>JBBPCZ010000042.1:26256103-26266717 GCA_037974445.1 Brycinus macrolepidotus
TGGGGTGGCAGCAGGGGTGGCAAGGCTTACTTTTAGGGTGGCATTTGCCACCCTATGCCACCCCGGTAGATCCGCCCCTGATTCTTGCCAAAATACTGCAAATACAAATTTTAGGACCATATTTTAAGTCAGGATACTGTTATTGTGTGCCAAATACAACAATGCTTTCAATTCAAAGCACTATTATAGTCAATTACTGGTAGACTGACCTCATTTTGGCACAAAGGCCCCATTTCGAAGCACAAATCAGACATGTAGTTTTATTTAAGTACCTGTCAGATTATGTAGTTTCACCTGGGACCCAAACAGTTTCACTTAGGTTTCACTCAGATTATGTTATTTCTTTTGGCACCAATCAGATAAGTGTAGTTTTATTTGTACACCATGTAGATAGTGTAGTTTCATTTGTGCCCCAACTGAACTGAGTAGTTTCATTTGGCAATAATGAGACTGAGTAGTTTCATTTGTGCACTAATCAGACTATGTAGGTTCCTTGAGCACCAGTCAGACTGTGTAGTTTCATTTGGGCATTAATCAGATTACTTTGTTCCCTTTAGCACCTATCAGGTTGTGAAGCTTATTTAGGGCACCAGTCAGATTAAGTATATTCACTTGAACACCAGGCAAAATGCATAGTTTCATTTGGATACCAATCAGATTTAAACTGGACACCGATCAGAGTGTTTGGTTTCACTTGGGAATAACCAGATTATGTAACATTTCCTTTGTCACCTATGAGATTATGTAGTTTCACTTGACCAGTCGATCAGACTATGTAGTTTCACACAGCAACAATTAAGATTATATGGTTTCACTCGAGAAGATGCAAAGCATGATTCACAGTCATCACCACCTCCTGTCAGAATTTTTGACATCTCCTGCTGATTCTGCCTTGGCGCCTGCCCTGTGTATCATGCAGTGCTGCTTCAAAAATACAGCTTGACTCAAAGCACTGAGGGGGCCAGTGTGCTCTGAAGATGTTCCTCACCAAAACCTCTCAAAAAGAGCTTCATATGTCCCTTCTCTGTATTACTACTACATTAAACCATAACCAGGTGCTGGGTAAGATTGAGAGAACATTTAATTGGTCTGGTACTCTGCTTAGGAAAAAACAATGATATCTCTGTACATCTACATCTACGGAATAGCCATTCTACCATAATGTGCCATTTTAATCAACACCTGGCATAAATTCTGTTATAAACAAACAACAAATAAATAAAAATGTAGACGGTTTATTGAGCATTTTAAGACCATGTTTTGAATCGGCATACAGTTATTCTGTGCCAAATACAACTTTAAATCAAAGTCATATTGTAATCAGGTACTATTACAGGTACCTAATTTCACCAAAGAAGCACCATTTCAAGGCACCAGTCAGATTGCATAGTTTGATTTGGGTGCAAGCCAGATAGCATAGATTCGTTTGGGCGCCGATGAGATTGCATAGGTTCATAAGAGCACAAATCATATTTTGTAGTTTTGGGCATCAGTCAGATTGTATTATTTCACTTTGGTCCAATCAGATTACACAATTTTACTTGGGCACCAATCAGATTGAGTTATTTTACTTGGACACTCATCAGATTGTGTAGTTTCATTTGGGCCCCAGTCAGATTGTGTGGTTCGGCTTGGACAACCAGTCGGATTACATTATTTCACTTGGGAACCAATCAGATTGTGTAGTTCAACTTGAGAAGACGCAAAGCATGTTTTACAATTATCACTACCCCCTGGCAGAATTTCAGGCACCCCCTGTTGATTGCACCCTGGCGCCGGCCCTGTATATCAAGCAGGGAACACAGCTTGGCTCACCGCATGGAGAACGTCAGTTCTGAAGATGTGTTTCACACCAAAACCTTCTGCTGAAAAAAGCATCATGTTTTCCCATGCCGGTGATACTCTGAGGCCATTACCAGCTGTTGGGTGAAGTTAGGAGAGGAGTTAACTTGTCTGATCCTCTCCATAGAAGACAGCAGTATTATCTATTTACAGGACAGCCTTTCTACCATAATGTGCCACTTGAATCATCTTGTGCAACAAAGGCTGTAAAATATAAATAAACATATATCTACAGTATAAAAAATAAACAACTCCACACTTTTCACTGAATGATATATTAGTGACACAAATTCCATTGAAGATGGAAGTAATTCACTGATCCTCTGAAATGTTCAGGGTTGCTCAATCCCACCACCTAGTGGTAAAGACTGAAATGACAATTTAAGAACAATACATAAAATACAAAACCTAAAAGAGCTGATATGAACCTTCTTTTTTTATGAATGCATCCTACGTGGAACCTATTTTAATAGCAAGTGACATTTAGTAATGGTCAAATAAAAGAGGAAATGAGAAATGATCAAAAACGGCATGCAAAACCTTTCCAACATTAAAGTAAGTAGTGCCCTCTACTGCTACCTCAGGATACATGTTTAATGGAAAAGAAACAGTTTCCTAAGAATTATCATAGAGGCCTCCTTTGAAGGAGTATTTAGGATTCAAGGATGTCACTGTAAGTAGTCTAAATCATTTTTCAAAGCATCTTTTATTGGACAAAAAACATGCTTTTCTTTCATTAATCTTCTTCTGGTGTACACTTAGAGGCTGTAGTCCATCTGCTGATGCACAGTTTGTGTTAGCCATCAACTAACCTCTCATCAGTGGTCAGTTTCTTACCGCAGAGTTGCCCTTGAACTGGACAGGTGGATTTATGGGTGGTAGGCCCCTCTCAGCCTAGCAGTGACCTCGGAGTGTGAAATCCAAGCAAAATCAATCATACACTTGTACAAGCACCACACACTACCATTCCACTACCATCTCAGTATCTCTGCTGTGCCTTTAGTTCACGACCCACATGGTGGATGAAGTATCTGCTACAGTCTGTAATTGTACACCTATACAGAGGACTGACATGTTGTTCCAAATAAAGTGGCCAGGGAATAGAAGTACAAGTTGGACATGTCTAATAATGTGGTCATTGTGTGTTGTGCAAGATAAGATAAGATAAGATAAGATAAGATAAGATAAGATAAGATAAGAGGGCCCCTTGGTGGCGCAGTGGGTAGCACTGTTGCCTCAGACCTCCAGGGTTGGGGGTTCATGGTGTTCTCCTTGTGGTGGCGTGGGTTTCCTCTGGGGTCTCCGGTTTCTCCCACAGTCCAAAGACATGCGCATCAGGTGAACTGGGGATTCTAAATTGGCCGTAGGTGTGAGTGTGTGAGTGAATGATGTGTGTGTGTGCGCCCTGCAGTGGGCTGGCGCCGCGCCCAGGGTGAGTCCCTGCCTCGCGCCCATAGACCCCGGGACAGGCTCCGGGTACCTGCAGCCCTAGTAAGGATTAAGTGGTTACAGAAAGTGAAAGTATTAAATAAAATAATAAACCTTTATTAGTCCCACAGGTGGGAAATTCGCTTTGTTACCGGAGCAAAGTGGACAGAACAAAAGAAGAAAAAAGGAAGCAGCAAAACCAATAAAATAAAACTACATACAAACAATATAATATAAAAAGTACACTACACAAATATTACAAAAATATAAACATAGACATTTGGGTGTATATTTAAATCTTTGTCATATTTGCATAGTGTACGTTTTATGTTATACTGTTGTGTTAACAATCAGATTATAAGATAATAATCCTATTTCATGATTAAAGAAATAAATGTCTCACACTGACTCCTGTTCATCAGTCTTGATCATGTTTTGGGGGGGATCACATTCGGTTCTTGCTGCTCTTTTGGAGTTGCTTGCTAGTCATGAAAGCCGTTCAGCCGCAGACTTCTCGGTTCTGCTTTCAGATGTGAAGACGCGGAAGACGTTCAGCAAACATTGAAGATATTTGCTTCCCCACACTGACACTCGCAGTGCAGCATTTTCGGCGCTTATTCCGCAAACTGCCAGCGTGAGAAAGACCAAAGCTTCTCAAGCAGTACATCAAAATGGAGTGACACTCACTCCAAAAGGGCTCTTGCTTTTGCCTAAACCATCAAACATGATTAAAGTGTTTTCCTGGGGGCGTACAGCTGGGAAGAACCCTTCATCGCCGGCATCTGATGTTCTGGAGTGCATTATTAATGGACTATATTTGGAGAGAGCAATTTCCACCCTCCTACGCAGCCATAATTAAGGCGTGATTTGGAGATGCCGTGCCACATGTGGCGAGCCCGAACGATGATCGAGTGGACCCAGTCGTGTCCTTGCTGTGGTCCTCGGTGCTCTGGAACTTGGTGGATCATGTTAAACACAGAATCAGAGTGGTCATTATCGTTTGGAGAACTAGGTGCTCAGAAATGTAATGACTGCAGTGCCGTGTGGCAATTGTATCAGCTCTAAAAAAAATGCTTTATGAACTTTAATTGAATTACCCAGTCAAAGAGTAGAGCCAGTATTTATAGACTTTGAAGGGGTATTTTGTTCAACCACCATGGACCACCTGTATGTGCTCCCCACCTCCTAACCGAAGCTACGGCTACCGACAAAAAGTACAAGAGAAACGATTGCTTATCCTACTGCTAATAACAAGAGACCACCTGCGCATGCTGCCCAACCCGTAATCAAAACTAGTACCACTCACTCAAATTCTATCAGAAGATGCTACTAATTACAGACTCTAACTAATCGCTGTAACTATAGACTCTACTAGTCACTGGTCTTCAGTTGAAAACTCCTCACGTGGGTATTAATGGGTTGATCACATGTTCAAAGAAGACCTTTTTTTCATTATTCCTGTGATGTGATGCAGTCTGTACAATGTTCAGACAACCAGACATGTCCATGACCAACAGATTTTTAATATTCAGTTCGATGTAAAATTACCTTCTGTCGGAAAAAAAAAAAAAAAAAAAAACCTGGAGAGGAGTTTAAGCAGTCATTTGAGACTTCCATTTCTTAATGGCCCCAAGCACTGCCAGATGTGTTTTCTCCTGTATATATGGAGCATGTCAAGTTGTGATTGCCAAATAAGCTATAATATTATGATAGAATTAGTATGCTGAGTACACCTCCCCATTGTTACCAGTTGTATTCTCTTGCACGGTGTGTGCATGTGACCTGTGGAAGGTTTTGTGCAGAAATGTATCCGTATTTTATATTTTATAGATATTACTTTTACACTGAATAAAACTGACTGTGCATAGTTTTGTTTTGGGGTGAACTTTAAAAAAAGATGATGCCTCATGGTGAACAGCTTGTTAAGTGGAATTTGATATTTACACTCTGTGCTTGCTAAGATTGTAGAAAACAGAATAATAAGAGGATGAACTGAAAGCTCCTGAGAACATGCCAACTGCATCTTTGTCCACAGTTTTGTAAATTAAAAAATAAAAAAGAAATTCCAAACGCCAGTGCCAAAAGGCAGAGAATATCTGAAGATAATAGAATTTGTTGCCTTGCATGACCAGCCTTTTTCTGTTGTCGAGGGCGCCAGACTTCATGGCACATACTGTAGCCTGCATACTGTAAGAAGTTTTACTTTTTTTTTTTTGGAAACTGCTTTTATTTACTTTCAGCTATTTCAGTTTACGGTTTTTGACCCAGTGCATCCTGGTTTTCAGTTTCGGCTAAGATTTTTATTTCAGTGCATTAATAGTATCAACTCGCCTTCATGTCTACTCTGAAGTCTACTCTTGTAGCAACTAAATGTATGTATTTTGTCTTTTTTTAGGAAGTGTTAAGTGAAAAAAAAGGATAATTTTAGATGAATAATTCTTCCATCATAACTCATAAAAGCAAATGGTGAAATGCTGTCAAATGTGCAGATTCTAAATGTTCAGTTTTATATTTATGAAGAACTGAAAGCCAGTTTATCTTATGACGAATACATTCATATAATGCGTGCAAATAAATTATAAACAAATGAATAGTAACAAGGATTTCTTACCTTGTGTCTTAAACCTTACATTTCTTATCTCATGCTGTGACGTCCCTAGTTGTTTGTTTTGTATTTGGGACTTTGTATTTGGGACTTGGTATATGGGACTCCTATTTTGAAAAGATGTGGGTTAATGTCGAGTTTCATGCTCTAGGTCTGCTGTCTTGTGTTTTGTGTTAAGTAACTGTCTGTGGTGATTGGTGTAGTCTTAAGTCCTGTGGATCAACCCTCATGGAGACCCTCACCTACCCGTCCTTCTGTGTCTGTTGTAGTATGTATGGTTTAGGCCCTCGGGCCTTTGTTGTGTTTTAGTTTGTGTGTCTGTGAATAAAACCCTACTATGGGAATCCTACTACGGGAAAGTGGCCCTAAAACTGTTAAGACTGTTATTTCCAAAGCTACTTTTCCCCAAGTTCATTCATTTGTAACAGGAATCAGAGGGATCACTATGACTTGCAATAGATTCACCCCATGTGAAGAGTGATATGGTGGACAGCATATTTAACAAATCTGATATTTGTGTTCTATATTAGCTACATTTGTCAAATACAGCATAATAAAAGGCTAAAAGCAAAATCCCTGAGAGCATGCCAACACCAGCTGTTTATGAACTTACAAAAAGAATGACCAACACCAGTGCCAAAATGCAAAGAATAATCACATTTCAAAGCAAATTTTTAAGTCATTCATCTGTCCGACTATCACTCTTCATCACATGTCAGTTTCGTATGTTTTTGACTGAAGTGGTTATTAAATAAATAAATAAGCAAATGTCAGTGCTTTAGTGTGTATGGTTCTTAATATCACTCATTGTTTTTCCTGGATTGAAAGCTCAGGCTGTGAATTCAGAGGGGGCATTGCCCCTAATCCCTCCTTTCGCTGTTTCAGAAAACTTATTGTTGTTCTGGGCACCTCTTTGTTGTTCTGGGCATCCGCAACTGCGGCTTTAAATCCAAAATTCTATTTGTCCAGACTCTGGCGGCTTTCTGTTGACTGCCTCTGCCCTGTTTTTATTAGATGGGCTATGTTTTTATGAAACAGAGTGATACTTCACAAATCTGCACCTGCCAATTCTTCCCCCAGCTGTACCCCTGATATTGGCTACTGAATTCTTTTGGACGACCACATGGGAACATTTACAGGACACACAGAGGACGACACAGCATTTGTTATTTTTTATTAAAATATATTCATAAAAAAATTATGGATATAAAACACTTTGACAACATTCAGAAACAAGCCAGTGTTTTGCAGCATTTTGATGATACGTCTATCGGTTGATTTCAATGTTATCCACAGTTTGGCAAATTAAGTGAACAAAACCGTTCAGACAAGCAAATGGAGCCGGTTTGGTCTTGTTTGTATCTGTGTATTTTTTTTTTTTTCGGCAAGTGAACAATAAGCATCGACAACAATCACTATCACTCCTCTCATTAGCACAAAAATTGCCACGATATTGTCAACATAGAATCCATCAGATAAAAAAGAAAAAGTCTGTGAGGTTCAGTAGAAAACTGGCGAGGAGTGACTTCGTCTGAAGTAGATCCATCTCGAATATGGATGTAGGCTCACAGCCCAGGTGAGAGCCAAGTTTACGCACACACAGCGTGATTTTGCGAAGTCTACATACACAGATTGCTGCAGAGCCAGCTAGGGCTGCTTAGCTGGTCCTGGTGTACTGGTATCCTTTCCAATGTACATGTCAGCCAGCTTCTTGAACTGAGGCCCCCAGGCGCTGAGGTAATCATATTCGTGGTCTCCCTCCGTTATCGAGGATTCCAGGGAGCTTAGCGACTCAGCAATTGAACCGTTTCCTTCATAAGCATAAGTGGCCAGAGAATCGTATGGGGGCGCGGACGGGTCCGCGTCGTTCTCCTGCAGCCGGTTGCTGATAAAGTCCCTGACATCCGAACATTCATTCATGGGCGAAGGCCGGTGGTAAGGGAAAAGCATCTCGGGGATGATGTCACGCCTCATCTTGTTGCTCTCCATGACCTCGGGGTGGCGCAATGTTCCAATGTCAAAGGCCTGGGTGTCCTCCTCACCGCCTCCCTCATCATTATAGCTGACCACGTTGTCTCTCACATCCTCTTTGGAGATGATCAGAGGCTCCTTCCTCCGTTGCTTCCGCAGAGCCGAGAACAGCACCACGATCACTACAATGATACAAACAAAATGCATTACTTCTAATGTTATCCAACTCGTGCCATAAACAAAGCTACCTTACACTAACTACTCAATTCAGTAGAAGTGCTTGCTCTCTTTTTCCACTTTGTGAGCTCTAGGTCAACCTTAAAAGTGTACAAACCAATTTATTAGTCTTTAGCCCATTTACCATTGGTCAGTTTTTGACCTCACTTGGTTGAATATTAATTGTGTGGTGAACTAGTGATGGACTTGGTAAACATAAGTGCCACTGCTGAGATGAGAGTGGTTCTCCGCTGAACAATATCCAATCGGAAGCAGTTCTGTGGCCAGAAGCTGATCACTGATGAAGACCTACAGAATGAGCTGCAGCATCAGCTGAGTGGAGCTACCTGGACAGAATTTCTTATAAAGTAGATGGTAAGTGTATATGGCTCCAGTAAAGTGGTACAAAAATTGAACACACTGCTGGTAACTGACGATTGAAAGAAACATTTTCAAAAAGGTCAATTACTTGGCACAAGAGGCACATGACCTTTGATATAAGTTTTATGAAGTTTTTTATCTGACAGAGATTTGATGTGATTAGCATTCCTAAAGTTGTAAACTTCTTTTGACTTTTTCGAGTCATTCGAACACGGGCAAGAAATTCAAAATGAGCAACCGTAGCCCACTATTTTGGCATGATGAAGGCAATCTTGAAAACAAAGCTACCACACAAACAACACCTTGAGAAGCACAATGGTCCATTGAAACACCATAAGCTTCAAAAACTCATTCATTTCCTCTTAAGTCAAGTGCAGAAAACTGCTCCCTAAAGCTGAATCAAATATAGCTAAAAAAAAATAATAATAATATTGTCAAAACATTTTTACAAACGTGTGGAGAGTTTATCAAAATGCAGTTGGCAAAAACCTGACAGGTGTGGCTGGTCTACCATAGATATCAATTTGTCCTTCAACATGAGAGTGCAGCATCTGAGGCTGAAACTATGTAAAATCCTGCAAACAGCAGCGGTTTACATCTTGGTGTTGAAAAAATGCTCCATGCCTCATTGCAGAGTTGACGCAAACAGCAAATATACATGACAGAGAGCAACATGTAGTCATGTAAGTGATGCCACAGTGACAGCATTGCTGAAACAGTAGTGGTGTTCCTTTGGGTTTTGTGCCTAGACTCAAATATCAATGTCTGATTAACCCTTAGAACAGATCCATGCCGGAGGAGCAATTAATGGTAAATTGTCACCAAATGGCAAAACAACTCCTTATATGGAAGTTGTTTTGTGTTTGTGTTGATGCTCGAGGTGTCAGACGTCATGCTGAGCTTTGTTTGGTGTTCCTATGTCACATAGAACCAAAGTTATTGAAAAAACATGTAACAATAATAACCACCACTGGGGTTTAAAAATGGCGTCACAAATTGCCATAAAGAATAAAAATGGCCAAATGTCTTTTATTTTTGGTTTTAGAAAGAAGTAAAAAAAAAAACACACAAGATCTTTGAACTCGGAAGAACTTTCAGGATAGTCTCCGCCCACACGTGGGTGGGGAAACCCCGCAGAGGGAGGGGGTCCAGAGTGCAGCTCAGCGCTGGCGCGTCGAGTGAAAGGGCAGCAAATGGCGCGCGTGTAGGAGAGCAAACACCGGTTTTATTTGTTGAAATCAGATTTTACTAATACGCTCTGAGTTCTAAGGGTTAATTCCAACACTATAGCAGATGGCAAAAATGTTAAAAAAACTGATGGGACATTCTACTGCAGTTCTCACGTTGCCAGAATTTGTCACTGCTGCTTTAAAAGTTGGAACTTTTGGTTTACAAAGAGTTGTTTAGGCACCGAGAGTTTTCAGTATCTACAGAGTATCCGCATCTCTGCTATGACCAGAATGAACTTCTGAAATTCTAAAGTCAGTACATACTGAGTAGGATGACTATACAGAGAAGGATAGCCACCAGGGCTCCGGTGCTGAGGCCTGCAGAGAGCAGAAGAGCATCCACGCTGCAGGAACGCATGCTCCCCGTGCTGTCACAGCCGCACACACGGATGGTCAGCGTGCTCGTGCTGCTCTGGATGGGGTAGTCGTTGTCCGAGATGACCACGGGCAAATAGTAGGCACTCACTTCTTGCCTGTTAAACCCACTCCTTCTGGTCAGAATTCTAGCCGTGTTATCTGGGAGTGAAAGGGAATATTCAAGTGAGAGTCGAACGCTATAATTTGAGGCTTTGAAAACAACAAAAAAATATAAACAAACCCTTGTGATTCAATAAGGAAAAAAAAAGTGGTAACATTACGGTCAATGCATTTTTCATGGCTACCCAGATAGACATTTGAAGGAATACTGATTCACCTTCATTGTCAAAGATGGTGAAGTTTGGATTGCTGGTACTCAAGCTGAATACAAATTTGTGGCCAATCAGAGGCTCATCCGTGTCTATGGCACTGATGGTCTGGATCATCTGGAAATAAAAACATAAGATAGTGTGTGTGTGTGTGTGTGTGTGTGTGTGTGTGTGTGTATACTACCAGTCAAAAGTTTGGACACACCTTCTCATTCAACGATTTCCTTTATTTTTATTATTGGCTACATTGTAGATT
>JBBPCZ010000042.1:26275093-26286812 GCA_037974445.1 Brycinus macrolepidotus
GGAGAAATATTGTCAGCAGTTCTTAAAAACTAAGGCAAAGCTGTTCAGTTCAATACTTGCAGCTATAAAAGATAAAAACCTGAGAAACTGAACATTTTTGCAGCGCTCTCTTATTTTTTCCAGAGCTGGATATATATATATATATATATATATATATATATATATATAGCCATGACAGCTCAAAGAACTATTAGAACTATTAAAATGTTTAGAGGATTCTTAATACTGATCCATACGCTTTGCTTTTCTTACACTGTCGAGCTGTAGACATGGGCAGAGGTTGATTTTGTTGCTTATCTCTGAACTTTGCTACATTTTAATCAAATAATTTATTTCCACAACACAGTGGCCTAAGTTCTAGAGATAGTAAGTAGTAAGAGGGTACAAACTCAGGTAGTTATTTTGGGTAATGTGATGATAAATTCCAAGACCGATTAAAAACATTTGGTATTTTAACATTAAGAAAAGTCAGATTTCATGTTTTACATGTAAAATTTGTTCTGTCAATACTTATTTTTAAGACTGTATGTTTTTCCTTGCAGCCTTCATCAGTTACACTGAAGTGTCAAATATGTTAAGCGGACTCTTACATTCTATAATCGGACAATTATTAGGTGTAACTATCTGGTAAATGCAAAAATCTTTACAATTATTTCTCTGCGGTGTCACAAATTTAGAGAGGGAAGTAAACTGGCGAACATCTCCAAACTCCATGTAGTGAAGCAGGTTAAGAAGAAGGTAGCCTTATGTAGGACATCTCTGTCTAAACAAAACGGAATCCTTTATGGAAAAGAAGGCCATTATGCTTACAGTGGTCCAATGTTTATAAGACCGAACTGTTCACATGCATGGTTGTATAGTGAAATAAAGTGTAATTATTTCCGCACATAAGAGTTGGAAGTGGGGGAGTGGAAGGCTATAGGTTCTAGCAGCAGATTCTGTGTTGTGAGAAAAGCCCGCATTGAAGAGTTTTGATCTGTTTCAGTTAGTTGCAGGTTCAGACACTCAGTTTCATAGACTGATGCAAACTGCACACTAAAATAATGCATTTTACAAGGCTAACGGTTAATCATAAAACCAATCAAGGCCTTAGGGGTCTAGCGATCTCAGCTAACAGAGGAAAAGCAAAGGCAAGCTAAGGCTAATTGCCATCAAGGCTCATGGGTACGCTCTCAAGGACGAAGCAGATCCAAACAAGTTGAATGTGGTACAGAATGGTAAGTTTGAAGCTAGTTAAATAGTGCTTTTCGTTAAAAGCAGGCACTCTGGTTTAGAACTTAATTTTAATTTGATGCAATTGACAGTGAAACTGCTTTCATCTTCCATATCAATGCAACTCTTTGCATTTAGCATGAAAAACAGTTTTCAGGATGTGCCCCTTGAGTGTACACTGCTGTTCTGCTGATGTATTTTAGACATTTACTTTGACTAGCCAACTGCTCGCCAAAACACAGACTGGTAAATGTCTTAGTTAACAAATGAATTAGTCCATGCAACCCTTATTGGTAGATACCATCTTGCTACTCCAAAAAATTATCCAGATATGAATTTCTGCTATTTCCTCTTTATGCTTAATTTCAGAGCACTTCAGTGTGTCTTTGCATCTATTTAATACAAGAAGTTACTCTGGAGATTGAGATTTTCCCAGTTAATATCTAGTATCTAGAACCTTTTTCGACTGTCCTAGAACTTACTATCATGTTACCCAAAATTACCCCAACTTTGGTATATGTTCCCAGTAAATAACTAGGTCTTAATGGTCTGTAAAAGAAACCATTACCTTTATTTCTATTAAACTAAACTATTTAAATGACTTGTTGCATTAAGGGTCTGTTTCCCAGACATGGACTCGGCCTAACCTGATCTTTTCAATGAAGATTTTCAATTGAAAATGTTGTACACTGACAGATGATCCAGTTTTAGGTTGAATGAGAGCATATTTTTATAGCGCTGGAAGATTGTGTTTGACACGTAGTTCAGTTTTGTCCCAAACAGGGCACTTGGTGGAAATTCAGGAGCAACTATAAGCAGAACAAGCCACTTGTATTTGTGCTGTTACATAAATATACTTTGCAGGCACAACACAGTTTTATTCTATGATCTCATAACTCGAGTGCCGTGTTGAAGCCATGGCGTAATGCTGCCAGGTGCAGATATAATAAATGGACTCCTCATGCTCGCAGTGGATGTGAGGCTGCTTTGACAGGGAAAAAAATGCTGCGAAACTCCAGAATCACACTTTAGTCCCAACGCCGCACTCGCTGACATTCTTCATGCTCCATGGGCTTGTCAAAAAAATAAAAGTCTCAAAGCAAAAGGCGCTGAGCCATCCTTGACCTTAAAAGCTCTGTAATAACAGAACGGCAGCCAGTGCACCCAAGAGTAATCTCCAGTTGTGACATTAAATGTGCCGTGGAATAAAAAAAAAAAAACAACAAACAAAGCAGAAAAGGCATTATTAATTCCCTCACCCACGTCAGACATCTCAGGTACGCTGGCCATGTAGACGTCCTTGGTAAATTTGGGCTCGTTGTCATTGATGTCATGGATCTTGACGATGAACTCTGTGGCAGGTTCCAGAGGGAGGCCCGTGTTTTTGTTGAAGGCTTGAGCTTGCAGAGTGTAGGACGCTTTTTCTTCTCGGTCCAGCCTTTGAGTGGCATGAAGATCGCCGGACTTTTCGTCTATTCGAAAAATGGTGCCCGCTCCTTCTCCGGAGAGGACGTATCTTGCTGTCCCGTCCCCTCTGTCCTTATCTGAGCGAAGCTGGAAGGAGACACAAAGGAGACAAGTCATGCATGAACCTTGTTTTTTTTACATGGGCTATAGCTTTTTCAAATCTATCCCACCCATATAAAATCAGTATCTGAACTCATGATAATTCAACTAAAGTACATTTTTTTTTTAAGATTGTAAATCTAAAATGTAAAATCTAAATTGAAAATTTCATTTTTCTAATTTAATGCCTTAAGTTTTACCATGGCCATGTTTCAATTCATTATTTAAGGACACTTGTGAGACCCTTAATTTACTTATTATTTTTGGTGTTTGTTTATATTAACGGTATTGTCAGTTAGTTCGTGAATTAATAATAAGACGATCCTTTGATATTTGTTCCCGCTAAAAAATTCTGGAGCCTATTCGTGTTTCAACAAATCTGGTGTTCATCTCAATAAGACAGACGGTTTCCCGTCAATCAGGGATTTAATTAGGTTCGGTAGGAGAGAAAGTCAAGAGAGTGCGAAAAACAGGTAAAAGGAGAAGAGAAAAAAAAAGTTACCAGCGGTGTGTGTGATTTGGATTTTATTACAATTCGCAGCTAGAAAACATTTGGAGACTTTGAACTTCTGTTTGGGCCCAATCATTAAGCTGCATAGTGGTAAACAAAGTTTATATATTTCTTTATTTAGAAGTGTTCAGTAAGGCTGTGTGTTTATCACGTTTACTTTTGTTTGCTTGTAAGTAATTTTTTGTCGAGTATTTCTGATATCAAAATAAGATAGTAAAAGTGAATGTTGTGAAAGATTTGTTACATGGACATTCCGCTGCGACTGCCTACAGTTTGTTTGCTGCTGAACTGGAGGTAGAGGAAAGATTTGACAGAAATCATTAGGATTTGGTTGCCGAGGCCTGAAGAGCTACAAGGCCTACATTTGGTCCATCAGAACTTCAACTCTGGTGTAGCTTCAACACCACCGTTCCCGGGTAGCGTGAGCACTGTGCTTCAACCATCAGTTCTGGAATGAGGAGTGGTGATTGTTGGGTTGAACGTTGATTTTTGTTACATAAACACTTTTTATCATCATTGGAAACTCATGTGCACCAACGCATGGGCCCCAATGAGATTCATTATATAAGCGCTCTGCATTTTAGAAAGAAAGGCTAAATATCTTTGTGTGCTGTTTATCAGATTTTTTTGAGACTTTATATACCAGGATCAACTACTCTTTGGTAAATGGTTGTGTTGATACAAATGTGATCTAATACTGACTGCATTCTCTCTTTTTTTGCAGTTTTTTCCATGTTTGGTAACTGCTACCTGATCACTGTCTTTTTACCATTTGCAACACAGAAGTGTGTGGGTTTGATTTGGGTTAATAGCTGATTAGTAATCTGACTGTATAATGTTAAAGAAAGAGGCAACAACTGCACAAAATACCCTCCAACTGGGTTATGTGTAGGAGTCTGGAATTGTTTTTTTTGGCATTAAATGAATGTAATGTGTTTAAGTCTCCAAACATAGCTGTTCTCTACACTTTATTTGGATTGGGTGACAATATACTGGAATTTTCTGGGGAAGTACATGGTATACTGCAAAGTTGTGAGTATAGTACAGTCGACCCCCGAAATTCGCGGGGGTTACGTTCCAAGAGCACTCGCGAATTTGTGATGCCTATAAAATGGCTATTTTTATAGTCTAAACCCTAAATATGCCCTCAAATATGCTCCCAAAACACTTTAATGTCATTTCAAACTCAGTTTAATACATTACCCCCCCCCAAAAAAAGTAAAGGTAAACTCGAGATAGCTACACGCGGGAAACTGTTATGATGCGGTAATGCTGGACTGCATCTGCCAGAGATGCGTCACAGGGTAGCAATGAGAAATGAATAACGCTCTCGGATTGGCTACTTTCAAACCTCCCACCTCTGAGTACAGGGATATTTCACCATCCCAAGACATGTTTTTGTATATGGTTGCTTTGTGTTCTCTCGACAGTACTAAAAAATGTATGCAGTTATATTTTATATGGAAATTTAGCTGAATTTGCATTAATATTTATGTTACAAAATTAGTAAATTATATTTTCTTAATAATTTAGCACTAAAATGCATGAAAAGTTATATATTGCCACGAAAAAAGCAAAAAAAAAATGCGGAGGATATTTGCGGTTTCCGCGAATTTGCGGGGGTTTCCACAAACAATTATTAGTTAGGTTCTAAGAAAAAATCCGTGAACAACTGAGGCCGCGACCTCTGAATTGGGTTTAATGTTCTGCAAATCACCACCAAACATTTGGAGTAATTAATCTTGCCTCATTATATATGCAAGAAGCTCAAGAAATCTTATTATTTCTCCAAAACGTAATTTGAAAAATAATTGTTAAATCTTTAAAGGTCTTTTCATGTGATATTTTTTGCACCTAATTATGGAGTGTAGCATCAATAACTATCAATAATTATTGGGATTGTTAAACAGCACCAGTATCGATACCGGCATTGATAAAATACTAACAATATCCATCCCTATGCATGGATGTACTACTTGTACTTAACATAAATTTACTCATTCTTTTGCATGAAATTAGCCCTATGTGTTATAATACATGCAATAAAATTCCCCTAAACTTTACTTGATCGCAGCTTTTTGATGATTGGTTGGCTTAATTCTGTGCTTATTTTGATATAATATCTGAAGCATTGACACTATCGGAAGGTTCACAGTCTCAGCAGCAGTATATGTGACAATGAGGCATAGCAGCAAAGTGAATGAATGAAGAAAGATTCCATTCGGTAGGGGGTCTGTGTTGGTTTTGCTGGGGTGGGAGAGGGGGGGTCCACAGTGCACTGTAGGAAACATTTACTTTCAGTCATTCAGGGTGCAGATACAGTATTTATACATTTTCATTCCACTTCCTGTGTTCGAGCTGCACTCATGCGACGGAAATGTTGAAAATGCTAATCTCATGTTTCGCTCGCTCTTATATCCCCTGTTGGACTTCCAGCGATGGTTTTGCACTCACATGTGGAGCACAGCATTGTGACTCATGAGAAAAAGCTTTCAGAAAAGAAGCTCTCCAGAGACAATAGCAGCTAATAAGCACCAACAAAAGAGTTTTTAGAGCACATGTCTTCAGGACTTATTCCATTAAATACTAATGAAGCTTTTAGTCCATATTTTATATATATATTTTATATATATATATATATATATATATATATATATGCACAGTTTTTCCCTCTCGCTCTGTTTTTGTAGTTGGCGCCGAAAGGGTTCTCTCTGCTGTCTTTCTCAATATTATGTTGCACATTTTGCTCTAAATTATTTATTTATGGTCCTTCTCAGAATCATAACCAGATTAGCTCGACAAAATGCCTAGTAAAATCCATGTTATATAATCCACTAAGTCCGCAACTGCGTTTCACTCCAAAGAAAATAAAAAAGGAAAGCATGGCCATATACCAACGGGTGCAATATTGCTGTATGCGGCATGCCCTGAATATTGAGTGTGTACAAAATTATAACATGCAGTGCATGCAGTTAGGCCGCCACTGCCTGTCACCTGATTCTCCACTCCGAGGAACTGATTCACCCTCCAGCTCCACAACTGCCACATTCGCTCTGCTGACGCATGGTTAAGTTTTCACTCATGTGTGCTGGACATGACTAGTTGCCAAGGCGTCGGGGCACAACTGGTGCCCAAACTGCTGCAGCAGCAAACGCTTCTCTACCCTTTTTCATGACTTTGAGTGTTTCTAAAGCACTCCACACTCTTAAAAAAAAGGGTTCTTCAAGGGTTCTTTAGGAAAGACTATACTTATATGTAGAACAGTGAGTCTTACAATGGTAAGCGGTGGTTCTTTTTATGCTGTTCTAATGGTGTTGATGGTCACTTGGTCAGTTATTGCTGGAGTATTTGCACATTCTGTTATTTTGGAAGACTTACTGTACATGTAGAGTATTCAGAAAAAAAAGAATATTTGGATTTAATCAATTATATTTCTAAGAGAGAAAAAAAACAAACACAATTTTATTTTGACCATAGTCATTACAACCAAAGATATTTCTCTTTTTCTCAGGTCAGCCTAATTCCTGTGCATTTAAAGTTATGATTTTTATTAAAATCAACCAAATTCATGTTATTGTAAAATGAAAATTTAACTTTTTTTCTTTTATTTTAGCTAAATAGATTCATTGTTAAAACCCATTTCACAATCAATTGATTAATGATTCTTTCAAACATTTTTGTATCAAAAGGTTTGTATATGAAGACATTTAGATATGCAAATTCTCTACTTAAAAAAAATGTGCAGGCAATAAATTAGCATTCCTCTAAAAATGCTCTTTCACTGTGAAGACTCACTCAAGAGGAAAGATTTCACAAGTAGATTATGAAATCTCATTGGTTTATTCTTTAACCAAGAAAACATTGCAGTTATTAACGGAATTTTTTTCAGGTCATTTTTGATACAAAATCTAGCAGCTGTGAGTAATATGTTTGGGACTCCTTCCATCAAGCTCTTTAGAATACGGAATATGGTTTAGAATATGGTTAGGAATGAACATTTCACCAATGTAGGTGTTTTGGGCGACAGCTCAGTCCAAACACACAAAGGTTCTGCAGAAGATCGAGAGTTATAGGTCACTGGCAGTGAGTTGAAGTAATTTCATCAGCATAGCTGCTAAAAGAGCACAGGAGCCATTTTCATGAAGCTCGGCACTGCAGGTGTTTACTGATGAAGAGGTGTAAACAAGAAAGGAAAAATAAATAAATAAATAAAACAAATGGCAAAACTTGAAGTAATGAGAACAAAGCCTGGAGCTTGAAGAAGTAGAAGAACATGTTTTTCTACATGCTGTTTCTGAGTAAGTCAAAGGAAGCCAGAGTGTCTACTCTCATTTGTCCAGCATGAGGTTGGATCTGTTGTTCTTGAAGAATGGTCCAATTTCCTGCTAGAAATTGCTAAAAACTGGTAAAATAACACCCTAGGAAAGACTGAAACTTTCTGAGGACAAAAAAAAAAAAAGTTCCTTAGCATGGAAGTGCCACATTTCACCCAGTGATTTGGCATGAGCAGCATTTTTGAGATATCAGTAGTTAGTGTTTTTTTGATAAATACAGTCCTATAAGTTTTTAAATGAAATGATGATGTTCAGGACAATACAGAGGTCAGTAATGGGAGGCACTGTCTGTGGCACTGGAATTATACCTTCAAGTAAATTTCAAGATGCATAATTGCCTTAATTACAATATTTTTGCATGAACCAAAAGTTCTCAGTCTAAGAAACTGGACCAAACCAAGGTGTTCACGTAAACATAGAAAATGTTCCATTTATAGACTGGTAAAACGGTTTTTCTTTGTTAATTTTCGAAATTTCAGGCTTCAACCCTTCCCATTTAACTACCATCAAGTTCACACATAAAAGTGCATGTGTGAGAGGGGCCTAGTTATATTAATATCAAAGCATTGATCTGCTGAAGACATTGGCTACACCCATTCTAGGGCAGCTGGTGGCCTGGTGGCTCGGGAGTTGCCACTGCAAACATTAAGTCATGGGTTCGAATCCCTAGACTGCTAGTGGCACCACCTAGGTACCCTTGAGCAAGGTGCCATCCCCACACACTGCTCTAACCCTAACCCAGACTTCAACCTCATCACACCCAGCACACTTCCCAACACAACCTGGACCTTCTGCACTTTATGTGGTAGAACTCCTTCAGGCCTTGTTACTGGCCACCTCTGTTTTCGTGCTATGTTTAATGAAGCATTTGAATGTCATGCAAAAAATGACATTTGAATGGTATTTGACAGGACTTGACAGCTCTAGAGTTGAGTACACTCTAGAGTGTCTAAAACTTGCTAAACTTCTCATTTTGCTTATTCTCCTTTGCTTGAAATGCAGGAACCACAAGCGCAAAAAAGCTGACGATGCAGGATTCCCCTGACTGGCCTCAGAGTTACAGATGTGTAAGTGAAATGATGTTGGTCTGCTTGACTATTCTTGGAAAGAGCCAGTGGCTAGTCCAGCTTGGCCTAATTACTGGCCAGCTGTCCAGTACAATTCAGCTACTCACTCATCAAGCTCACTCAAAGCAAAGCGCATGCCAAAATAAACCAATGGTCTTTAGCAGCAACTCACATGCTGGCGGAACTTTCTGGACAAAAGAGTGGTAGGGTTTTCTCAGGTGAAGGTATGTGAACTTAAGGTTGCGGAGATGACACCAAGTGCTCATTCAATGTCAGACACTTAATTATATTGCTGAATTGTCAGTTATCAGTGACAAAAATGATCAAAAGCCAGAAGTAATTTATTCAAATTTTCCTTCTGTTGAAGTTCATAAAACAAGAAAACAAGAAAGAAAAACAAACTCTTTACATTTTCCCCATTGTCATGCCACACCCCCAGCCATTTGAGTCACAGGGGAGCTGAGCCTGGCACCTCCCATTCTTCCTGCTTCTCCTGGTACTTACCTGTTCAGCATTTCTTCCCACTCTACTTACACTCAACCTTACCTGACATTTAGCATTTAGAATGCTCAGTTTGTCATGAACATTCACCACTGTTCCTCTGGCTAGCGTGCCGGTTTTAGTGGTTTGTTAGTTTGTCTGTGTATCCTCTTCACAGATTTATGAACACTCTACTCCCGACAGCTCCTATTTGACACAGTAGGTGCTTACCAGGTTGAAATAAACAGCTGGGCCTGGCGTCTCTTAGGAGTGTGCTAAAGCTTGGCAGTTCCTTCTCTGCGCTGTCTGAGCAGACCACTCACAGTTGGACCTGGTGCTCCCTGGACCTTCCCTCACTACATCATCGTGGACTTTGCAAAGGCAGTTTCTATTGCTTCTCAGTTTGTCATGAAGCTGCAGCGGTGCTGTATCTGGACTTCTATTAATGAACTGCTTCTGTTCTCCAGCGAATGAGCTGCTTTAACGGCATCTAACTATCGATGCTGCAGCACTGAACTGCTTTTGTTTGGCTTACATTACTTTACGTTCACTTGGCAGATGCTTTTATCCAACATGTTGTGCTGAAGTTGATTTATCCTCAACTTTGTTCATCTGTGCCAGTCTCCTACCTCAGTCATTCACGTTGCTCATTGAGTTCTCTTGTTTTGCATCCTCTGCTGCCAGTAAAGCTTCACAAGTATTTCCTGTCAGTGCGTCTCCTTGAAACACACCACGCACCATGACACACATTCTCTATCACAGATTATTGACAGAGAATGGAAATTGACTGCAAATTTATTATGCATTCCGGAATATGATGCAATACATAAGTGTCATAACATATGAATAGTGTTGCAGTGTGAAATTTTTAGAGCTTATAGGAAGCTAAAGTGCGACCTCTTTCAAAGCAGGAGGTTGGATCATTTTGCTTGATTGAGCCTAGCGTTTAGAATGGCCCCCAAATTTTTAAACTGGCCACGGTAATGGGCACAGCATGAAGCAAATCACTCCTCTGCTGCAACATTATAGTTAGATGCCTGTTTTTGACAACTGCTGGTGCAAATGTTCATTATACCAATAGATCCAGACCTTAGAGTCCTTGAGTACCCTCAAGTGTTTTCCTGCTCTAACACACCCACTTCAGCTCAGAAATGATTAGGTAATTGGATGATTAAACAATTAATTCTGTCGCTGCGTACCCGGGCTTCTCTAGTCTAAACCTTAGAGGTGTAAAAATGCATCAAAATATTCTCACGGTGCAAAAATGTGACGATATGTCTTGTGAACATGTGACAGTGCATCATGGAAAATAAACATTGTATTGATTAAGGCATTTAATGTAACTGCATTGTGTTCCATTAGCACCAGTCCAGCAACATTCATGTCATACATCACCTTGCCCTTCACCTTCCAGCTCTAGTTTCTTTAGTAAATTGTGCCACAACTGAATACAGTCATTCTTCTCCTTTCAAATTTCATTCTAAATGTTGTGAGAATATTGAACTGTAATCTCAGATCATGAATCATGAGTGTTGCACTTTTAGAGTCTGCAAAATAAGGAAAAAATGGTTTGAAAACAGCTTCTTGAAAATGTACATGCCTAAGAAGGAATAAATAAGAACTGTGAGTTTGTTAGTTTGTTTTCCGTTTTACTTTATTTAATATATCGAGAGTGTATCAAACAGTTAACCCCCGAAACATCTATCGATCGCGAGTTGACTGTATCATTGCGCCACTACTGGAGACATACTGTAATATAAACTGTGCCAGCCATATTGCAGTGTAATATTTGATTTTAGTTTTGTTCTTGAAATCTCATTCCACAGTCCATTCACCATATTCTGAAAGTTTGTCTCTGTTCCACTTTAGCCCCACCCTTGTGTTCAGTTTGTAGTGTCCTTTCTGCTTTTATGTTACGAATATCCATTTTTTAAAATGTCTTGAGACCTAAAGTCCTATGGCTTAATAATTACAAGAAAAAAAAAAAACAATGCAGGAATGTGAAATGGAAGCCTGGTCTTAATTAGTGGCACCTGACTATTTAAAATTAATGTAAATACTGAATAATACATCATAGAATTATTCTGGACTGTTGTGAGCGTAATTCATAATTGCTCTCTACACTTTAATATGGGCAGGGCTTTTACAGGGCCAGAGTTCCTATATTGCAAGTGTGGCATCTCCAGCTGTAACAACAATAGAAGCTGTTTCATTTGATTTTTGTGAGTTATACATCATGATGTTCTATGTCAGGAGCTGAAAATGCACTCATGATACTGCAATGGACTTCTCTTTCATGGTTAATGTGGCATAAATTTGGCACATTGAATTGTGGCTTGATGAATTGAAAGCCCTTCCTTTTCACACAGCTATTGCAGATGGGTAGGAAGTCAATGGGTGAAAAAGTGCTGGAGAGAGACAATGAAATAGCCCGTAATTGTCAATTCCCGTCAGGTCTCCGGGGAGCCCTGGAAATGAAAACCGTGAAACCAGGTTCAAAGCCAAATATCCAAATATCCAGCATCCCCCTTCCACCTCAACCCCCCCCC
>JBBPCZ010000042.1:26293569-26311823 GCA_037974445.1 Brycinus macrolepidotus
GTTGGGGCAGAGAGAGAGAGAGCGAGAGAGAGAATGCTATCCAGAATCAAAGTGCAAGTGACTTTGCCTCATGCTTCATCTCTGCGTTGAAAGGCAATTATACATGTGACACTGGCTGGGAGGAAATGTGCACTTTAATTTGGGCGAAACAGTCGTGCCATTATGCGCCCAGGCTCAGATGTATAAATCACATGGCGGCATCCGCGGCCGACTCCACAGCTTGGCATCTTCGCACACAGCCAGGGACAGATAATCTAGCAGCAAAATAAAACATCAAAATAGCGTAAACGGGGCCTGAACTAACTGGGGAAGATTTACACAAGGGATGCCAGAGTGGGACCACTTAGCAGAATGTAGCTTTCAAAGGGAAACAAATTGAATATGCGTGAGCCACTGAGAAGCCTTATTGGGTAGAACTGCACAACTACCACTTTATTTATATGCACTCCTTTTTTTTCCTTTTTTGAATAACAAACTCTCTCTCTCTATCTATCCCTCTCTCTCTCTCTCTCTCTCTCTGTCTTTCTCTCCCTCTCTGGGCGATGGAGAATACTCAGGAGCATTTAGTGAGATGCTGTCTACAACTGCAGGTTCAGTGTTAACAGCTTTGCGAGTGTGTCTGTACATTTGTACAGCCCAAGTTAAAACCCTGGGCTGAGTCTCAGTGAGAGAGAGAGAGAGAGAGAGAGAGAGAGAGAGAGCAAGAGAGAGGGAGAGAGGCAGTGACTGACTCATCAAAGCGGTCCCCCTAGCCTAATATCCTCGGTGGAAAAAAAACATCAAACAGGTTCTCAAAAAAAAAAAAAAAGAAAGAAACACACTTTTAAGAACCAACACCTGAAGGCTGCAAGTAAAACAACAGCACAGTTGAATACGAGCAACTTAATTGCTGATTTAATCCCAAGTCAACTCCAAGTATAGCTCTAACAGAAAACATCCTTTTCATTCATTTGCTTCTTCACAGGTACACGATAACACTTATCACATGCATGATATTACATTAGTTGGATTATTAAAGATAAGCAGTTTTTATAAAAGTTTTCTCTTTTTGCCTTTTTTACCATATTACACTTTGAGCACAAGAAAACTGCAGAAGCAATCAGAAGTCAGGAGCCCCATCATCATCATTATCATCATCTTCATCCTCATCATCGTCATCATCATCATCATCTTAGATAAGACACCTAATGTAGTTTGCTCTGTTTGAACTCTGCAAAGGCACTGCAATCTTCCCAAAAAAGCTTCAGGTTTATAAGTAGCTCAGCCAAGGCTAGAGCTGAGTATAGTGAGACTGCGAGGCTCTTACCTTAGAAGAAGCTTCCCTCGCTCTTTTGAGTGCATGTCATTCTCATTGAAGTGCGACACTGGCTCCCGTTTTTTGCCTCTTGGCAGGGCTCAGATTCCGAGACTGGCTACAGTTGTGTGTGAGACTCCAGCTGCATGCCTCTCTCTCTCTCTCTCTCTCTCTCTCTCTCTCTCTCTCTCTCCCTCCCCCCCCACTCGCTCTCTCTCCTTCTCTCTCCAAGCTCTATCCTCTCTCTCTTTTGCTAGACAAGGATGCAGTTTGCAGAGGGGGGAGCTTTCTGATTGGCTGCCATTCATAAAGGCTGTGATAGGGAAAGGAAAGGAGGGGGAAGGAGAGGAGCATTGGCAGCTGACTGAAGCATTCAAACCAGGACAGTGGGTTTAGGACAGTGGGCATGATGACTTGTATATACGGCCACTGCCATAACTCATTTTTTTCTTCCAGTTTTTTTATACCATTCACACCAAAACACCAGCTGTCATTTTCCAAGTGTGAGCATCTCATGATGGATGGAACAATACAAAAGGTTCAAAAAGTATCTTGTCGAAATGGTCAGATTGACCAAATAATGGGTTTTTCCAAGAATCTTTGCATTACAGGGAGGTTCTTTATACTCACACAACTGAGGGACCTCGGTGGGCACCCAGTCCTATGGACAGAGTGGAGGTTGACACCCAACCCCACACTCAAAGGGCGTCAGTGCAGTCATAGAGTGGCGCAGTTCTGGGCATATTCTGCTCAAGCCAGGTACTCCAACCAGTCGTGCTGCTAGCCATAGCAGTAGGCTCAGAGGCATTTGCCGAGCTCTTGAATGGCACATTCAGCTTGGCTATTAGACTGGAAGTGGTACCGCAAGGTCAGGGTGATGGTGACCCCCTGCAAGTCCACAGCGATAGGGGACCATGGTCTACTTGGTATCAGCAGGGGATTTAAATTACCGGCAGTGGAGTTTTGATAGTGTCACAAAAGGAGTATGAATGTACAACCTTGGTGATGGGTGAATTGCTGATGTGACCATCCATGGCCTTGATTGTGACGAGGTGATCTAAGTCAACTATGAGAACACAAAGGAGATGAAATAAAAGACTGAAACACGAAGTGTGAATGGTTGCAGATATAGTGAGTGGTTTGGAGATAAAAGTTATTTTGATACCTCCATTTTACGTACCTTCTTTCACTTCTGGATGGGACACTGCTGCCTCCAGTGCCCCTCGCCCCCACAAAACATATACAGCCCTCTATCCTGCCAGAGGCTTCTCTCTGCATTGGTCAGTTGGGCAGCCCCCAGCTGCATAGGTTCTGTGCCAGCTTCTCCACTGGGGGGACCAGGTACGGGGCAGTCACTGTAGCTGGGGAGCCATTGTGCAGGTGCATGCATCAGGCTGATTGGAGAAACGACTTTTGGCTCTGAGATGTTGGTCCAAGCCAATCGCCAGTCGAATGACGCCATCCAGGTTGAGACCTGCAACACAGGAGGCCAGCTTTGCCTGGATTTCAGGGCACAGAGCGTCACAATACACCACTGACAGCACTGCCTGGTTCCATCCACTGTCCACCATAAGGATGCAGAAGGAGATGGAGAAGTCTGCAATGGATTGGCTCCCTTGACATAGGCGCAGGAGTCTATTGCTGTAGGACTGTCCCTAAGCTGGATGGTTGAAGGCCATCTGGAAGTGGTGAACAAACTATGAATATTTTGCCAACACGGAGTGGTCGCCCCTCTAGATGGCCAAGATTCAAAAGATTCAAGATTCAAAATGTTTATTGTCATATGTGCAGTAGAAAGTGCACTTCTCTGTGCAATGAAATTCTTTACTGTCCACACAAATGTCGAGATTAGAGTTAAAGTTTTTATATAAAAAAAATAAGTTTGTAAGTGTAATGTGCAGATGCAGAGCTTAATGTGCAAAATTACAGTATGAGGTAGATGAAGGGGATGTGCAAAAGGAGCTTAATGTGCAAAAATTACAGTATGAGGTAGGTCAGCTGTTAAGGAGTCTGATGGCAGTGGGGAAGAAGGAGTTGCTGAGTCAGAAGGTTCTAGATTTCACACTTCTGAACCTTCGTCCCGAGGGCAGAAGTGTGAACAGTTTGTGTTGGGGGTGAGTGGGGTCTTTGAGGATGGAGGCAGCTCTCCTCTGGACTCTGCGGTGGTAGACACTCTGCAAAGAGGGCAGCGGAGTCCAGATGATCTTCTCCGCAGTCATTACCACTCTCTGCAGGCATTTGCGGTCCATAACAGTAGTGCTACCGTACCACGCTGTGATGCAGCTGGTCAATGTGCTCTCCACAATGCAGCTGTAGATGTTGCTGAGGATCTTGGCTGACATACCGAACTTCCTCAGCCTCCTCAGGAAGTACAGCCGCTGTTGAGCCTTCTTGACCAGCTGTGTGGTGTTCAGTGTCCAGGTGTGGTCCTCACTGATGTGGCCCAATCCTGAGCCCGCCCAGTGAGCCATTGGATGAAGGTGGATAGAAAGACAGACAGAACCAGCTGGTCGGCATGAGGCTGAACAGACAGTGGTTTCCGGGTCGAGCTGGGCTTAAGTAAGAGATAATGATTAGGCGCAGGTGATGTTGATCGGTGATGAGAGAGAAACCAAAATTAAAGTAACCATGGGTGGGGGGAAGAAAACCCAGGCTCAGTACTCCAGAGACTGGGAAGGCGAGGGATGTGGCACATGGGAGCTGGCAATGGTACACAGCTCATTTACCAAAATGACCCATTAAATCATCCATTAAAAGGTTCTTTAGGGAAACAAAATTATTCTTCTATAGCATTATAAAAATAACATTAGAAGAACCCTTATTTTAAGAGTGTATAGGTTATGGTTGTTAAATGGTTTATGATTTTGACATTGTTCTAGGAGGAGCCTTATATGGATCCTTTACATTTGACAGTTGCATTTTTCCAGAATGACTTTAATCATGTTATAAACATAGGCCAGCATAGCTTTATGAGTCTTACCCAAGGATTCAAACTGGTCTAATGATGTGATTGCTTAGGTGGAGAGAGTTAAACCTCAGCTTGTGTCATGACCCACTCAGTGGTTCCTCAGGGAACTAGAAATACCTTGGTGACTAACAAGGCCTCTTGTTATTGCTTACTCATTTCTTTTTCCCTATATTAAAAAAAAACAAACAAACAAAAAAAAACCTTCAGGCACTTACCCTCTTAACTCCATGTTTTCCTTACTTGTGCTTAACCTCTGACTTTTCTTTTGACAAGATTTGTTAAGGTGTGTAACTTAGCTAGCAGTAACTTGGTCGAATAGCGGATGTTAATTTAAGTAAAGCTTTTCAGGTTTGAAGAACAGATGTGGACTTCTTGAGCACTAATGTACATCGCTCTGGATAAGAGCGTCTGCAAAATGCTGTTAATGTAAATGTAAATGTAAATAGTTATTCAATGGCATTGCAAAACAAAGGACCCCTTTTTGACCAAATTTTTGTGTAAGCAGCTAAGTGCTGATCATTAGTTTGTATCTTTAGTATTGATAACCACCTGACTTTGCTTTGCAATTAATTATTGGAAACATCTAAAGGAGCGTTCCCCATTCTTCACAGCTGCCCACGGACCATCCATTGTGGTTGGATATTTCTTCACCACAATGTCCACAAAGGTGCCAAAAATGTTGTTGGCATGATGTCATAAAAGAACAACTTTTGGCTCCCTGAAGAACCTTTCAGTGGATGTTTCTTGTAAATTCTGCATGGGTGTGAAAAAATTTAAAAGGACCTAAGCGTAACGTCAAAGTTACAGGAAGTTAGACCGTTTACATTACAAAAATGGTTCTGTATATTACTAAAAAAGGGTGCTGATTTGTAGCAATAGTGCAATGGTTCTGCTTATTAGAAGAACTTTTAACGAGTCTCTGAAGAACCATATGCCTCAGTTTCTCCACTGTAGAGAAGGACAATTTAAGCATACAAATAACCTTTGTCATGGTTATTAAACTGATGCCTTTACTAAAGAACCCACTTTTTGAGGGTGCACATGAAGTTTCTTTTCCCTCAGAGATCTCTTTTTGCAAACATGGTTCTTCAGTGAACCAAAAGTGGTTCTTCTATGTTATCATTCAAAGAACCTTTTGTGTGTTAAAATCTAGAGAATCTGGAAGATTTCCTCACTGGGTGAGCATTACAGAATGTTTCACTGTGTTACTGAAATATTCACTCATTTATTAACACATACAGCAGGTACAGATTCCTTCAAACACATCAACAGCTGTTACTAAAAATCAATATATGACCTATGTACATCTGTGCAATTCCTTCTGACTGGCAGTGCAAGTCCAAAGATATATGACTGTTAAATAATAAATGGACAACACTGAGAGAACACTGAAACCATCAGAGTTAGTATTTGACGTGCTATCAAATCTATGCAGTATAATGAATATTAGTTGTTACCTACAGGTATTCACTGTAATTGTTCATAGCAGTAATTGTTCATAGCAATGATTAAAAAATCATGGCAATGTAATGTACTTCTCTAGTAAATCTCTTATGCAACTGCCATGGACACCTCAGCTGACACCTAAAAACATGCATGTGTAGGTGTATAACTATTTGTGCTTAGATCACAGTTAGACAGTTCAGTGGGTGTTCTTTCTTCTCTATTCAGAAAGGAGCTGCCTGTGATAGCTGAGAGGGCCCGCTGGGTCAAATTGGAGTCCGAATGGTAAGCCCAAGGGGCAAAGCAAAGCAAAGAAATTCATGTCAACTTGTCGTTGTTGGTACTGACTGTAGAATACTATTATTACTGTCAAAGTATCCACAGCTGGGATAGCCCTGAACGAGCCGTCCCTCTCAGCAAGGAAAAGTCAAAATGCAGCTCGTCATGACGGTTGACAGTAATAGATACACACATAAGATATTGTCTTTTGTGAAACAAACTCAGTTCACATTTAAATTAAAAACAAATGGAGTAATCCAGACAATCTTCATGGGAAGGTAACATGCTTTGTAACAAATAGGATTCTTGAGGGCTCAAACACACCTGAGTTAACTCATCTGGTTCAGCTTACCTGATAATCAGTTTCAGTGGGTACGCTTCAGAAGGGTAACTGCCGAACTGTGATGGCCTTACAGGACCAGAGATGAGGACCCTCGCTCTACCAATATATTAAATAAAGAACTATAACGGAACCCATGACGTAATTAGATTTGACACTGTTAACTATTGTGTATGGCATTTTTGAGAGCCTTAAGACTGCAGACCCAGCTTTAGCTAGACAACAGAAGCTAAATTAGCTTTGGTAGTTCTAAAAGTAACACATGCTATTGCACACAAAACAAAAAACAAAAACAAATGCTATGTCTAAAGATGATGCCTAACTGAGAAATATGAATTGCAGACCACAGCAAGCATTTAAAATGTGACATCAAATAACTCTAATAAACCAAAGTAAATGCTTTTAGAGGTAATATCAAATCCATGGCCAGCTGTAAAAATGTCATGTGGACCACTAGTGTAGATTATACCCCCATGATAATGATAGGGTTAGGTGGTCTGAGCAGTATCTGTCTTAGTAGTAGGTTCTAACACAAATTTTCTGGTCTGAGAATTTAAACATCTCTAATCACTACAAGTTTGCTAATTACCCTGCTCCTCACAGTGCCAAGCTGCAGTTGGCTGTCTACACACAAAACTTTAATGTTTCACATTTTCCATTTGAGCTTAAAATTGCATTAAGAACTGAGAAATAACTGCATACATGTGGAGAAAGAAAGCCTGGGCAAAAGACAGTGGAGAGGAACCAATAGGGTTCCGCCTTCTTCTTTTGAAAGAGTCAAGGTGGGAATGGCAACCACTGCTTTTCATTGGAGCTCCACTTTGATGTAGTATATGAGGGGGGATCAAAGACCAGAGCAATGTGGATGTCCTAAGGCACAGATGCTGGGAGGAGTTCTAGAGTCACATGCATACATAAGTCAATCTATTACGAAAAGAATAAACAGATAAATAAATAATGAGACAAGCTATTGCTAGTCTCCCACATAGACTCATTGTCTATGTCAAGAGTTTCTCCAGCGTTTCTTTGATTCTTAAATAGTCAACATCCCACAGAGGTTTTAAAATCTATGCCCCTTTTTAATAGTGGCATCATCTGTTATCTTGGTTTTGGAGAATGAAAGTTGACAAGGCATGTACTGTATTCTAATTGCAAGTAATTTCCCATTCGTTTCCTATATATTAAAGCTGACACCAAGCAAAGCCCTGTTGAAATAATCCTCCATTTGAGCGAGTGTGCTCTGATGTGTCAGTCTTGTTTTCTTTTCTCATGGAGGTTCTTTTAACTTGCTCATTGCTGATGGAAGTGTCGTCGTATTGGAAATGGCATCAAGCGTCGGCAGCAGGTGAAGGCTGAGTGAAATGTTAATGGATTCAAATTCCTGACTCCATGGCTGGGCGCCACTTGAGACTTATCAAAGTGCGGACGTCAGCTGTTATAATGACAGAATGCAACAGTCGACAGAGGTTAGAGTGACAAAGATGGAGAATCATATCAAAGTAATGTCAAAAAACAGATGAATTACTGTGTTTATTTGAGAACGTTATGGAATTCTTCAAGCAGGCATTGTATGTTAGGCAGTTTATGTAGATCCAGGGACCTAAATGTGGTCAAACTTTTCCACCATTTCATTGCATTTGAAAATGTTTACGCCAAAATTACATTTCTGTTGTGTTCTGAAGTAGGTGTTGCTGTGTATAGAGTACACTCTTAAAAATAAAAGTGCCTAAAAGGGTTTTTTGCTTGGTGCCATTTTTGGTTCCATAAAAAAACCTTATAATGAATGGTTCTCTGGAGAATCATTTTTGCAAATGAGATGTGTGAGTGGGAGGGACCTTAATAAAGTTTAAATAGCATCCACTTAATATAAAGATATCCATCCAGCCAGCCATTTCTGAGCTGCTTATCCTAACCAGGGTTGAGGGAGGTGCTGGAGCTCATCCGAGCACTCATAATTCTACAGGCACAGAAACACAACGTACAGATCACTAATCCATTGCAGACACACAGATAAACACACTCACTCACAGATTCGCACCTAGGGGGAATCTTGCATCTCCAATTCATCTGACATGCATGTCTTTGGACTGGGGGAGGAACCTGGAGGACCCAGGGAAAACCCAAACAGACAAAAATCATTTACTTTAATTACATTTTTCAGCATTTTGTGTTGCTTTGTTTGGTTGTTGTTGCTTCGGGCACTTTGTTAAACAAAAACTCACAAAAACTCAGTATTTTGATACAGATTGTGTGTTGTGCAGATGAATCCAATTATCACAATATTATTTTTGGCCGTGTTTCACCTCTACCCATGCATTTATTGCTTTATTTTGTATTTTATATCTTTTACCACATTTATCTTTTTTCTGTTTCTATTTTTATCGACTCTTCTTTTTCTTCTTCTTATTATTATTATTATTATTAATAATAATAAATATCCATTTCACAGCCTCAACATATACAGAGGAGAATGCAAACTCAACAACTCACGCTGATGTCTGTCTGGGCAGCATGTTGCATGGCAACAAGAGAGAGAGGAACCCTACCATTCCTCCCTGCCAATGGGAGCACGGCCAGTTGTGTCCTCGGGGAATCCCTGCCAACAGCTGGCACAAATCTCCCAGTTAAAGGGTACACCTCTGCAATGGCCGAGTAAGCAGAGCTCTGTTCCTTTTAGCCATGGCAATTCATTCCAAATACTTCTGAGTGCTACTGCTTCTGTATCTGTGTGACTCACCCTGTCTCTTTCTCATGCAAGTTTTCATGCTAAGTGATGGTACACGCTCTGTATTGGACATATGTACACACACTGCCTCCCTGGTACACCTTCTTCCGCTCACTGATCCCCCATAGCTCCAATTTATAACTATACAATTACAAACTCTAGCCCAGCTTAATGCTTTCTGACCAGATATCATTTGGGTGGTGGACCATTCCAAACGGCGGCGACACTGACATGGAAGTGGCATAGTACTGAGTGTGTCGTGCTGGTACAAGTTTCTCAGACACTTGCTGGGGTTTCTACACATCTCAGTGTCACTGTGAGGTTGGGAGTAGTCCACCACCCAAGTGTCCAGCTGTGAGCAGTTCTGGGGTCAGAAACTGACCACAGATGAAGGACTGGGGGATGGCTAACACAAGGAGTGTATCAACAGATACAATCTCTGACTGCACAAGGGAGAGGTCTCTAATAAAATGTCCAGTCAGTGTAACACGTATAGTGCCAGCATCACTTAATTTTAAATAATAGGGTCAGGGTTCTTTTTCAAAAGCAGGTTTAGAGTTTGGCTGCAATAGATTTGCATCAGTTTTGCATGTTTTTCTAAATCAAATCATTTCAGGCCAGTATGGCTCCTGAATTAATAAGCACAAGATACAAAACTTTTTTCCATGAATCAGCATTCCTTTAAAGGCATTGATGGAAACTGGTTGTTTGTCACTGAGGTAGCTACTGCAGGGGTGAAATCAGGACAGGACAGGGACTCCATAGACATGTATCTTGGAAGCTTTTTATCACACTCTGAAAGAGTTTTCCTGAACAAGAACTCGGACTGTATATTCAGTTACCAACACAAAACCCTGACTGTCCACTGCATGCTAATGCAAGTCTTCTCAAACTCATACCTTTTGTACATATATTGGTTTCAAATGTTGAACATACAAACTATACGCAGTGTGAAAATGCCACATATTTGAATGCTCATCAATAGAATTCTATATTAATGCACTATTAATAATTCATTAAAAGTAGCATGTCTCTCATGGAATAATATTTGACCATGATGTTGCTTGGCAACCCTTTCCTACTGTTGACAAACTACACTGTTTGGGGAAAAATTGTTTATAGTGATTATGGGCTACAGTGCACATTCAAAAGTTTGGCCATATTAAAAAAAAAAAAAAAGTGTTATTAAATTATAACTTCAGTAGTAGTAGACATTTTATCAACTCAATGCCAAAGTATAAACTGATAGTTTAGTCATAACAAAATGGTTAAAAAAAATAACCAATTACATAATAAACAAATCATTCATTCATGTTCTGTAACCGCTTAATCTTTACTATTGTCACGGATACCCGGAGCCTATCCGAGGCAGAGACTCATCCTACAATCATCTACAACTCCATCCATTAGTTTTATTGTATACAACTTGCTTTTTTTTTTTTTTTTTTTTAAGCAACGCCACCCATTAACCACGGATAAATCACTGTAATGCACAGTCTCTCATTGCGTATTACTTTACCTTGGCAAAGCTGGATTTGGTAATCTATTCATATCTAAGAATTATCCGAAGCTCTACCTATGATGCATTGCATTTTCTCACATACCTGAACAAAATGCCTATTTCAGTAAGTCAAAAGAGTCAGATTGATATTCATCCTAAACAATCTGCACGTGACACACTGGGAGTCATGAAGCAATTTCCGTTATATTCCAGGATCCTTAAATACGACATCTCAAACAGAACCTCAATCACAACACGTCTAAAAACACGAGACGAAAACTCTCTCCACAAAGGATCCCCCGCCATGCTGCCATCTCCCCCGCTGATTGGAACTGTAATTGTGTGTTTGCAGAAGGAGCCCAGGTGCAGGGACATCCTGCTGCTTCACTGCGAGAGTCAGAATTGCCCAATCAAGCCTGGTGCTCCAGCTGACGGGCCTGGTGAGGAAATTATCAACACTTGAGCAACAGATGGCTTTGGCCTTCACGCAGACCGGAATGGCCAGAATGGACGCTCCATCCGGGAGGAATTGGGAGGAATCCCAGGATCTTCAGCTCGAGGATTGTGCATTAAAACTCCTTCTGGGAATATAAGTGGTTGTTTGTCGGAGCCTGTGTAGCAAGATGTAATGTGACCTCATCAAGTGCCGAGCCTAGACGCAGAGATATGAGATGTTAATAAAGTGCTGATTCTTATTTCTGATTAGCAAAGCCTCCAAGTCTCCCGTTATTTTATTGCCTGTTTAGATATTCGGCGGCTTCGCAAGATGAGATTTTATCGAGTGTTTATGAGCGATCGATCTCACGACTGATCCCGGATTCTCAAAGAAAATCAGTTTAAAACAATTTGGATGTTTTTATGAGTTCGATAAACTCTCTGCCTCCGCCCGCTCGCTTTGATAGATTTCTGCAATGCCAGACGCCACTTTCTCCTCGTTTATGATGGCTGCTGCATTATTGATCACACATGTCCTGGCAAGATGACCTTCACTCAGATCATTGACTGTTTATGCAAGCTAACGCGCGAGCGTTTTGTCCCATTTTGTTGCCAAAGGTGTTGCTGCATGACGAGAATACTTCTCGCCGGAACCAGAGGCCGAGCTGTCAATTAGAGATTTAAAAGTGACGGAGGAAGCCAGTTAATGGTTTAAATTAGCACCGAGGCTGCAGTACTGAGGCACCGGCGGTGGCATCAACCGCTGTGTTTTGTAGCGCTCTGCAGATGGTTGGAGGGGAAAGAAAAAGCTCAAGCGAGCTAGAGCACGGGCAGATGAATGAAACTCATGCTGTCGTTAGGAAGGCCTTCCAGGAAAATAGGATCTGCACAAGTGACTTGCCAGAAGCATTTCATGCCCACAGCCATTTTCCACAAATATGATTTCCCTCCCCCTCGCTCCCTCTTTTTTTTTTTTTTTTTGCTTTTCAGTTCTTCAAAGAAGATCTATTAAATAGCTGCTAATGCATGAATAGGAGATGTTAAGTAACAGAGCAAAGCTAGCACAAGGCGTTCTGCAGTAGTGCTGATGAGAATATTACTATGCTTTACCTCAGGGCCAGTACCACCTTACAGTCACTTGGGAGAACATTTTGTTATCATGCCAGGCTCTGCTTTAGCCCAGCTTGTGTTAAACTCCTGAGTGTATTTGGGCTGCTCCATATGCAATAGAGGGTATGCAGTAGTAGGAATACATACAGTTAGTGTGTTAGCATTGTCTTATCGCCTCAAAACCACCGAAAGACAGTTTTTTTGTGTGCACATGACTCACATCATCTATTCTTCACAACTGCTATTGCACACTGCTAAAACTAAGAGAAACTATCTAATATATTTAACAGATGTACTGGTATTCAGTTCTGATCAAATACTGGCTTAAAATTACTAGTGTCTAAATAGCAAAATTCACACAGTTATTATTATATTTGCTTGTAATGCTTGGATGCACTTGGCTGTTTCTGCTGCATATCCAACCATTTTCAACCTACCTTGTGCCAATTTGTAACAACAACATAGTCCATCTCTGTACTGGAGCATTCAAAACTCATCATCATGTAGTGCCTGCAGTGTTTCATGAGGTTGAATGAGATTTTGGCCAACAAGTTTGCTGTCAACAATTTCTACATAATAACACATCCTTAGGCAGAACATGGACAGGTCAGTTAAAAAGAGAGAAGCTAAATATTTCAAATAAGCCCTTCTGTATTTCAGACAAATTCATGCCCAGAGCAACAAGGCGAAATTTCATCTGCTCACAACAAGCCTTGTTTTCCAGACAGTCGCTGGACTGGCATCTGACAAGCTTGTCAAAAGGAGCCATAATTCTAATCATTCGATCATGGCTGGCAGAGTGTGTCAGGTGAAAATTGCGAGGCTCAATTGCTACATGAAGATGAGAAGCTGTCCACCAGCTGTGGCCGCTGGTTCCATGTTCATTGAGATTGACAGCACTTACATTGTTTACAGGCCAGTGAAGCCAAAGGTGACCCATCTGTTCTCAGTGTACCAGAGCAGGACACAGATCCACAACTCAGAAGTGTCTTTCATTACTGGTCATAGTTAAGGCCTGAACTCCAAGTCTGCTGAAAAGACTCTTAGTCACCGATTACATGTTTTCTCACCTAGGCGACTGAAAAGCTCAGGGTTATAAAGTGCACTGAAACTCCTACAAATTTGCTTCAGAGGAGCATTTTTTATGAAAATGAATGAGAGAATAAAAGATGAAAAGTGGGTGAAAAGTGGGCATTTATTACTTTAGAGTGTCAAAAATGCAGGCTGAAATTTTTACCTCAGCACCTCCATGAAAATCTTACATAAACACATGCCAAAAAAAAAGGAAAGGGCACCTTTTGCACATAAACATTTACAGCATATGTTCTGGGAAATTTAAAGTGAGTGAGATAAACATTCACTAAAAGTTTGAATTATAAACACAACACAAAAATATGATCAAACACCCAGAGAATGGATATATGCAAATGGTTATCACAGCAAGTTCAAATGGACAGAACAAATGGACAGATGGCAGAAAGGTTTGTTATGCTTACTAGGTTAGCTTTTACTTTCTTACTCAAACAGAGAAACAGTAAGGAACACATAGTTTTGTGAAGGTTTTGTGGGCGGGACAAGCCACATCACACTTGTGATTGGTGAAGGTAATGCTGAAGAAAGATATACCAAAGTTCAGGATTGGGCAGTTGAAATCAAAAGGGAGGAAACTGGTCAAATACTGTGGTTGATTCCTGGACATTGGAATGCTATTATTTGCGTATACTATGTACCAAAGGCATCATTTATGCTGGGGACAGTGGGGACATGTCCCCCACCACTTTTTGTCTTGACCTATTTCAATATGTTATGTTGGTCCATGTCATTAAGAGAGAGACCCAATATTAATGGAATACTATTTCAACAGAACCTCAACCTCAAGTCTCTCTCTTCGTTAACATAGTAATTGGTTTTTTTTTGCCTGCATGGATCAAGGGAAAGTAAAAACCAGTACAGCAAACTTTAGTATTATTTTCTGTAATGTGAGTTGTGGGGGGACTTGAGGTGGCACACATGTGAGTAGAACTTTTGTTATAGAACATAAACGCAGAATGAGAATACAAATTAACAAACGAAATGTAGAAAAACAAAGAACATACAGGGTAGTGGGCCTTAACCCAAACAGGAACGACAAGGGTGGTGTTACAACTGACCTACAAACAGAGTCAGACTAACAAGGATATATATACAAGACAGGGAAGTGGGAACACCTGGGGAAGGAGAGCAGGAGAACAGACGAGTGGAGCCACTAAACAAGTGGGCAGGACATGGGCAGAGTTGAAAATCAAAACAAAAAACAACATGGCACTGGGAAAAAACGAAGACATGCAGGTGGAGCACAGGATGTTATATTTTCCTGGTTTTATTCTACTTCGATTAATGTTACGAATACTTCCTTAGAAAATCAGCTTACTTCTAATTTGACTTAACTGAAGGTAATTAATGTTGGTCAATTTGTGTATCTCAGCAGTGACGTTAGTTAACATTAGCCCAAGTTAACACACTAAATACCTCTAACCTCTACTCACACTAGCCATTCATTTTCTTTCGTCTGCCACTGGAAACTGCATTGATTTTGGAAAGTAATCAAGCAACCTGCTATAAAAAAAATATGGATCTAAAAGATCATTCTACTACATGAAGAATTATTAGTGGGCCATATAAGCCTAATGTTTGATAAGCATTGCTACTGTTAGTTCAGTCAAGTTGGGTAAAGTTTTATGTAGTCCGTTATTCTATGTATATCAATAAAAGTGTCATGGCTGGTGCGAGCAAGGAGGATGCCACTGCGAGAGAACTTAAACGAAACAAGACTGTTTATTCAAAAATGAGAATAAGTTGAGAGCTAGTGAGCTCCGAACGAAACAAGTCCATGAACTGAAATGATGCTTGAACCAATCACTGAAGTCTTTCCACTCTCTGCTGGGCAGGGGTTAAAGGGACACGATCAGCATCTAGGTCCCGATGCATCTAGGCTCACTCTCAGGTGGCCGGTAAAATACAGCTCTGCGTTCCACGGGAGCCACAAAGGGGAGAATCCCCGCTCACAGGCTGGGCTGCTCTAGAGTCACGTCTGTGGGAAAAAACAGAGAACAGGCACACAGAGAGAGAGGGGGAGAATCACCGTCCACTGTGATAGTCTATAACCGCCTTTGCCTTGGCTCCAGTATTCAGGCTCGAATTGCGATCCGCCTGCCACACAAAGCGCAAGCCGAGGAGCAGAGGAGAGCTGATGGATAGGAGACAAAGTCTGTGCTTGCTCCTACACCAGAGCTAGACTAGAACTGAAAGTACCAACAGAGCGAGCAAGGCTTGGTGATGGGTGACCGCACGCCTGCCATTCTGGACTGGCCGACTTTTCTTTCACACACACAAGGGGGGCTCGGCACGAACAACCAATCACGAACTCGAACTAATGAAACATAAAGACGACAGACTTAGAGAATACATAAGACAGCTGAGCCCATTACCTGGTGCCTAGCAACCTAGCTGAAGAGCGAGGACAGAACTAATCTGAAACAGCTGAGCTGCCCGGCACCGGGCTCAGACCTAAACCTACTCTGACATCATTTCTGATTGGACAGGACTTGTGTACTAGTACTCTGGTGACGGGGGCAGCTGAGGGCGTGACCGAGGTGGCCCAGACATGACAAAAAGAAGATTAAAAGTGCAATGGAAGTTCATTGATTCATTCATTTTCTGTAACCACTTAATCCTTGCTAGGGACACGGATACCCGGAGCCTATCCCGGGGTCTACAGGGACGAGGCGGGGACTCACTCTGGGCGGGGCTCCAGTCTACCGCAGGGCGTGCAATGGAAGTTCAGATATTTAAAAGAAGACAGAGAAAAATAGTTTGGTTAAAGCTACAGTTAGTGCAGATCTGATACTGATGGGCAGTTGGTTCCAGCAGCGAGCAGCACGTTTAGTTTCGGCTCTTTTCACCACTAGCTGAGCAGCTCCTGCAGATCTAAGAGACCTACCAGGATTACATAAAACATATCAGAGATACATTTATGGCCCAAACTATTGTGTGACTTGTACACAATGTACAGAAATCAATTCTGTACCAAACTGGGAACAGTGCATGGACCTGAGAATTGGAGTGATATGCTCTCTTTTCTTGGTTTTAGTTAGAACTCTGGCAGCAGCATTTTGAATGAGCTGGAGCTATCTAATGGACAGTGTTGCAGTAGTCAACCCTGCAGGAAATAAAGGTATGTATAAGTTTCTCTAAGTCTTGTTTGGACACAGACTCTCTAATTGTAGCAATGTTTTTAAGGTGCCAAAATACTGAGTTTGTTATAGCTTTAATGTGGTCACTAAAACTAAGATTTTTACATGAGTAGAAAGTGCTTTAGATTCCAGGTGGGCACTGAGAATTGATCTTCCCTCTTTATTTCCAAACAAGATAATCTCTATTTTGTCTTTAATTAATTGGAGAAAGTTTTGATGCATGCAGTTGTATGCTTTATCAAGGTACTGACACAATGAATCTATTGGACCAAAGTTGAAAAAGGTGAACAGGTCAAAGGTGAAAGATCTAGATACATCTGAATGTCTTCTGCATAGTTATGATTAGGGCATATTATTCTCCTTAAGAATTTGACCCAGAGGAAGCATGTACTGGTTGAACAGGAGAGGCCCCAGAATGGACCCTTGAGGGACACCATATGGCATGTTGGTTTTCTCCAATTCAGAAGTGCCAATCAAGACAAAATAACACCTGCCTTCCAAGTATGACCTGAGCCATCTAAGTCTGTCTAGCAGAATGGTATGGTCAACAGAGTCAAAGGCTGCACTCAGATCTAACAGCACCAGTGCGGTTATTAGTGTAATTGCCGAGGCAAGCACACTATTGCTCTGCTTAAGTTTTATTCTTATTGATATTATTCTTTTTATAGCTGAATTTGGTGCCTCTTCTCCTCCTACAGGTTTTGAAATATGGGCATTGTCATCAGTTTTTGATCAGTTGATCAGGGGCTGAGTACTGATCATTTAAAAAATCGATTTTAGTGGTCGAGTCACTGCTGTGATATATGCGGAGAGAGTAGCTGGTGCTAGATAGCTGACGTTTGCTAAACTGGTTGAGCATTACAGGCAACAGTTAAATAAATATGTGACTAATCTGTGTACAGTAACAGTCTCCGTGTTGGCATATAGGAAAAGTAGCTCAACTACTTGGGCAGTTTTGGTAGTCCAAACCTTTACTCTGGCTTTTTCTTGCATTTGCCTTGGGAATATCCTTCCTCTATTTTAGAAACTGCACTGCACTTAGCTATCAGTGTCCAATGTCAGTGTGTTTGGGGGCTGACAACGGATGTCAGTTCTACCGGTGATAATCCTGTCGATGTCGGCACTAATGTCATCATTATTTGTTTCTAATGGGCTGCAATGTGGCTTGGAGTAGTAACATTCATAAATCGGTCTCTATATTTGGGGAAAAAAATGCACTTGATAGGTATAGACATGTCAATTATGTGGCTGTCAGGATCATGCGTCTGCTTTGACATATTGTGTTCTTGCATTGTGCCTTTCATGTAAGACAGTCAATGTTATAGCATCGTAACACACATAAAACGTGGAAGCAACTTTTAAAGGTGACCTCAAAGGTAGTGTTTAGCAATGCTCCTCCTGGAAATCTTCTTTCCTACCATGTTTAGCTCCAACTTAAATCTAACATGCTGGCCCTCCTCCTTATTTAACGCTCCAGACAATCAGGAACTTCAGGGTCCATGAGGGTCTATTTACATTGGTCCATTTGGTCTTGTTACATTAAAGTTAAAAAGATTTCCTTCCTTCTCCTACATGCTTGGCACTATATGGACAAAAGTATTGGGACACACTTCTTAATTATTGAATACAGGTGGCCCCTTACTTCCAGTGAAGGGCAGTGTTAATGCTTCAGACATTTTGGACAATGCCATGCTTCCAACTTTGTGGACTTAGTTTGGGGAAGAACCTTTTCTGTTCCAGCATGACTGTGCCCCAGTGCATAAAGCAAGCTCCATAAAGACATGGTTGAATGAGTTCAGTGTGGAAGAACTTGACAGGCTTGCACAGAGCCCTGACCTCAACCCCATCCAACACCTTTGGCATGAACTGTAACGGAGATTGCGAGCCAGGCCTTCTTGTCCAACATCAGTGCCTGACCTCATAAATG
>JBBPCZ010000042.1:26319970-26335162 GCA_037974445.1 Brycinus macrolepidotus
AAAGCTAGTTTTATTTATTATTGATTTGGAAATCAAACATAATTATTGCCTTTTTTCCATTCTTAATTAATATTTTAAATATTTAATCCCTATTAATATTAATTGATTCATATTTAATTCATAGATTTTTAGATTATTTTATCACTTTTTAATTTCGGTGCTTTGTTTTTAAATTTTGTATATTGTTTGTTTTTTGGAATCACTGAGCATTTCTTATTTTTCTTTTTGCTTTTGTTCTTTCTTTAGTTTTTAATCACTGCTAAAAATTTCAGCAGCTTCTGAAATATGTCATTTGGAAAGACGGGTAAAAATGGTCATGAAAACCATTCATTTAAATTATGTCTAGGAGAAAACAACTTGTCAGAAGAATAGTTTTTAAATAAAACCAAAATCTTATAAGAACACCACAGAATTCCAGAATGTACAACAGCCTGAAACACACATAAATTCAATCCTGATCCTTTGAAAGTCCCAGGCAGTTAAAAACACACTGAGCTGCATCTGCAAAAGGCAAAAGTTGCATAGATTTGCATGTGCTGAAACAGAACAATAAGAAGAAGGGTGGGTGTAGCAGGGGCTCAGAAGTCGCTCTTCAGAGTTCTCCTCATGTGCCTGGGTCTAAACTTAATTTGTAGTAATCAATTCTTCCACCTGAGGGCAGCACTTAATAATTTACCAGCATGCTAAATAAATGATCAATTAGTCAAATTAATTATCTTTCCAGTTAGCTAATTTCCAAAAAAAGACATTATTCATTCTCCAGACGCTTGCCGTTCATGGGAGGGCATCTCTGTGTGAGCGTGTGTGGCAGGGGTCTGTTACACACCATAAGCAACTCTGAGGGTCTGAGTGCAGCTCTGTGGTAGAACATTTATTTTCCAGCATCTACATATGTATGAGATATAGAATGTAATGATAAATGCAATAACAAATTCAGCAAGAGGAGTGTTGTGGCATGTATTGAAGTAGGCTCTTTGAAGAAATTAATTCAAGCTTCCTTTTTTTGTTGTTGTTGTTTTTTTGTTTTTTTTTTTCAGAAGAAGAAGAACACACTTTTGAAAACGCTGCTTTATATTCCTCGAAGCTGTCTTGAGGGTGAAGCCTTAAACAGTGAGTATTAAAAATAATCAATTACGGTGAGGTCTGACTGCAGGTTTTTCGACCATGAAGCCCTAGGCATACCCTGTGATTATTTTGTCTTCTGCCGTTTCAAGAGGAGACAATAGTGTGTGTGTGTGTGTGTGTGTGTGTGTGTGTGTTCTAGGATGCTTGAAGATCCAGAGAAGAATGACTACAAGCCTGTTACCAAAAAGAGGACAAGACAGTGAAAACACATATTGTCCCGTCAGGATAATGAGGAAGAGGTGCTGTTTAAGGTTAAGTGTACACTTCTCAGTTTGGTGTGCAGCCTTTCTGGGATAATGTGGTTTACACTTCTCCATGCAAGTGGATGTTGCTTGGCTGCAACTGCATAGTCATAGGTACCCATATTTCCACTGCAATTTACAACAAAGCACCCAGTGCTGCAGATTATGATCATTTTCTATACAAAAAAGGCTCCCCCCCCTCCCCCCATTGCTGTCTCATCCCTACAAAGGCCATAATTTTGTGCTCTACCGGAGTAGCTCTGCACAAATCATCTGAGGCCTGTCTCATTAAAGCATGGGTTCCTGACTAAAATTCAGCTTCACAAAACCCAACAAATGCAACTGCAGTTAATTTGTTTAACAGCTTAACTCAATAAACCCAAGCCTTTTGCCAGTGATCTGTTCTGAGAACCAGGCAGTCAACCTTTAACTTGTTTAAATCTGCCACCCTCCAGACAGCACCAACATACACCAATCAGCCAATCAGTAACATTATCTTATCACAATGGCACATGTCAAGGGGTGAGACATAATAGGCAGCAAGTGAACAGTCAGTTCTGGAAGTGCTGGAAGCAGAAAAATTAGCAAGGGTAAGGATCTGAGTGACTCCGACTTCGGCCAAATTGTGGTGGCTAGACGTCACATCATCTCCCAAATGATCTTCACATTATTCAGTGGTTAGTACTGACAAAAAGTGGTCCAAGGACAGAGTGCCCAAAGCTCACTGATGCACATGGGGAGTGAAGACTAAAAAGTTCATGCTTTTAAAAGTTCAGAACACACAATGCATCACAGCTTACTGCAGACCTGTCAGAGTGCCCATGCTAACTGGCTGAAAAAAGCACCTACAATGGACACATGAGCATCAGAACTGGACCATGGAGCAATGAAAGAATATTTTTTAACACCATGTGGACAGCCAAGTGTGTATGTATCTCTTACCTGGGGAGGAAAAGACATCAGGATGCATTGCGGGAAGAAGGCACTGTGATGCTCTGAGCAGTGATGTACTGGGAAACCTTGGGTCCAGGCATTCAAGTGGTTGTTACTTTGACAGGTACCACCCATCAAAACTTTCAGACCAAGTGCAGACCAAGTACACCCCTTCATAGTAACAGTATTTCCTAAAAGTAGTGACCTCTTTCAGTAGGATAATGCACCCTGCCAATTATTTAAGAATGGTTTGAGGAAAGCTCTAGTTGTTTATTCTAAGCTGATTTCACCCTTGTTTTTGTTTCACCCTTTTTGTTTTGTTTTCAGTAAATCATCATCCACAAGTATGTACGCTTATTGTCCTCCCTACTCCCCATCACATTTATAAATAAGCCACAGTGGTACATAATGGCATAAACCTCATTCAAAGGAAGAGTTTAATAGTCATATCTTTGATAACTAATCATTCTGTCTTTCTGTTCTTTCCATCACTCTACAAAAAAAAAAAAAACAGAAAATTTAGAGACAAGAACCTTGCACCATTGCTTGCTTTTCACTTGGTTATCTCTGAGCAGTATTACAGTGTGTTCTTTTCTTTAAAGTTAGGCTGCTTTGCCATTTGTGACTCTGGAGAGTTGAGGGGGACTCACACTTCTTTTTTGAAAGGTCCTAGCAAGACGTTATGCTCTCCTCCATTCCTGACAAAACAGATCTGCCTTTTAATATGACCTTGTCCTTCTGCTGTTTGCATCATTGGAACTATGGAAGGCCTTCAGTTGAACTACAGCAACCTCCCCCAAAAATAGACTGAAAACAGCTCATGAGTCAAATAATTAGGGTTCAAAGATCTGTAGAGCCTACTTGTCCTTTCACAGACTCCACCGATATGAAGGGCCATGAACAACTATGCATAACCTCTTCACTGAAATTCTTGGATAAACTCCATCCATTTTTATTGTCTGTTAAAATCTGCAACTCTTGGCTCTATGATTTTTATTTTCTCACAGTTTAATGTATGAACTTTAAAGGGCCATAGAAGTTGAGGAGGCATTATAGGGGAGTGGCAAGTCTGGAAGTGTTTCTCAGTATCTGTCAAGTTAGTGCGTGCTTTGCATATGTGCCAAACTCAGCCTCTTCCTAAAGAAGTATGTGGTGACGATAATAGTTCACACTAGCAGAACAAGGACTTTTGACTAACACAATGGGTATTCATCCCACAACAAGGAGCAGTACTGGTATTTCCTCTGAAACAAAAAAGCTAACTGGAAAGATAATTAATTCTACTAATTGATCATTTATTTATCATTCTGGTTACACACTGACTAATTTGTGACTCAATTCAGTCTGAAGGCCTTGAGTGAATTAAGACTATCAACTTCAGTAAATGAATAAAACATTTTATTTTGCTTGTCAGTTGTACTGCAGTCATAAATAGTTCCTGCAATTTCATTCTCTCACAGCTTGTAATGACTTCAGGTTTGATGCAGCTTCAAAAAACAAGTCTGTCATTATAGAAGAAATAAGGCAGAACACCATGAAATGTTTGTCTAGCACCTTCAGCTGGAGAAGCGTTTATCCTAGCTAACTGGCTACTGACTTATCAACCACACCCCAGACACCTGAGACTCGCATAAATCGACTTGTGACCTCTGATCTAAGAATATATCTGTGCCCTTTTTTATAACAATAAGGCTGAAAAGCAATTTCTGGGTGCATGCAAAGGCCACTTGATCATGTCTAAAACTTATTAGGACTCTGCAGCAGCACAACATTCAGAGAATAGTGAGAAGTGGAGTCAATTATGACTATGTAATTTGGTCTGGCTTATGTGGGTCATACGCTGTCGACAGGCATACCACTGCTCTCTCTCAATAGTGAAGCCAGCTCTGCATGGTTTTAAAGATATTCTGTATGAAGGACAGGCTTACCTTGGAGCAGTTGGTAGAGGGAGGTAAAGTGACCTAAGTTGCTTGTTGTTGCTAGGGAGATGTCTCCTTCATGAATGAAAAGGAAGGGGAGCTACCCAATTTTTAGAATCCTTTCTTTGTCCATCCACTGAATAAACTGTCTATCTTCAATATCAAAAATGATCTCATTAACACACTTCTTTCAACGGTCGTGCTTCAGAGTGAACCATTTTCAAGGTTTAATGCCTGGCTTTGGAGGGGGAAGTATTTTACAAGGTCTGGAGCCTGAATAGGATTTTGATTCACTTCCATGGGGTAAAAGAGGATGTATAACCATTCTCCAGGATATGTGTGTAGTATACATTAATTAACTATAGCTTATAAGTTGCATCTACATCCACATCAACAGTTACAAAAGACAAACTGTATAGCCGGTTATGTTGGTATCCCATCTTCTGTCAACAAGCAAAATCTATGCATCAAGATTGCTCAAAGGAATTAGATGTGCAGCAGACTTTAGATCGTGACTACAGGAGGCATGTGGTTGCACTTATCTTCTAGCTAAAGGCTTAATGATGACAATAGTAGCTTTTCTTCTAGATATGTATGTATAGCCAGCACATATATGAAAAGGTAAAAAAGGTCAAGGAACCTACTGAGAGATCCGTTCAACAGGTCATCAAGTACAACATAAACCTTAATCAGTTTATCAGGCTGCACTTTGGGAAACATCATTTCTTGACTGTGAGTGCCGTGAGGTAAGCAATGCTCCAGTATTGCTTCTACCACCTTCCAGGGTCTCTTAGTTCTCGAAGTTTCAAAGTCTTCGTCATTGATTTCGAGAAGCTTTTTAAACATTCTGAAGAAGGCTTGTCAGTCATTTCTGATTAAACATAACACTTTTGAAACTATGCCATTTTGAAACCTTTGGGTAGATTCGTTGGCATGAATGATTCATAAAATAATTCTTATGTGGATGCAGCCACTGGGTTAGAATGGAGAGCTCTTCTCTACAAGTCAAAGTTGTCTATTCAATGCATTACTAAATGAGTCTTTCCACTTTCAATATTTCTGGGTGGTTGATGTCCAGAGGTGGTAATATTAGCAATTCACAGTTAAAGCCATTGAGCATTTTGGGAAAGAAAGTGTGAAATGAACAGGCTGTATGATAGAATAGGAAGATGGCATAGAGCAGTTGACTGGTATGTACAGCATAGTTTTTTACAGCTATACATGTGATGTACATGTGATGTGGGTTATCAGTGTATTTAGATCTTCGTACTCCACACTTTGTCTCTGCATGCATCGCTTTGTAGGGCAGTTAATCCATTTTCATTATAAGCTGCCTCTCGTTTAACATGAGCTGGGTGAATACATGAGAACGTTGCTCTGACACACGCAATGGCTTCTCCTTCACCTGCAGATCTAGTTTTTACAAAGGCTCATGTTGATAAATGTGGCCTCAAATGACCTCTCTGTTCAATCATTAAGTCGAGTTGTCTACTGTTCTCCTGTGTTTTTCCTAGCAACCGCAAAGCTGTGAGTTGTTTTAGGTCAGTGGTCAGCAATCTTTCTCTTGTAGATTTACTTTCCTGCAGAGTTTATTTCCTAACATGACCCCTCCATGCACTCTCACAATAATGTGTCTGATCCGATCAATAAGCTGGAGCATGTGTGGAAGATTCTGGCTGGAACTTGACTCCACAGGAGAGTGCTTGAGATCTCCAGGCCCAGGGTCAGTGACCAATGTCTTTGGTGTAGGACATGATGAATATCTCCTTTCTATTATGAGAACTGCATCGTTGACCTCACAGAGATGTGAATACATCTGTAAGATTAAGTAAACAGACAACAGCTGCTTCTCAGTTGAGCATGTATGTGATTAAACAAGTTAACACTTCATCTCTAGAATGAAGTGTCCTTGACTATGTAATAAGAGGAGTAGGCGTGTTGTAATGTATGGAGCTAATGCACAACTACAGCGAAATGGAGCGTACTGAATAAGAAAAGAGCTCTAAACTCAGTGTGTTGCCTCCTTCGGCCTGATTTTGACATGACTGGCCTCGAACAATGGCCATGAAGTCATGTGATCAGAGACCAGAATTAGTCATGTTAATATGAGGGCGTGAGCTAAGAATTGCATGTAAAATGAATCATCTCACTTGGTAAAAAAAAGTTTTATGTTCACAGGCAAAACAAGCTTTTTTGCAGATTTTTCTTCAAATACGTCACTACTTTTTTCAAACCTTTGTATTCATCAGACATTTTTTATCACTTTCTTTATTTACTTTTATTTACATGATTTATTTATTTACATTTGATTTACTTCATAATTAGGCTGATGTCATTAATACACATAGACTTCTTGAAAAACCCATTCATTCTGTAGAGCATTTATGAGGTCAGGCACTGATGTTGGACGAGAAGGCCTGGCTCGCAATCTCCGTTCCAGCTCATCCCAAAGGTGTTGGATGGGGTTGAGGTCAGGGCTCTGTGCGAGCCAGTCAAGTTCTTCCACACTGAACTCACCCAACCATGCCTTTATGGAGCTTACTTTGTGCGCAGTCATGCTGGAATAGAAAAGTTGAAAGCGTGACTAATTCTGGCATTGTCCAAAATGTCTTGGTATACTGAAGCATTAAGATTGCTCTTCACTGGAAGTAAGGGGCCTACGCCAAACCCTGAAAAACAGGTGTGTCCCAATACTTTTGTCCACGTAGTGTATACTGTAATGAACCAGTCGACTCGGCCAGGTAGTAATAAAAATGTTTCTCGCTACCCACCTGCTCCGATGTAGTTGATATTTTGGGGCTTTTCACTGCAGCCCTGCTCAAATTTTTCTTGAAGCCAGTTCTGTCTTCATAGGATTCAGGTATGAAGATTGCTGCACTGGCAGGCAAAGCAAAAACACGTGCACTGAGTAGAACACTGTCGTGTCAGCCAGCCCTAGATTCATGCCACTGCTCTGAATCTGAACAGGCTCATCTATTTCCACTTTATGAGACTCATTAACTGACCATTTACAGTCTGCGAACTGGGGCTGCAGTGCTTGAGAAAGGGTCCACTGATCTAACCTCTAAATTAATACAAATATACTCTTGGTCATAGTGTTTATAGTTTGTCTGTGCACCCTTACATTTACATGCGTGGGTAGATACGTGTCAACCCGAAGTAACTACCATTAAAATGTTAACAGCCCACCAGGAATGCTCTCCTAATTACCCACTTCAGTACTGGTAATGGTCCACAATGCACTGGATTCTGCAAGGTCTGACCAAACAGCAGAATTTCATTCCAGATTTTTGAGTTGAGGTGTTTAATTCAAATAAAACACTTAGCTCAAAATTACATTAGATTTACTTTTAGAATTGAATGCTGTGTTATTTAGGGAGGGTTTATTGACGTAATAACAGCTTCCACTCTTCTTGGAAGGCTTTCCACATGATTTTGGAGTGTTTTTGTGGGAATTTGTGCCCCTTCATTCTGTAGAGCATTTATGAGGTCAGGAACTGATGTTGGATGAGAAGGCCTGGCTCGCAATCTCTGTTCCAGTTCATCCCAAAGGTGTTGGATGGGGTTGAGGTCAGGGCTCTGTGTGGGCCAGTCAAGTTCTTCCACACCAAACTCACCCAACCATGTTTTTATGGAGCTTGCTTTGTGCACTGGAGCACAGTCATGCTGGAATAGAAAAGGGCCTTCCCTAAACTGTAAAATCCCACATTTTAGCAGGGAAGCAAATGGTAAAGAACATGTAAAAAGTAAGAATAATTGCCACCCAGATTCAAGTACAAACTCAAGTATACACTAAATTAGCTTTTGTGTCATTTTATACTGTGTTTTTACCTTTCATAGCTACCTGCTTTCCCATATGCTGAGTTTTTCTGATTTATTGTCTTACTTAAACAGGGGACACTGCTTAGAAATTTGCTGTGAGTTTGTTTGTACCACCTTTTTCTTCAAATAACTAAGGAAGTATTTGAAATTTTACAGTGTCTTTAATATAATAATAGCTAAATAATAGCTTAATATCCAGAAATTTCAGTGTAATTTAGCTAGATTGTCTGGTATTTTACCATTGTTTACCCAAAATAATAATGAACTTGAAAAAATGACCCAGTCCTTTGGAGTTTGTATCTCATGTTGCTTACTGTAACAGAAAGTGTTACAGATAAAAAAAAATATTTTCCACTATATATCAGCTACAAGTGTGTGTGTGTATTGACCCACAATACACACTTGACTCAGATTCTATTGTTAAAAAAATGAGGGCATGTCATTGGTATAATTAATTAAATTGATACTTTTTGCTGTTTCAGTTTTGTTGTGTTTTTGAAATTTTATACCACACCAAACATCCAGATGTTCTCTAAACAATGTATGACATGTAAAATGTATCACATATTATGTCTGTCAATGAAAGATATATATATTGACAGAAAGAAAATGTGATGATCTTATTCTTTTTTTTTCCAGAATATTTTAGGCTTTTATTAGAAAAACCCTGATGTACAAAACTCATCAGGGTGCCGCATCCCGCACTGTCCCACAATGCCATACGATAAATAAAGATCTAAAGGCTGCGATATCAAAGCCTTCCCTCAACACACCGCATGCTTCCATAGGACGTTTCCATAATGCTGTGCTTACTACAGGGAAATGAGAGAGATCCATTATGCTGCTGCGGAGGAAAAAATGTTCCTTTTGCTGCTGCTTCTTTTCTCTGTGGGTGGAAGTGTTTGCTGTGATGATCACAAAGCTGCACTTATTTACCACAGAAAACACACACGCGCACACACAGTCCCACAACACACGTTTCCCCTTCTGTCAGGCTCGTTCGGCATGCACATTTACATTACTCTTTCATGGGCTTTCATAACATAACAGTTAGCCCAAAGCTTCTCATTTTATATTGATGTGCTTTAATAATGGATTCCCTATTGGCAAACAGTAACATAATTTGATCTTTTGGTTTAAAGGCATCTATCAGTTCTCATAGTCCCTCATGTATGGTTTCCGTTCCCTCAGGAATTCACAACCTGTTACTGTTGACTTTAATTCCAGCACTGCAGGTGCTTTTGTTCGCTGTTAAACTCTGTAAAGTCATCATTAGATAATGTCTGAAAATGTGCTGTATACACTCTTAATAGGAACAATAATAAAAGGTCTTAAGGTTTGGTGCAAAGTAGCTTGACTAAATTAGAGAATTCCTTCTACTGACTGCCTAGTGGCAACACCCTAACCACTAGGCAGCTGGGTGGCCTAGTGGTTAGGGCGTTGCCCTTCAATCAGAAGGTTTTGGGTTCGATTCCCAACTACTATCCTTGTCACTGAGGTACCCTTGAGCAAGGTACCGTCCCCACACGCTGCTCCCTGGGCACCCCTTGTTGGCGGCAGCCCCCTGCTTCACTTGGTGAATGGGTTAAATGCAGAGAAAGAATTTCACATTGTTCCCACTGTGTGCTGTGGTGTGACTATAAGGGGCCGCTTCACTTTACTTTCCATAGTTCTAAGGGAGGATGTCAGTGTTGCCCCCACCTTTACACCAAATACACAGAATATGCCTAGCAGTGGCCCAAAGAGGGCTGGCAGTTTTGATTAGCCCCATATTGAAGGCAGTAGTGAACTTGGCAGTAGCAAAGTAAGTCGTAATTGAAGTAAAGTCAAAATATCTCAAATACAAAACAGAAAGCTATGTTGTTTGATTGGAAGAAAGGAAAACAAGCCGATAGTTAAGTCTAACTTAGTTAGCATCAGAATCAGCAGAGTGAGAGCATGGTGAGGACTTAAAAGAGCAGAAAACATATTGAAAACACACAAACTGGGTACATTGGTTCAATTATTGGATAATGGACACCATGTTGTTGGATAATGGGCACATATTGGACAATGACAATGACTAGGAGAATGGAGAATCACTGGACTTTCATGCTGGCCCTTTGGTAAAACACAGCTAAGAGTCTCTGACAGATCTGAATGATATTGGCCCTGTCAGTCCAGAGGACCTAAGAGTTGCGTCATGCACAGTCAAACTTAAAATGCTTCGGGACAAATTTAAATCAGATAGAGACTTGCTTGTGCCTAAATGAGGCATTTTCGGGTGCAGGAGATCAGTTCCCAAAGATGTTTTTCAACAAGTCACTGTACCTCACATGAAGTTACAGCAAAGCTAAAGATCGACTGTCTTGCATAACCTGCTTTTTTTTGTGGTGATACTGTTCTCGGGGTCAAGCCTCTTAATGACTGGAGCAATGCAAAGAAGACTGGAATAAAGTTGGACATTCATTTGCACAAAAATGAGCAGTACATTTTTACATATCTCATGGTAGATGGGAGGCCATACATGTATAATTGGATACAAACAAAGCATTGAACCCAGTGGGTATGGTTAAAACTCTGCAGCAACAACTGCACAGTGATGCAGCAAGGAACTTATTTGGATGTGTCCACCGTCCAAAGGGAAACATTCATTCATTCATTCATTCATTTTCTGTAACTGCTTATTCCTTACTAGGGTCACAGGTACCCGGAGCCTATCCCGGGGCCAACCCATCACAGGGGGCGCACACACTTACACCATTCACTTACACACTCACACCTACGGTCAATTTAGAATCCCCAATTCACTTGACACACATGTCTTTGGACTGTGGGAGAAAGCAGAGACCCCGGAGGAAACCCACACCACCACGAGGAGAAAACGCAAACTCCACACACACAAGACCAGGACCCAGATTCAACCCCCCAACCCTGGAGGTGTGAGCCAAAGAGAAACAATGGACCCAAATATTCACAGTAAAAAAGTGCTACTGATGATGTCTCAACTACTTTGGCAGAAAGGCACACCAGATGTGTTGTTCATGAATGATTTGTAATCTTTTGATTCAGCATGTTGTCTCAGTGAGTAATTTGTTCATCATGGCTCCAGCATACCTATAAGAATTCCTTTCAAAACTCTAAAACTGTCATGATCTCCGTGTTTCAGAAGGACACACTCGCGGTGTTTTACTAGCTATATTTTATTTAGTCAGAGCAGTGAATGCCAACACAAAAACCCTTCTTTCTATTATACTGCACATTTTCTGTCCTGCTGTTGCTATTTTTGCACAATTATATATATTGCTGTCTACCTCTGTTCTGCATTTTTGCACATTTAACTCTTTGTTCTGCATTTTTGCACACGCAACTCTCTGCTGCTAGAATCTGTCGTAATACTCGGTTCGTTCAGACTACTACTATAACTCTCGACTGCACTAAATGTTGTTTTGTCTGGCTATTTTGTTGCAGTTTGTTGTGTTTTTCTTGTACTCTCTTTTTTCCTGTCTGCACTTGTGGTGCTGTGGTGTTCTGGAGGAATGTTGAGTCGTTTCACTGTGTCGTACTGTGTGTATATGAAACAAGTCCAGGAAGCACACAGTTCTGAACAAACTCAGAGGTAATTGTTTGCAAAACTACAGTCACTGGAACATGCTCAACAAACAGACCAAGACAGAGTGGATATGAGTCCAACAGGGGCTTGAGCAGAGCAAGGCAGAGTGGAGAGTTGTGTACAGACTCAGAGCTGAAACACAGAGACAAACACAGACAGAAATGGCTGGTAGGAATGACGGTGAACAGACCCTGACTTATTAAACCTTGCAGGGAAAACGAGACTCGGGTGAAGCTGACAAGGACGAAAACAGACACAGATGAATATAGCTGAGGCAGCTAGTGGCCTGGTGGTTAGGGAGTTGCCCTGGTGATTGGAAGGTTGTGAGTTTGAATCCCGGGACCGCCAGTGGCACCACTGAGCTACTCTTGACCAAGGTACGTCATCAGCTGGTCACTACTTCACTTGGTGAATGGGTTAAATGTAAGGAACAAATTCATACTGTTCACACTTTGTGCTGTGGTGGGTTCACGTGTGACAAATAGACATTTTACACTTACATTACACTGATGAAGGAGAAGGACAAAGGTGGAGCTGGAAACCAAAACAAAAAGCCACATGGTTCACAGGTAAACAAAAGCAGCCATAGGCAAAACGAGGCAGGGTGTGAAAGAAACTACAATTGTTGTTCAAGTCTTTACAATTTGTACTGGTGTAAATCTATTTAAATAGAGCTAATTATGATCTTTTGTAACAAATTATTTTAACACGAATGACATTTATAACATAAATTCAAAATCAGAAAAGAATGACAGCATATCATTTACAATTATAATAATAACACAGTATCCACCCCTATTTTAAATACTATATCACCTGCTTATTCTACCAAGTTATGCACCAGAAATTATGCACTAGGCAGCTGGTGGCCTAGTGGTTAGGGAGTTGCCCCTGCAATCAGAAGGTTGTGGGTTCAAATCCCGATTGATAGTGACACCTCTGAGGTACCTTTAAGGAAGGTACCGTCCCCACACACTGCTCCCTGGGCGCCCCTCATTGATGACAGCCCCCTGCTTCACTTGGTGAATGGGTTAAATGCAGTGAAAGAATTTCACACTGTGTGCTGTGGTGTGTTCATGAGTGACTTTAAGGGGTCACTTTACTTTACAGAAAATGCAACATTTTTATTATTTGCTTCCTATATTTTTTTTTTTTTACTTTAGCATTCTTTTGACTGGAGTATTTAAACCTTTGCATAAATTTGTATAATCTATAAGATGTGCTTTTGTAATATTCGTAGAATGAATGCTAATAGAATGAGCCCAGTGCCCAGTGTCACATATGAGCTGGAGGGGTACAAAGCCCCCCAGCACTGGGCTGTGGAGAAGCGGAACTGCTATCCCTGGAGTGACTGAGCTCCGTTCAATATCTTTGAATTCAGTATCTCTCCATTCAATAGTTTGTTATCCAGGCCTAAACAGCCAGCATCAGTTTCTGACCTCACTAATGCTCTTGTGCCTGAATGCAATCAAGACCTCACAGCAGTGTTTCAACGTGTCATGTGAAGTTTTTCCAGAATAGTAGAGGCTGTCACTGAGTCCTGATATCCTTCAGAAAAGATACCATGTTCACAAAATACTGGACACGTAATGTAGACATCACTGCTTATATCGCATATAGACTAAGTCATCATTGTGTCAGTGTTTACTGGACTAGTCTGAGGGCAGTGGTGGCAGTTTTTGCTTTTTTCTTGTATGAATTGTTGCCTTTTTAACTGAGGACATACCACCCCTATTCCTGCCCCTAACTATCTCAACAGTATTGCCTCTGATACATTAACTAACATCAGTGTTCTTTCTTCTGCAGCTCCACCTTGACACTGTGAGTTCTTAGTTTGAAGTCATGCGGCACGGTAATTGGATGCATTTTCTTGCAGCATCTCTCTCCTCAGAGCTTTTCTTTCTTCTCTCCGTCTCCTCCTCTCCAGAGGACTATGGCAACAATTCTCCATTTCAGTTAAGCTAGCCTAGCAGGCTGTTTTCCCCTGCAAATATGGAGTGGCTGTTCTTTGCAGCAGAATGGGTCTGGGAGATGTGTGAGGTGCTTCATAAATTTTTGAGAAGAGATGAACTCTGAAAAGCAGTGAATTTATTTTATCTCGAAAGATCAGCCAAGCTCATATTTTGTACTTCTTGTCAAACAATAGGAAGGACAGCAAAATTCATAAATTCAGAATCTGAATCGCTTTTATTGGCGAAGTCAGGCTGTTTTTAAACTCCGGCCTGAATGCTTGAGTTCACACCCAGGATCGATTTGAGGCTCGATTGAGGGAGGGACTCATTATCTGATGTTTGTTTTCTGTGGATCGATTGTGCAATTCCATACATTACCTCTGTGTTTACAATTATTGTGAAATGGGAAATGATAGGTTTGTTCTTTCAGACCCGGTCAGCCCTTTATGCTCACTAGGCAAAATGCGTAGGGCCCCACAAATTACGCAAGGGCCCCGTCTCCCCCTCGTGAAGTGCACCAATTTTTCTGGTCACTAGAAGAAACAAAAAAAAATAAACAAGATGAAACCACACACCCCACTGACAAAATGTAATTAAAAAAGATCACCACCCCATCAACAAAATAACCTCCCTGCCCTGGTTTGCACAGGGCCCTGGGGTTGTCAGGACTGGCTCTGCATTCCCTTATTGTTTTTTTTTTTAATGCTCCTTTGGTTCCAACATTCAGACAGTGATGGACAGCAGATATTGCTGAGTGAGTGGCCTGTCTTCATGCAAGAGCGGCAGTGAATGACATGCCTTTAACACTTGAGAAGAGTAGCCTGTAATGTGCTTTTTGCAATTACAGAATTCAACATGTAATAAAATTGCAGTTAATTGGGGTATTACGCATTTACTGAAGACAGAGAGTCAGATATGTATAGTAAGTTAACCTGCCACAACTGTCAGGACATTGCATTGTGAACAGTTGTCTGGGTTGGACAAAATGATCCTTTCAGAGTAAAATATATTGCGGGATGGAAAAAAAAAAAGGTTTTGAAAATGTCTTCCTTCAATACATCATGTCAAAACTGCAGAATGTTGGTCGTTATGGATGTCAGTTGATTTTCTTTTTCCTGCAATAGTAGGCAGTTCTTGGCCATGTTCAGACTCTCGGACAGAAAGTCTGGCATGCAAGACTAAGTTGAAGTGAACCCCTGGCCTGCATTTTCAGGGATCATTTCGTTGAAAAACACTGGAGCTCAAGAGCAGCTTTCCCACTTGACCGAACTTTTGGGGCAGAAGTTCTAGGGTCAGGAAGAAAGCTGAAGTGGGAAAAATGTCATTTGTCTTGAGAGTAGTTCACAGTTAGAGACACAAGTAATGAAATGCAAAAATGCAAAAAACTACTTAGTGCTATTTTTGTCTGAATGAATCAAGCAAAACTCCACTGTGTTCCTCTAGTCCAAAGTACTGTCCTTGTATCAAAACTGAATGATAACCCTGGCAGTTGGTGCCCTGGTGGTTTGGGAGCTGCCCCTGTGATCGCAGGATTGTGGGTTTGAATCCCAGGACTGCCAGTGGCACCACTGAGGTTCCCTTGAGCAAGGTACCGTCCCCACACACTG
>JBBPCZ010000042.1:26354221-26368710 GCA_037974445.1 Brycinus macrolepidotus
TTTCCCAGCACTAATATATATATATATATATATATATATATATATATATATATATTAATGCTGGGCAACGATTAAAACTTTCAAGTTGATATTTACAAGAAATATTTGAACTGTAGCTGTGTAACTGTGTAAAGGCAATACGGCTGTTAAAAAGCACCTTTTTGTTTAAAGTGTGTGCAAACCAAATGTTCTTGCTCTTTTGTTCATATAACAGTACTTTTAAAATAAAATGAAAATAACGAAAATGACAATTTTTCAGACTGCTACCACTTTAATTCTTCCATCCTTCTATTTTTCATGTATCAACCACTTAAAACTGTGCCCTTCCAAAAAACTAATCTCTCCCTTCAAAGAGACACCCATTCACACAAGCACCTTAGCTACCTTGCACATTTCTGTCTCATATTCTTCTAAAACAGCTAAAGGAGATACTTCTGAGGAAACTGCATAAGGAAGAGGAAAGCCAAAGGAACATGAGCGAACAGTGAGCAAAACTGGAATTAAAAACTATAAAAAAAACAGAGAGAAAGTGGGACTGACAACCACGCAAGTGTTGACAGTCCACTGTAACTTTCCCCATTAAAAGCACTTAAAGCTGTCATCTTTAAGAGACATGAGAAAATAGAAGCTCCACTCTTGGCTCTTCTGTCCAGTCTTTCACAGTGAGAAGATGACTCACTGCTGTGACTCTTAAAGAACATGTTGTTCAAGAAGTCGTTACTGAGAAAAGAAAATAGACCAAAAAAGAAGAAAATCCACTCCAGAACACTAAAACTGGATATCTGAGGGGTCAAGGAAAGTTTTCTGAACTCATAATTGTAGATTTGTATTTGGGATTACTTGAAATGTAAGCAGAACATGCAGCCAAATTCTGAACTTACAAATGTTTACAAGAAGTGTGGAAAAATATTCATACAGCAAATAAAACAATGCAAACAAAACGGGTTTCCCAATACCAATGGAACCAACCATGTCTTTATGGACCTTGCTTTGTGCACTGGGGCACAGTCATGCTGGAAAAAAAGGTCCTTCCCCAATCTGTGTCCACAAAGTTGGAAGCATGGCGTTGTCCAAAATGTCTTGGTATGCTGAAGCATTAAGATTAAACCCTTCACTGGAAGTAAGGGGCCTAGCCCAAAACCTGAAAAACAGGTGTGTCCCAATACTTTTGTCCATACAGTGTATAATGCAAGCAAATGGTGATCAGAGAAGATAATACCATCTGAAATTATATTTATCTGTTATAAGCTTCTGTGAATTTCTGTAAAAGATCTGTTCTGCTTTGTCTTCTGATGCTGATGCATAACTTATACTTAATGGTCACATTGACTGGAAAATAAAAACGTGACAGGGTGCTATCTGACATTTGCACACTTGTGTAGAATGTGGCACAATACACACTTGTATTACACATTACAGTCCAAGACCACACCCAAACCTGTTCACCAAAGCAGGCTTTCATGGAGGCTTTCCCTAATTTGAACTGGGGGCTTATTAAAACCTCATTTTTTCCCAAGTCCAGTAGAACTCAAATGGGCAAACAGGCAACAGGAGAATAGATGCGCCTCTCAAAGCATGTGCCAAGCAGCAGGGAACAGCTAGCATCTCTCCCAGAGGGCACTCCACTTTATCTCCTCCACTCAGGGCTCTGCGGGCTTCAGCTCCATGCCAGCCGCCTTTGTAAGCTGGCATCAGTTTGGCCCTTGAAGCCACAATAATTGAGGTAAGTACTAGCATGGAGGTCTCCCAAAGAATTCTGCATTCACGTTCACTCTCTTGCTTCACATGCTTCAAAATCTATTTAGGAAAACTAGCTTGTGAGCAGTGATTTAAAAAAAAAAAATGCTGTTGTCAAAGCTAACTAGTCAACTGGGTAGAAAAAGAAGGTTCAGAATAGGCGTGGACAATAGCAAATTCAAAATTCAAAACAAATTGAAATTCAAATTTTATTTGTAAAAATTACATTTAAATTAAGTTAAAATGTGATGAAATATATTTGAATAAAATCTGAAATAAAATGTGAATACAAGTATATAACTTTGTTGAAAATAAAATAGAAATCCACGGTATTAAATTAAATATAAAACCAAAGAAAAGCTCCTCCTCCTACTTTTTGTGTTGGCCTTAATATGGTATCTTTATCATCTTATATCACACTCCACTTTCTGAGTATAGCATAGGTGTAATTAATACTTATGGAACTGAAGTCTACCAACATCACATCCACAACTCTGGTGTTTCAGTGATGAACCACGACTATTGGACTAAGGCCTTCAGTTTGGGCCATAAATATCAAAGTATGTTCAAAAAACAAGGAAAAAAACACACCTCTACAATAATGCTAATGTTTAGTAATTCTAGAAGTATATTAGCCCCAAGCTAATTACATGGAACACGAATGCTTTTAGTCATTCTAAATTAAAGATTGACATCTATACCATGTTTTATTTAAAGCTTGTAACAGACACATGAACATATGTTTCACCTTGGGTGGTAGTAGCCTAGAGGGTAAAACACTTGCTTGTGAACCTGATGGCCACAAAGTTGTAGGTTCAAACCCCCACTTTCTACCATTGTGTCCTTGAGCAAGACACTTAACCCTCAGTTGCTCCAGGGGGACTGTCCCTTTAACTAATGATTGTAAGTCGCTCTGGATAAGGGTGTCCGCCAAATGCCCCTTTACCTTGTAAGCTGCTGATGTCTAAACCTACTACTAAGGTTGCTGCTCATATTCACAGTCAGTCTTCCAGAAGGACTAGAACTTTTCACTTACAAAACTGGTCCAATTCATTGGAAATCAACATGTGATGTTGGTGAATAGATATTAAACTGAAACACAGAAAAATTAAAATAGAAATTTGTTTCCAACCAAAACTTAATAAGGAAACATGAGTGGTACTACAGTACTTGCCTACAAACATCATACTATTGTACATATTGTACTACTGTACAAAATGTACTTATAAAAATAGACAAGTTTGATTGAATTGCACTTCTTAGGTGTGTAATGAGATGATTCTCCTCCTGATTCTTTGGTTACTGTTTTATTTCATTTGATCTGATTAGCAATTCCACTGATTAATTGGCGCTGCTTTTGTGCCAGTATAGAAGAACCATGGTAATCAGCGGCGGATGTGCCTGCGTACCGCTAATTTCTGTGTGATGTTTCTGTTTAGAATAGTAGATTTACATTGCATGTTCGCCACATTTTTTTTTCCCTCAGTGTTGCAGTGGGTAGCACTGCTGCCTCACACCTTCAGGGTTGGTCCTGGGCTTATGTGTGCGGAGTTCTCCTCGTGGTGGGGTGGGTTTCCGGCTTCTCCCACAGTCCAAAGACATGCGTGTCAGGTGAATTAGGGATTCTAAATTGACCGTAGGTGTGAGTGTGTGAGCAAATGGTGTGCGCCCTGCGGTGTGAGTCCCTGCCTCGCGCCTGCGGACCCCGGGTTAGGCCCCGGGTACCCGCGACCCTAGCAAGGATTGAGCGGTTACAGAAAATGAATGAATGAATGAATTTATTTTTCTATGGTATCATAGACTCACAGTCTATGCATGCTACCTATGGATAACATATGTTTCGTTTCTGCAGTGTTTGTGATCACGTGACCAGTGCTTCCGGATCATCGTGGGTGTTCCTGGGCCTCACAGTGTGAACAGTTTGTATGACATTTGTTGCTGTTTTGTCTATTGATTTGTCTCCCATTTTGTCTGAACTGTCTTTTCCTTTTTTCTCCCTGGGTTTCTTTTGTTTCGTATTGTTTGATTTAAGTTGTTTTGTTTATAATGCTTTGTTTATATCGATTTGGCTTTAATTTCATTCTTCTTGTTTTTTTGTGTTTTGTGTTTGCAATGCTGATTTGGGAGTATTGTCTTTATTCTTTTTTTTTTTTTTTAATTGTTTGCATGCTAACTATAAATTAGTGTCATTATAATTGTTCGTTCGTTTCCATATGTTTCGATTTGTTTAATGTGGATGAGGTGATTGAATTTGATTTATTGTGGTCATTTCATTGTCAGCTGACCTCAGTCCCCTTGATGGGGATGATTTGCACTGCTTCTGTTTTCTGTGTGTGTACTGGTTGACGAATATGCCCAGCTGTTGGAGTTGCCTGGTACTTTTAATATCTAAACAGACAATGGATCTTCTCGGGGAGGCTGGTCACCAGGTGGTGGAATTCCATCCTTGCATGCGGCTGGTTTAACAGAGTGCTGGGTGACTGCTGTGTCCTTTTGATCACTTTCCTTTTGAGTATGTGTACACTGTGATGGTTTTTCAGCTCACCTTTCCAGGGTAACCTATGCCTGTGGCATTTACTGTTCTCCTTTTTTTTATTTTTTGACTAACTTATGCAATTAATGGATTGTAACTTTGTGAATCTGTCTTAAGGGAAGTTTTAAAAACAGAGGTAATGTAATAAACTTCTGCTCTTATGTATTTCAGAATTTCCCCCTGGTTTTCTTCTGATAATGGGTTTTAATGAACAAATGATTATAGGATCTACATCTTTGTGTTTATAATCCTGAGTGTCCTTGTCTTATATTGGTGTACCCACAGCGATACCTGGCTTAATATTCTCCGGGGGTAAAATTCCCTGGGTGGCATAGTTTGGCTACCTAAATCCTTTACACTGACCGTGCCACAGGTGCAAAGCTGTGCTTTTAGTATCCTGAAAGATGGGAAACGTTGTCTGGTCTAGCTAGCTATTATTTAAATATGTAGTGATAGTTTGATTTCACAGATCATATCTATTCTAGAACACTGAATGACTCCATGCATTATAAATAAGAACAATTATAGTGAGCCTGTAAACATTAATAACCAGTGTATCGTAGCTGCAATGAACTGCATAATAAGTAGCTGACTGTCCCATTATGCCCGAATGTTATTTTATTCATTTTTTTAACCTTCTTTTCCTTCTTACAAATACTGTACCTTTACTTCTGAACTGAAAACACCTTCGTACTAATATATTGTATATTATCCTGTCATTCCTTTTTGCTAGTGCAATGAGCCCTTTCCAACATGTTTGCAAACCTCACGAAATGTTAAATATTTATAATGCATCATGTAAATGTTTATTATAAGGTGATATTTGTCTTATCATGCACCCTTAAAAAATCAAGTGATCAAATCATCCCCTTTGGAATGTTACTCTCTAAAATTATTTTGGAACATTATGCATTGATTTGCCTGTAGGTTTTTCCTTTATGACATTTAATCTAATTTTGTAATGAAACCTTCCCTTGAAAAAGCATTTCATTCCTGTAGGTGACATGGGACTCCAGATGTAGGCATTAGTGGCAATATACTATCCAAGATTTCATTAACAAATTATTTAAAACTTTGCATTAGCTGTAGCATTGTGGTAGTTAGTAAGTGCTTAAAGTCCATCCCTATGAGATAGCAGTTCCAAAATCCATGCTCTTGTCAGTGGTTTTAATGTTGTGGCTGATCAAAGTATATGACTAATATACACTATATGGACAAAAATATTGGGACACCTGACCATTACACCAACAACGACTTTATGCATTCAAATACATAGACTTTAATATGGAGTTGGTCCCCCCTTTGCAGCTACAACAGCTTCCACTCTTCTTGGAAGGTTTTCCACAAGATTTTGGAGTGTTTCTGTGGGAATTTGTGCCCATTCATTCTGTAGAGCATTTATGAGGTCAAGCACTGGTGTTGGGTGAGACGGCCTGGCTTGCAATCTCCATTCCAGTTCATCCCAAAGGTGTTGGATGGCCAGTCAAGTTCTTCCACACCGAACACATCCAACCATGTCTTTATGGACCTTTCTGGGGCACAGTCATGCTGGAATAGAAAAGGTTCGTCCCCAAACTGTGTCCACAAAGTTGGAAGCATGGCCAGAATCAGTGCCACACATATTACCATGCCATTGCCATGTCAGTGTGACTGATGTACTGAAAATTGACCACTACCCCAATAATATCTTGTCAACAGTAGTTCTGTGGTCAGAAACCGACCAATGAATGGCAAGGGTTACAGTAAATGTATGCCTAGTGGACACATAGGAGGTAGATTTATTTAATGATCTATACAGTGTGCTTAATGTAGGCGTTTCTAATAAAGAGGCCAGTGAGTGGATGTATTAGGTATGGATTTCTAACAAAGAGGCCAGTTAATGGGCCTACAAGGTAGGTGTATTTAATTAAGTGGACACTTAGTGTGTATTTTACCTTAACTGTATATCTTAAAGTTATGCTAACAGTCTTTTGTACTGAAAAAAGAATCTGACAAGTTTACAGTGAAACCAAACAGCTGTGGAAACTTACGCATTGCATGTTCACACCTTATTATATGTTAAATGTCCTCGGCTCCGTGTCCATGCTCTCCAAGTGCGCATGCATGGATGTGTGATGTAGGTAATTTACTGAGTTTGCGTCGTCAAGCAATTTGAGAGCCACTGAAAGAAGGGAAAAGAAACAACTGGGTGTAAACAAGTCAATACACTGCCAAAGGAGCTACGTATGAGTAGATAGTGAGCATGAGATAATTGGCTGAGAAGCACAGATCTCAGAACATTTTGCACCTAAAAAAAAGGTCTCGTCTGGTGCTTACACCTGACATCTTGCTGTCTTCAGAATGATAGTCAGCTCGGAACAACAAAGCAACCAAAGCAGCACAGAAAAAGAAACAGTCAATTCTATTCTTTTCTAGTCTATAGCTTTGAAATCCACCATTTTTGGGATGAAAGTGTCAGTACCATGTTTCATCTGGTAAGTTTAACTTGTTTGAAGTTGCTTGCTACCTTCTAGGCGTCTACCTAGCTGTGGAGTTAGCTACCTCAAATTAGCTACCTTGTTGCTGAGTTAGCTTAGCTTTTTCTTTGAACTGCTTTCACACGGTCTGAGTTAACTTATGAATTGTTATGAATTGATGGTTATGAATTGCTGGGCAGAATTGCATATCAGTTTAGTGCATGGAGTCTCTTTTCTCTTCCTCATACACTGTCATTTTGACTTCCAATTTTGTTAGTGAGTCTGATGTGCCTTTAGAAAATGTTATTTCCACCCTAGAAGTTGGGTTACATACATTGCTGCTTCTGTAACTGAGCTGTTCTGTGGTTATACCTGCTATCCCACCCATGAGTGCTTGTCCCGTGGGGTATTTTTAAATGTCCCCCAAAAGCCCAGGTATTGTTCTCCCTTTCTACCTTAAAAGGTTACATGCCTCTCTCCTTCTCCGTCTCTTGAGTCCCCATCACCCACCCTACAAGCAACCGTATTCACACACACACACACACACACACACACAATAAATGTCATTTTATTGAACCCTGTTGTCTGTTGTTACCCTTTGGATATTGACTGATGTCAACTGAAGCCAACATACTAATACTGCAAATTTCAGAAACTTGTGATTATTATATGAATAATTTCAGTATTTATGGATTGTTAATTGATTATTAAATTAAATTAAATTAATTGATTAACAAATGTACTTTTACAATGATGTTTAGGTGCGAGTAATTTTATGAGACTGATTACTTATTGAGAATTACAGCAACAACGCCTACAGTAAGCACAGACATGCAAAATGTACCTAAATGCTAAATATTTCCAGCCAGTCAGTCATTCATTTGTGCCTCTGGGAGGCAGGGAGGGAGACACATTGCAATGTTCTTATCTAAATCTGTGAGGATGGCACTTTGATTTGTGCAGCATTGGAGTAAACACTACAGGCAGGGAATCTCAGGCTTAGAGCTGGATGTGAGGTAAGTGCATCATAATATGCAGTCTCTTGAGAGAATAATTGTGTCCCTGCAGCAAACAAAATTGGCGATGAAATCTAGCAGATAAACCTGAAATAATTCACAGCCAGTTTACACACCCTGTTTACTTCAATTTCGCCTAATTCAGATTCAATTTTGTCCAATTATTATATCATTTTCCACACCTGGCCAGTGCTGCTGTGCTGAGTGCTGTGATTGCATTTAGGGAAATGTACAAATGTAACCCTCACCCTTCCCAAGCACCCACTAAACATGCACATGCATGCACATGCTCAGTTCATGTCCATCTGTCGAAGCAGCCTCTCACGTTCCCATCCATAGGCAGTTTTAGACCTAATGTGTTTAGACTGGAAATGCAATGAATGCAGGGATGTCTTGAGCATATGGACGAACTAGGCACTGGCACTTGAGTAAGGATGGCAAAATGTGCATAATTACCCATTGAATTTACTCTGTAAGTTCACCGATTGGCTAAAGACTGGGTCAGTTGTTGCTCAGGCAGCCCCTAACCCCGCTCCTCCCTCTAAAAACACAATTTTATAAAGGAAGAGTTTGGTTACTAGTTGAAAAATGTATTGAGACGGCTCATAATGCTCAACATATGATATCTGTTTACAGGTAGGAAAAGCCCACCCTCACTAGTTTTGTGCATGCTTAGTAGCCATAACATGTTTTTAAGCATTGCATGAACCAGATTCTACAAATGATTGAGTTTTGTCAGTTTCAGATGGAAATGTTTAGGAAATGTTAATGAGGCTTTTATTTCGAATTTATAGGTCTTGGAGAGGTGTGGGATGCAGGTTAAGCAGTGTGGAAGACAGCACTACTAATAAATCTGGAGAAAAAAAATCCCACAGAACACATCTGCTCAAACGTATGTGGCTAAGTTAGAGAACTAGCCAGTCTAATATGCTAAAACACATAAAGCACATAAGAATACATTCTGTTCCTTCTTTGAAACATTGTTTTTGGTTTCAGGCTGTTGGGAGACTGTGTTATGCTTGGTGAATGGCTAGTTTAGATAAACAGTAAGACCATTTTTTTTACAGGGCTTATCTGGCTAATTATGATTGTGGTGTTCATATAAAGTCCAGTATCTGCATCAAAGTTACTGGAGTGCACAAGATTGAAATTAGCTTTTTATATGAATTTTCCATTTCTTCTAAAATGGTGCAACAGTTGAGGACACTGGGGACATGTCCCCACCATTCTTTGTCACAGAACATTTTGTCCCTACCAGCTTTTCAAAGCATTTATTTAGTATGTAATAATAAACAAGCAGCCCCAACACTCCCTATTACACTCCCTGTTCAACAAAATTACTAGGTCTCTAACCCCCACCCCCGCATCCCATCAACAAAATTTTTACATATGATCCCCCACCCCCACCCCCAACAGAAATGTTGCATCAAACTTTTTGTTGTCGCCCGCATTTTTCAATACAAACTGATGCCTGTGGCAGTCATGTTCTGGTGCCTTTAATATTTAAATAAGAAGCCAACTTTAGCTTTGTCTGGCATTATTATGCAGAGACTTGTTTGAAGTGTTATTTGTGTATTGAATTGTGCATCACAGCTCTTGCAAGGCATGCTGTCCACCGTGTGTTACGACTAGCCAGTTCAAGGAGTGTGACAAGTGTGAGCATGACACCGCTACAACATTTAATCTGTGTTTGTGGGTGGGCCATTGGCTTTTCTGTGGTGTTGCCTACTGATGATGTTTCAAAATTTTGCCTGAACCGAAAGAGTAGCAAATGGTGAATGTGTAGGAGAGCAAACACTGGTTTTAGACTGTTCTACACCGTTTGTATTTGTTGAAATCAGATTTTACTAATACACTCTGAGTTCTAAGGGTTAAGGCCAAATACTGTGAGGGGGTTGGATGCATTTGTCTCTTTCATAATTCTCCAAAAAAGACCAAAGTGTTCAAACAGAACATCTACAGACATCTTAGCCATTGAGAAAGGACCACCAAAAGTTCTGAAGTGGTAAAACTGGAAATGAGACGTTCTTCCCTGCGCTGGAACCTGAGGTTGATGTCACAGCTGTCCAGGTTTGAGCGTCCAAGACTGTACAACTGGCTATGCTATTGTTATTGGAGGGGACAGATGGCTTAGTCCCTCTCTTCTGGTTGATATAGCATGATGTTTGCCAATTGTGATCATCTGTTAGGTCAGGTTTACAGACCTGAGCACAGTCTCTTTATCTTCAAGCACAGCAACTTACGACGAGTGACGCAATGGCATCCGCCAACCCTGAATTAATAGAAATTAAAGTGAAGCTTCACTAATTGCAAACTAGTACCACCCAAGTCTATGTTAGCAACGTTGGCTTCTTTGAGTGAACCGTCATTTACATATGGCCTTGATCACACAATTATTCTCTGAGGTGCCTCAGAGTTTTATCTCCACCAGTGATTTAGTGTTAGCCATTATGATCTGTCTCTTATGAACAGCTCTGTGTGACAGAGTGGCCTCTGTTAGCTCTGTGTCCTTCTTTTGACAGTGGGCTGAGTCATTGTAATGCTCCTTCGTTCTATGTAAATGGTGTCTTTGACCGTATTGTGGGCTAAGCCAGATAAGGTGAACCGGTACAGAAGGCACATTTTTCAGGGAACGCTTTGGCTTTCAGACATGATCACATTATAAAAAGGCATAGCGTTTTAGCCAAAATGAGAATCAAATACAACCAAAGGGGATGGAAGTCCCCAGTGATCTTGATGTTCTGAGAAACCAGAAGGTGAAGGCTGAAAATATGCAATGAAGCAAGGCAAGTAAATATGCTGTTGTCAAGATGGCACCAAGAAGGGAAAAAATGACTTGAATAAGTATCTGATTTTATCTAGGCTTTATTGCTAGTGCAGTAGAGCTGTATGGGCTTTCAACAGTGGCAGAAAAAAGAAGAAGATGACTCTTAATTTGCTGCATAAATATTGCCAGAATTTTCTTATATGAAGCACAAAACCCACACATCTCAGAAACCAGCTCTATCTGGATGTAGTTTTATACAAATGTTTGATGTGAAACCATGTCTGAATGGTAAAGCTCAAGAGGAGGCCAATCTGGCTGATTAAGAATGGTCTTTTCTTTTATTAAATGCAAGGCAATGGTGGCAAAGAGAAAATTCACGTGTTGATAGAACTTTTAGTACTTTAAGAGTTGACATGCAAGCCTCTTGCTATTCTCTTAATAAAAATCATACTTTGAAAAGTGATTAACTTAATGTTAACTTAATGTATACTTTGTACTTTTGGGGATTTTGAAACATGTCTAGTGGACATTAGTGAAAATACTCAAAACAAGACCATTTTTATGTTCATGCTGTGTGTGTGTAATGTGTTAAAGTATGTTTGATAAACAAATTTTCCTTCTTTCATGACCAGTAAGGAACTTTACACCAGGACAAATACATTGAAATGATGAAATGATCCAACATGCTACTCCCTCTCAAAAAGCGTGTTTCTCAAGAGTCCAGATTTATCATAGTGTCAAATATGTGATGTCACTTATGCAAACAAATAATAGCATGTTTTAAGCTTTTAAAACAGACTTTTGAGTTCATGGTTATCTATGATATGCTATTTGTACTTGATATCATTATATAAAGAATGTTAAACATAAGCATAAATGTTTATTTTAAACAAACTGTGATTTCATATCATTATGTCCGCAAGACTAGGACTGAAGCACTAAAGAAATGACTTTTAAACCCTTACACTAAATCTACGTAATGTATGTATTTTGGCCAATTACAATTACAAAAAGTCTTTACATAAAACACTCACATGTTCCAGAACATAGACTACTCTTTTGAGACTGAAATGCACAACTTTTATGTCTTCATTTTCATGATATCTTTAATTTTTTATGAAATTAAATTAACCCTCTACTTGGGAGTAAAGCCTTCCCAGCCAGACCTTCTTGGTGAACATGATGTGAATTTGTATGTTGGGCTTTACAGTGTGATTCATAGCAGCACAAAGAAAACCTGTTTCTGCACATTTCTCTACATAGAGAAGCTTTGATGAATGCTCCTGATGTATGACAATAGATCAGGGTCAAACACAAAGCTGGGAGATCAAATAGATGGCTCCGTTATCTGTCCTGTACAGTAACACAAGACAGTTCTGAGTGGTGGATCCATGTCGTGCTCTGTTGTACTGAGAACAGGTGGGTCATCTCTGGCTTCACTGGCCTGTAAACAATGTAAGTGCTGTCAATCTCAATGACCATGGAACCAGCGGCCACAGCTGGTGGACAGCTTCTCATCTTCATGTAGCAATTGAGCCTCGCATTTTTTTCACCTGACACACTCTGCCAGCCATGATCGAATGATTAGTTATGGCTCCCTTTGACAAGCTTGTCAGATGCCAGTCCAGGGTACTGCAATAATTTGCAGCTGTCTTCAGCAGATGAGATTTCACTTCATTACTTCTTGATATTCTTTTATGTGAAATATCAAGCCCCTTTGTGGAGACAGTGGTGTGCTAATTTTTAATCAGTTATCGCCACATTGCAGTTTAATCATGTTTGCTTGACGAAAACAAGAAGTTGATAATGAGTTCAAAAGTTTAGCAAATTTCTTGTTAATTCATATTCTTGGTGCAGAAATTTGCAGTATGTTTCCAAGGCTCTTAAAATACCAGTCCAGTCTTCATTCATTCAGTGTTATGAACAAAAATGCAAATAAAAATGTTGTCAACATTTCGAACACTTTTTTTTTTTAATTTTGAAACGTGATCATTTGGAAAAACTGAAATTCTCTTATTTAAAAAAAAATATATATAAAATTGTAAAAGAAGATTTTGAACACTTCAGATATGTGAAAAACATGTTCATGGGAAAAGAATGCGTGATCATTTGAAAAAAATGATGGGTTTGTGTGACAAAAAATGTGTAACCACATGAAAACATTTGCTTGCATGTGAAAAGACATAGTGTGATTAAAAACTTGTGTGAAAAAAAGTGATCATGTGGAAAAAAAGTGGGATCATGTGGAAAGAAGGTGTGATCACATGTGACATTTACTATGACGTGATCACAAATTATTCCCATGTGTTTACATGTGTTGTTACATGTTAAATATATGCGACATTTCTGGAAGGACTGATTATTGCCTCGATCAACAATCCTAAAAATGACAATCAGGACTAACGACAACGACCAGATTAATATTACAAACCAGGAAAGAGTTTAGAGTATTCCTGCCTCAAAAGACCCATAGCGGTCATTTCGATCATTCACATTAGACTGCGTTTCAGTCCAGCTCTTTTTTCCTGCTATTCCAGCAATTTCCACATTATTTTAGTAGCGGCTATTCAGTAGCTTATGTACCTGTTTGATTTGTCTTACAAGTATCTAGAAAGTATTGACAGTTTGTCAGTTCAGTACAAGCTTGTAAGTGCAGTACAATGACAAGGCAGAGTGGAATAAAACAGCTGAAATACTTCAGATTTGAAAAAAAAAAAAAATATATATATATATATATGTATATATAATATAAAGTGTGTTAAATATATATATATATATACATATACATATATATGTGTATATTTATATATATATATATATATATATATATATAATATTTTTTAACACACTATATATATATTTTTTTTTATATATATATATATGACATTAACCATTTAAGAATTTTAATTGCAAGTTCAGATCCTCTTTTTACTAATAATGTGGAATTATGTCACCCTGCTTTCATTTAACCCTTCTAAGGGTTAAAATGCCATTGGACTGTGCACCTACAATGCATCCCCCAAGAAGTCTTGTACATTGTCGTTTACAGTCTGTTAGGACACCAGGCCCAAATACAACACCAGTTTTGAAAGAACACTTTCGCTTTTCTAATAGCGCTCAAACCAATGACTTGTAGATTTAAAGCAGCGCTGGCAATTCCCAGCAGAAATTTCTCTGGCATTTTTCTGCTCGGAAAACAAGTACGCCAAGCAGCTCTCACTTGCCATGCCCTTTTTTTAGAGCTACTAATTTGAATTACATATCGATTTCAGAGGTCAGCAAGACAAATTGTTCGTAGTAGGAATGGTCTTCAGAGGGAAGTGATATTAGAAACAGAAAGCAAACACAGCTATACAGTAAAAGTGAAAATGTCAAGTAGTCCATGCAAGGCTTGCCTCTGGAATTCAACTCATTAATCCGAGTTTCCAGCACTTTGATTTGGTGTTGAGAGATGTGTAAATCAGCGAGAAGAGATTATATCCTTCAGCTTCTCTTCTGCTGAAAAATATTACACATTAGGAACAGTGGATATTGCAGATTTGCTGCTGTGAAACCGTGTAATATCCTGCATATACTGACACTTACACTTCATTTACACCCACATATGCATAAATCTATGATTCTGGCACCAAACATCCTTCATGAAGTCAGACCCATAACCAGAATCTAAAGGTCAAGTTTTTTGAAATTCAACCTTTTTTTATATGTAGTTACTACTAGACCATCTGCCACTTTTTATATTTATATATATATATATCACGTCATTGCATCTTTTACCCAAGTTGAGCAAGCATAAGGTTCACATGCACTATATGGACAAAAGTATTGGGACACACCTGTTTTTCAGGGTTTGGGTTAGTTTTCCAGTGAAGGGCAGTCTTAATGCTTCAGCATACCAAGATAATTTTGGACAACGCCATGCTTCCAACTTTGTGGACACAGTTTGAGGAAGAACCTTTTCTATTCCAGCATGACTGTGC
>JBBPCZ010000042.1:26383851-26402663 GCA_037974445.1 Brycinus macrolepidotus
TCTAAAGTTAGTCACTAATGTGTGTGCATGTCCGTGTGAATGAGAGAGGGAAAGAGAGAAAGAGAGAGAGAGAGAGAGAGAGAGAGACAGAGAGAGACAGAGAGAGAAAGCAAGCAATTTGGCATGTGCACTGGAAAGCAGAGGAATTCCCAAACCTGTTTACATGTTGTGCAGAGAGTGTAAAATGGCGTGAGTTTGAATGGTAAAGATGGCGCTCTCAGGTGTTCCACATGAGTGCAGAAGGACCGCGGGGAATGTGATCCTTTGTTCTCTGGAGACAGAGGAAAATGTGACACTGATTTCTCAACATGGCATTAATGAGGCCAGCTGAGCTTTTATATAGTCTGAACGGGCTGAGTTTAAAATGTGCATTTTGCACTGAGAATGAATGATTAACTAATGTCATTTAGCTTTATAAATATGAAGTTTTAGTAATTCTCTTTAGTGCTGAGATTATTATGATGTTAGTAAAAGGAGAGATCACATGCAAAGATAAAAATGTATTGCAGAACACATAAATCAGAGTTTAGATTCTTCAAACACAGTTTAAAACATGAACATGAACACATTCACAAAATTACATTTTTTTGGAATTGGCTTCTGATGGTAAGATGTGCTATGCTATACCCAGATTATCAACCTCACAAGATTAGATATTTTTGTGAATATCTAAAGTTCAGTCTGCCATCCTCACAAAGTTTCTGTGGAAGTTTGGAGGGAAAATCCTTATAGATTTTGGTTTCATCCAGTTGCTGGTGGAAAATTTGTCTGGTTCGCTGTGATCCAGGGAAGCCTGATTTTGTTGATGGCTTGTTGCAACGTTGATCAGACGTCTAAGCTAAACTGTAGATAAGTTACTAAAACTTAGGTGAGTTCCTCTCTGGAACAAAGAAGGTGGGTTGCTTTATCTTTTTCCAGACAGAAGAAAGTGGCCTCCCTTGAGCGCATCTGCTTTGAAGGCAGATGCAGTAAATTTGCGATGGGATTCTTGCACTGTGCATTTCTGGTGGCATTGCCACCTGTTGGATGGCATGGGTGCCTACAAAGTGAAAACAATATATCAGTATTGAGGAAAGATACAACCTGGTAAGAAATCAAAAATGTAAACATTTCTGATATTTTGGTTGGTATTTTAATTTAACAGTAAAACAAAAGTTAAGTGTCTTGAGGCATCACGTTACAACTATATTCCCAAGGCTAAGGCACAACTAATAATTGTAAGATCAATATGATGAGCAGCCTCGAATGGTTTACTGCAACTACAAAGTACAATATGTTAAAATACACCAGTGCTCAACAAATACTGAAATTTATGACCAGTAATAATGACAATAAGTTGTTTTCCTTCAAACAATGTCATATTAATTACTTAAAGTTGGGGGTTAATACAGAATTTGGCAGTGCATGATCATGTGTGTATAAAATACTGATTTGTCACACAAACCATGATTTGAATCGTATACTAGTGCCATTTGAGATTTACCCTTGTTTCTACAGGATCATTGGTCCTCCATCAACCCTTCCCAAAGGGCCCCTGCCTCGCTTCTGTGGGTGTGTTCATTCAACTCAGCCTAAAGATGAGCCAAGTTCACTGTGAAGGTGACATTGCAATTGTGTTGTTTATGCCAGTAGGTATTTGTACAAGACAACTGTAGGTGCAAGCCCTGTTAACAGAGCACACATTCTTAGCATTCTGTGACCGTCGGATGTGACCATTGGATATGTCAGCGCCAAAGGCCAGAGTGGTAAATATCTCTTGTGCTCATTCTAATTCTGTGTGCACTACTGTGTCTTCATCTAATTTGTCTGATAGTTTTAATGTTAAAGGTGGAATTCTACATTCGGCCAGAGAATGAAATAGCTGCTATGATAAGCCCGGCTAGGCACTAGTTCAGCATCAGATTTTAATAGGAATAATCATCGCTCAGGCTCACTTATTCATAGTGGCAGAGAACTCTAAAGCAGCCATTCCCAAATTTAGGAATGATTTGGCTCAATTCGAAATCTGTGACCCACCCAGACCTTTGATCACATCTCACGATCACTCCATCAGTAATGATACCCCGCTAATGACAAGATAGGAGATACATTCCTGATCAAAAATAGGTCAGATAAATGAAAAGAAACATGTAACTTCAATCTTATTTAATCATTTTCAAGTATTATTTTGTAAATTTCAAAATTAATTACAAAATTGAAAATAAAAGAAAATTGTTTATTTATTATAAATTACCTCTCACAGCCCGCCAAGCCATTATCTTACAACTACCTGTTTTTTCTGTAGGCCCCACCTCATGCTCCCAAAACAGATCTGACCCATCAAGGCACTGACTTGATCGGATTGAGATTTGGGATATTTGGAGGCCAGATCAACACTTTGAACTCTTTGGCATGTTCCTGAACAATTTTCGCAGTGTGTGGACTATAGGGCACCTTATCCTGCTGAAAGAGGCCACTGCCATTCGGAGATACTGTTGCAATGAAGGGGTGTACTTGGTCTGCAGTAATGTTTAGGTCAGGGGTATGCATCAAAGTAACATCTACATGAATGAAAGGACTCAAAGTTTACCAGCAGAACATTGTCCAGAGTATCACACTGCCTCCGCCAGCTTTCCTTCTTCCCCAGTATATTCTGGTATCATCTTTTCCTCAGGTAGGTAATGCACATGCACCTGACCATCCACATTACGTAAAAGAAAACAAGATTAAGTAGACCAGTCCACCTTCTTCCACTGTTCCACGGTCCACCAGTCGATCCTCCTTGGACACTTTTGGGAGGTACTAATCACTGCACACCACCATAAGACAGATTGTTTTAGAGACTGGATTTAAAGTAAACCAAATGAACTTCCAGTTGTTGGTAAGCCCAACATGTTTTAGATCTCTGGAACTCTCTGATATAAATTCCTGTCTGGCAGCCAGCCATGGCTTTAGATTTGAACAGCTGAAAGCTGACATGCATCTGAGCCATGTAGTATAGCCATGGCCTGATTGTGAATCTGACCACTGTTTTATTTGCCTGACCCCTGCGTCACCTGAGATCATCAGCCTAATTGTCCAAGTCCCTGTTGTCCGCTCATGGCGGAATTAGCTTTGACAGCGTCTGCTCCAAGAGGGACTTGCGAGCCAGTGCCCATTTGGCACACCTCTGCAGGCATGCTGACTCGCCTTGACGAGGTCCAAAGGGCAACCCGTTTTATTTGTACGTGCCACAGCCATGGCCCACGGGGCCCTGTAGGTACCGCTCAGCTTGTAAACTTGTCATTAAGGAGTTAGCTATCCATCTGGTCTGCTGAAAGGACACCACACTGTGTGAATCCCCAGCAGTGAGAGAGTGAGAGCACTGCTCTGGTGCGGTGAGTCACTATGGTGTAGGACAGAGAATTTCGCTACCAAGGTTTTTGCGGCATGAAGTTAACTCATGTATTGTTCCAGCATTCAGAAAGCCAATAAAGCAGGCGCGCTCACCCCGCAGACCTTGATTTGATGGTCTTGGATGATCTTGGAATCTGCTTTACTTTTTTCCTTATGCTAGGACACAAGAAACCATCTAGTCAGCGATGTTACCAAGATGCCATCCCCGGATGGACACTGAGATTTAATCATTTCTCACTTTAAAGCAGCTAACTCTGATTGTATTCTTTTGTAACTAGACTAACACTGAGACATGCAAGGCTTCCTTCATTTAGTTTAGGCTAGGCTAGCCACTAACATATTTTAAAGCCAAACAGGAGAAAGATAGAAAATAGGTCAAGAAACTGTAGAAAAAACAAGGGTAATGACATCTAACAAGGACCAACGCAAAGAGCTCTTTAAGTTTTTTTTGCTGTCAGATCAGATCAGAAGATAATTTGGTAAGATGAATACAGTAGCAAGAGCTCATGAGAAGTGGCAGAAGAGCAAAGTGTAGATATGCTGGTATTAAAGCTACCAGCTTTCACACTTTTCTTGTGTGAAAGCTGGTATTCAGTGTACTTCTTACACTCACTATTAATCTCAAATATTACAAAATTATAAACTCATTAACATCAACCTGTTGCCATGCACAAATGTATATCTGTTCCAGCATTTACACTATGTCCATCACTTCTACGTAGATATGTTAATGAACATATAAATAGAGTTTATTTACTTTACCTATAAAACTAATGTGCTACATTAGGTGACAAGTCTTCAGAGACGTCACGGTTGGAAGCTGATAAGTTCTGCTCACTTTAAGTCTTGATAATTAGTTGTCAGTTGCCCACACAAATCCTTAATTTGTTTGCATGTGATTCTTGTTAATTTCAAAATTAACAACTACATAGTGAAATGGATAAGGATAACTTACTTTTAACATTGTTTTTGTTATGCTTGTAGGTAGAGCTACTAATACAGAACCATGTTCATAACAGCAGTGTACTCTGTGTTACTATGTGTAGTTATGATATGTGCTCTTGAGTTTGCAGTTATTCTATTTAGGAACTGATCATGTTTGGTTCACTAATCAAGTCTTGTTATTGTCCTTTAGTTCTGGTCTTTTTAGACTCTGTTGTGAGAAGTGTTTGTCATGCACACTGTTCAACAAGTATGCTCTGTTTGAGTGTTTCAGAAATTTTATGTGGGTTTGCTGATATCTGTCTTTCACTTCCTTTTGTTATGTCCTGTCAGTATGGTCCCTGCATTCATTCCAGAGAACTGCACTACCAATCAAGATTGCACTCGAGTCCAGTCTCAAGACATTTTTTCTGTGGTCTTGAATTTGTCATTGACTTGTCTAGAACTCGTCCATTTGTTTATGCCAAAGATCCTAGTTGGTTTTGACTGAGTATAACTGGCTTTAAAAAAAACAGGGTTTCTGCTAGTAACATTTGTCACGGGAGACTACCACAGCAAAACCTTTGCAGATACAGCAAATATTACTAACAAAAACACTAAAAAAAAAAAAAAGAATCAATTTACAAAATAAAGCACCCAAAATGGTTGACAAAATGAGCCCTCTCCCTCAATAAGATGAAAACAGTTGCAACAGTAGACAAAACCACTGACTGAGCTTGTTCAGAAAATGAGCATTGGTTTAACTATTTCAAAATCCATCTAGAATGGGCAGTGACATTGACCCTCCTGTAACCAAACACATGCTGCTCTGTAAGTGATCTTAAAGAGTATTCTTAGTTTTCTGTCTCTGTCATTTGGACTCTGGACTCGGTTTTGACATGAGCTCCACTGGTCCTGTTCTTGGACTTGACAAAGGTAGTCTTGACTACAGCTCTATTGCAATCAGTGAAAGCTGGAGTGGTAAATAATAATAGGAAACTGTTTAAATTCTCTGGAAGGTCATTTTAAGGACAAATGTAAACATGCATTTGATTGTCAAATGTGGTGTGAGAGCATGAGATTAGACCTGACTGACCTAAATTTATATCTGAATTTCATATAGAAGGGTGGGCAGTCCAGTGGTACTTTACTGTATACATAGTACCCTGTGGTACTGTGTATCTATCAGTATGTCACATCCAAGTTGACTGTGTTCCAGACTGACAAGTCAGAAAGCCAGATTTTGCCAGGTTAGCCATTGTTAGTCACTGTTAGTAATCCTAGTTGATAACACATTATGCTGTGTATTGCACATACAAACACAGCACCAACATGTCCACATATAGACATTGTACTGTCCTTTGTGTGCGATTAATTTAATAAGACAGAAATAAGACAAAAGTACAAATAAACACTAGTTACTACAGCTTTCACTAAATGGAGCAGCCATACTGGGTTTTGAGGTTGGGGTTGGTGAGACTCCTTTAAATTTCTGAGTTGGAAATCTGACTTGAGGGACTATTCCAGTTGAAATGTCCAACTAGAAAGTCAGAAATTCCAACTCCCCAGTTCAAATGGAATGCGATACTAGGAGCCTCACTGGGTTTTTGCTTACCTGGATAGCAGTAATGATACAGAAGTAAGTTCGAGATCTCTTGAATTCTTTGTGTAGTTCTATTTTCACTGTCAATCTAGATGAATTATCAAATGAAGAGCCAAGTTCCCACTCAGTTGCTAAAGTGCTCCAGGTTCATTGCCCTTATTAGGTAAACAGGGCAGTCCTACATAATACTCCTAGGTCTGTAGTTTGATATACTGTTGATACAACTTCAATTTGACATCCCTAGTGGTGTCAATTATGCAACATTTGTGACTACTAGGCAGACACATGTCTGTGTAGGCTATGCTATGGTACTGCTTAAGAGAACAGAGGAGTCTTTCTCAGAGCCTAGTCACAGACAGTGCATTCAAAATGGGATTTTATCTATGGTTTATATAATATCAGCTTCACATCAGTATAAATGCCACAATCTATTTTTAAAGCATGGTGCAAAAGCACTGCACTCGGTATTGGGTGGGAGTCGGGGGGCTAAATTCTCTTTTGGACATGCTGCTTAGGGGAGCTATGGTAAGAGATGGGACATGCCTGTATCTCCATATCTTATCATATCCCACTCAGCTCCTGAGGCAGGTAGACAGAGCCCAGCAGTGGAAGGAAGGTCAAAATGTATAAAAGATGAGGACATGGGTCATTTAATGTGACCATCACTGGCTCTTCTCACTGTCTGTAACCATGAAATCCATTCATGTAGATAAAGAACGGAGGCCTGTGGAGAGGCTCGGGGCTCTAGGCAGTCCGCATTATTCCCCCTTTCTCCTCGGCGAGGCTGCATAATGGAGGTGTACTACAAAGTGTGACATCTCACTGTGAACGCTTAAGAATAATGGTCGGTGGAGAATGCATTGCTGAGAAGATAGGAAGGATGGCTTTGTTCAGAAATTATGACTAACGAGTGTAATGTGGTCTTTGTAATTTTTCACTCAGGCCGCATGGGCGCTGATAAAGGGCAGGCAGCCCACTAACCGTAGATCATTCTTTATGACCGGGAGCTACATTGTGCATTTTTGATTCCTCTGTTCACAGCCATTATGTACTGATGACAAGCTATTTTGACCTATAGTGACCGGTGTGTATTTTTTCTTTTTCCGAAGCTGAAAAACTTCTTACCTTGCACCTACTTCCATTTGTTTTCCCTGATAGTCAGTAAAAGAAGACTGGGCGCTAATGTTCTGTTCCAGGAGAGCAGTAACTTCAAACTCGCTAATGGCCCAATAACTCACTAATGGCTCCAAATGAAACATTTGAACATTCTTCTTGAGGCAGAGATACTGAAGCTCATCTGGTGTGTGTGTGTGTGTGTGTGTGTGTGTGTGTGTCTGGGTCTCCTGTGGGGGGTAGCAAGCCCTCTCACCCAAACACCCATTCTGGCCCTCGAGGACCCATACACCCCATGAAAAGCCCCTGTGCCCCCCACTCCAACCTGCCTAATGATCTCCGCAAGCAGCTCCATGCACTCTTAATTGGTCCACGGCACATATTTCCCCTTAATAGAGATTTGGTGAAGAGACCCTTCACCTACTCCTCCAGGGCAGGTTTGGAGTGGTTAACACTCTGGAAAGCGATTAATCTTTGCATCCATTAAATAAGAGAGTGAGCTGAATAGAGAGATCCTCATAAATGTTGGGGAAGATGGTGTCTAGAGGGCTGACAAATTTACATCTGCTTTAAAATGCATTCGTTGTCCAAGTAATGCAGGTCAATACAGCCCTGCATTTATGTTAATTGCAGCATAAGCTGTAGCCAAGAAATTTCACTGGGTTCCTCACTTATCCTAAAACTTAACAGGACTCATATCATGGAAACTCTAATATTAATATAGCTTAATTAGTTTTATATAGTTTAATATAGCATGTGAACACCTCAAAATGTACCATTCATTCCCCAGCCACCATGGCTTATATGTGGAAAAAAAACGGATATATGGAAATTCACTGTTTTCGTGAAGTCATGAAAACCTGTACATTTGCATATATTCACATATCCAGCATAAAGCTTAGTTCCGCCCATTCATGCTGAAGTTATTTCAGGCTGTACTGTTTTATTTCAGGCTGTACTGTTTTCGAGTGAGGCACAATACAGCGTGACCAGTTGGAACAGTTACAAATATTTAAATAGAATAAAGAGCAAAATAACAGAATAATATGACAAATATACAAAAATGTAAATAAAATGTAACAATATGTACAAACTAGGAATATTCATTCAGTCATTCATTTTCTGCAACCTATCCTGGGGCCAACGACCACGAGCCAGGGACCCAGCAAACTAGGAATATTAGGAATATATAAGTATCTGAATATTCACAGAGGAGAATAAGGTAAGATAAGATAAGATAAGATAAACCTTTATTAGTCCCACAAGTGGGAAATTTGCATTGTCACGGCAGAAAGTGGGCCGTACAAAGATAGTGAGTGATAGTGAAAAACAATAGATTAAAAAGTATACTAACAGTACAGTGTAAAAAGTACACTATACAAACAGTCTAGAAATATAAATATGGATGTGTGTATTAAAAAATATATATGTACATGTATGCATATGTAAACTTAGATAAGTGTATGTATGTATGTACACATCGAGTATATGTATGTATATATGTACAGAGTGGATATATAAATATATGTGAAACACTGTGGATATGCATATACACAGGTACACAATGGAGAGACAGGCATTGACAAAAACAGTAATAATGCACCAGAAGAGTTGCACATTATAACTTGCACATTTACAAATTGCACACTTCACCCAGTAATAATATTCCACCCCAAAAATTGCACATGTTGCCTCAGAAAATTGCACATAAGAGAGACTACTACGGTGTATCGGATGTGTGTGTTTGTTAGTCTGTGTGTGTGTGTTCAGAATAGAATATGTACAAACTGTCATTGTGTAAATGGTTAATGGTCAAGGGTGTAGAAGGCATGAAGGTATGGGGAGTGCTGTTGAGTGAATGTGAGGTATGTCCTGGTTATGACCTGAGGATAAAAGCTCCTCTTGAGCCCCTCAGTCCTGGCCATAAGGCTGCGGTAACCAACTAGCGGGCAGAACAGATAGTTGCTGGGATGGGAAGAGTCCTTAATGATCCAGATTGCTCTGGTCTTCCAGTGTCTGATGGAGATGTCCTGCAGGGAGGGCAGATCAGATCTGGTGCAGCATTCTGCTGCTCTGATCCCTTGCTGCAGGGCTTTGTGCTCTAGGACAGAGCAGCTGTATAGAAGGTTTGTAGGATCAGGAGAGACCCTAAACCTCCTACGCCTTCTCAAATGGTAAAGACACTGCCTTGCCTTTGTGACCAGAGTGTTTCTATGGTGTGACAGGGTGAGGTCCTCAGAGATCTGAACACCAAGGTACTGTAAATTTCCCACTTGTGGGACTAATAAAGGTTTATCTTATCTTATCTTAAAAGTGCTCACCATCTCTGTGGGTCACTATTTATGCATGTTGTAGAGTAAGAACACCACTGTGTCCAGGAGTCCACGGCCAGCTCCTGTGTCTTGCTGACATTCAGCTGGAGCCAGTTAGCCTGACACCAACTAACTATTCCAACATAAATGCTAAAAATGCTAACTGTTGTGATGATCTTTTCAGAAACTGTCTAAATGATGGTGCGGAGGTTAATATTTTATTTCTTTTTTAATGTACATGTTCAAAAGAGATTCACTTCTTTTGCTTCTGGGCAGCAACACTGTCGCCTTTGAGACTAGATAATAGAGAAATAAGAGGAATCTCAGAATAAATCCAGTCCAACAGGCAGAATCTGATCAGATAACAGACTCCATGCTCTCCATCACACTGGAGTCAGTTTTAACTTTTTTTAACAGTTTTAACCTTCACTCACTCAAGTATAACTGCATGTACTGTATGTGATTCAAAATGCATCGGATGGAAGTCGGAGCTTAGCCTTCTCCAGATACCGGATGCTATTATACAGGAATTACAGAATTTCACTCTGAAATCAAATGGGTAAACACTTTGCATTGCATTTTCAGTGATCACTTGAAAGGTCAGATGTAAACTAACCCAGGATGCATCACAATGTGTAACACGTTCCTCTCTTCTTGGTACTAAGAAACCTGAATCGAGTCCAGACATAATCTCAGAGCATATGAAGGCACTCTTAAAAATAAGGGTCCCAAAAAGGGTTGTTGTACATGAGAACCACTTGTTCCAAAAACTTTTTTGTGTCTGAGTGAATGTGAATAGTGCCTTTTTCAAACATAGTTTTTTAGGGCAGGGGTTTAGGGCAATTTTTTCTAGCCAGGGTCTCCATCTAGTGTAAAAAATATTACACCAGTCCCACACTCAAAATCATGTCTTTGACACATTGAGCAAATTTGTAGCTGTTCATATGAGTGCCTGTGGTGGTTATTGATTCTACAGAAGTTCAGTTAGGTGTGAGTAGTATAGTGATATTTTATTGTTATTGTGATAAACTCTATGCCTTTATGATTTTCTGAGAATATTTTAAATATTACCTATCTATGCAGATTCCATCCTGCCAAGGCACTATGCCCAGATGGCAGAAGCCTACAGGTGCTCAAGTTCTGCACCTTCCAGCTACGTGGAGTACTGCTGAGGAACTTCCGCCTCGGTATCAAGAAGGTACCTATGCTGTGGAAAACATTGTGTCTGGTTCCTATACTGAAGAAGGCGCACCCCAGTGCTACATCGGACTACGGGCTAGTTGCATTTTACCTCACACAGCATGAAGGTCTTGAGAGACCTGGATTGGAGTGGATGGTGCCATCATCTACCTGCTGTGAAATGTCACCACCTACGGCAATATTACTTATATACTACTGATCTCTACTATGTGCAATAACACAGTCCTAACCACTATTTGTGTTACAAGTAATTCATTTAATTGTAAGTTGTTTATCTCTAAGTATTTTGTTGAGCAGTTTTATTGGTTTTATTTTGACTTAATATTTTATATTATTCTTGTCTCTGTGTCTCTGTGTGTCTGCACAGTTGCAACATAAGTAATTTCCTCCAGGATCAATAAAGTTTTTTGTTTCTGATTCCCATAGTGCCCGCCCATAATTCAAGTATTAGCCAGTGATGAATGTAGGATATTAGTTCATGTCAAAGTAAAGACTACTGGTTCAGAGAAAAGCCTCTCAGGTGCAAGTGATGGCATATCTTTATTTTGGCTAAAAAAAAAAAATTATAAATTAAATCAGGGACCCCCTGGCTATGCATCACTAGCACTTGAGGGGTCACTTTGAGAACCATGATTTTTGGACGCAAAAATTCTCTGCCCACAAATGTGTTCGTTTGCAGCAGCTTTTGCAAGTTTGAACAAGGTTTACAGAATATTAGAAAAAACATTTTGAGTGTTAAATTTAGAATGTCTGATTAATTTCAAATTAATTTCAAATTCAAATGGTTTGTTTGCCTGTGAAAGATTACACTCTTAGTATAAATTGATATTGCATCTTGTTGCTATAATGTCATTAGTTAAAACAGCATAGTCAGGCTTAATAGCATAGCATTTTAAACTGAAAACTAATACAGTAGTGGTCCGATGTGAATTATTTCCTTGTGATTATTAGGCTGAATGAGTGAGGAACTGAAAAAACAAGTTTATGCAGGGCATGGATAGGTCAGTTCCCAACAGTTGTTGAAGTGAGTATTTCTGTATAGACGAGATGTCTACAAAATCTTTGATTTATTAGGGAAATTGTCTGCTAAGATGGATTAAATAAGCCTTGGCTGCATTCTAAAGAGCTACTTTGCCATTTCTGACTCATCTGAAGGCAGAGAAAGACAAATGTCAGAAAATATTTATGCAATGCGTCTGCCTTGGGCCAGCAGTTGGGCCAAGGGCAGAAATTAAGGCTCCAACTATATAAATAAATAAGCAGGGAACGGTCAGAGGGCATACGGAAAGTCATTGGGAAGACAATGTTGACTGAGCAGAGGCTTGCTTTGCCAGGGAACATCACTTGGCCGCCTGGGGTGATGTCAGCTGTCAGTTTAAAGCAGGCACTGTGCACATGTCCACAAGGCTGATCATCAAAACCCATCATCGGGTCAAGCAGATAGATATTTTGTCACCAGCGAGTGCAGCGAGCCCACTCGTGCACAGCGCCGGATAAATGAAGATGGAAAACTAGTCTTGCTAGCATGTGTTTCTCGGAGTTAACCAGTGACCCCAGAAGCTGTGAAATTCTCACATTACTCGACTGAGACCCAAAGCTAGAAACAACTGGAAACAACCTCCACGGCCGCGTCCTCCTGTTCAAAAGAGCCTTCACTTTCCATTAAGCGCCAGCGCTCGCTGGTGAAAAAGCACTGACCTGAATTGTTGAGTTGACGTCCCCATCTAGCACCCTGCTCTTTGATTCATTGAGAGAGAAAGAGAGAGGGGGGAGAGGGAAAGAAAGAGAGAGAGAGAGAGAGAGAGAGAGAGAAAGAAAGAGAGATATTTTAAAAGATCTGAAGATGCAAATCACCTCGTACTTTTCTTTTGGAGAGATTTTTGAGACTACTGAACAGTAGGGCTCTCATGAGTCCTCTGCGCTTGATGAAAAAAATAATTAATTAAATCTGCAATTTGAATGATATGAAATCATCTGCAGTTCAATATAAAGTCATGTTCGGCAGTCTGAACAAGGGGAAGCTACTACAACTCAAATAGGCTTGTTTTTTTTGTTTAGTTTTTTTTTTATTGATATTCTTACAATTTTTGTATTGAAAGCTTTGTTAAACTGTAGATTTCCCTTTTTATGTAGAAGACTTTAAAATGGAAGGCAGTTTGGACTTATTTGGTCAGTGCCTAGTTCCATATGTTCATAGTTTAGATTATTATTACAGTATATTATGGTAAAATTCTACTGGTTGTGCTGAGCAAGCCTTGGATTCATACAGCATTGAGAACGTTTTTGAAATGTTTGAGCCAATTCTCTGCCAAATAGTGATGTGAACAACAACAACAACAACAACAATAATAATAATAATAATGATCATATTAGACGAAGAAGAAGAAATTAGATTTATGGTGGACTTTTTAATAAATATTTACGGTAAATGATTAGGCAAATATAATGTACACAGCATTAACCATGTATAAACAAACAAACAAACAAAAAAAAATAAGAGTCAAAGTCTGAGTTCTAAGTCGTTCGTAGCTCATCTGTCCATTACAGGGGACTCCTCTAAGGCATGCATACTAATTAGATCCAGCACCAGGCGCAAATATCAGCACCATCAACTTCTGCAACAGGAGCCACAGCTTCTAGAGCAGCCCCACAAAGGCCCATTGTCTCTGATCTATTACCAAAAAATGATGCTGTGAAATCAAAGAGTAAGCAGCTTCGTGACAGAGTCGCAGTGTTTTTGTTGGATTTTTTTTTTTTTTTTTTTTTTTTTTTGTGAGGAGTGGGCCACCTATCTTTTTACACATCGTAAAATGAGGCCCGGTGAAAGGACACCATTCACTACCTCCGTACTCCATCCGGCACAATGAGGCATTGTCAAGATCACTCCATAAATTGGCAGCTCTAGAGAGCCTTATCTAGTTGAACCGCACTCATGTCTAATAAAGCCGGCCCATTTAGAGTGCAGTTGCTTTAAAGCACGTCATCTTCACGAAAAGAAAGGAATCTCCTCTCGTAGATGAGGTTCACATGTGTCCTTAAGTAGAGTACATTGGAGTGCACTGAAACTAACTGAATATGAAGAAGTCTGTGAGATGAAGGATGTGAAATGAATCACACAGAACTTCTTTGCTATGCCACAAAGTGTGTGCGTATAAAAAGTGTATATATATCAAGGCCTGGCTGATGTACATTGTCGCTGACAGCCATTTTAAAGAGCCGAAAATTCAGAGACCTGATTATAGTGGTCAGTATAACTTAAAAACAAAAATGCAAGAGACTCCAATAGTTTTAGTTTAACATTGTTGTTATGACTGTTATGTCAAATTTCACGCAATTATTTGGGATGAAATTAAGTTAATATTTTAAACTTTGTGGCACGCATGGTCATCAAGTCTTGTTTAGATACCCTATGGCCACCATTTTGGTACTCCCTCTCTGCTCTGTAAAATAAATGTCAAAATGTAAAATAAAAGGCAAAATATGAACAATGGAATGGAAAAATAATAAATATAACAATAATACTGACGTGTGCTCAGCAATAATATCTAATATATGAGCTGGACCAAGACATTTTGTATGGAAGTATCTGTGTAAAAGCTTGATTAATGCACTTAATTTAGTTCCTTAGTCAGAACCATTATTTCATGGAACTAGATGTAGCTATGGATAGAGCAGGAATGCACTTAAGTCAAATTATACATATATATATATATATATATATATATATATATATAAAGGTAAAATGTCTGAAACCATACTAAACATACTAAACCATACTAAACTTATATTAAGAATCTGTTCCATATATGTCTAACCAGTTCAAATGTCTTTGTTTATGTAGAGCAGTCATGAATATTATTCTATCCAGTGAATATCATTCCCTCTCAGTGAAGTGCTAATGGAATTTGAATTCTCATACAGAAGCCTGTGAAAATCAGTAACTATTATTATTAAATGATATCATTACTATTCTAGTCATAGTAATTATGAGGTCATAATAATGAATGATTAGATGGTGTGCTCCAAAACAAGACATACTTTGGATTCTGAAGGATGTGATAAATAAATTTTTTTTTAAAAAATCGGTGCAAGTCTATGGGGAGCACTTGCTTGTGCGGTAGTGTACCCTCTGTCAGCAATCTATAAATACAGACGACACCTGCTGGTTTTATGGGCCGATACGGCCCTCTCGAATTAGCATAGCATGTTGATTTGGTGCTTAAAGGGGCTACCGAATTGGACGCTAAGCACAAAACACAGCACCACTCAAAACAAAGTGAACTTACTCACACACACCCAGATTTCTTATCCCAAGAGGGGCGATGATAAATGTCTGAGCTTGTGGTTTAGACCAAATTCTACAGGTTTTTTTTTTACCATCTCCCTGTATTTATTAGAGTAAGGCTGACAGGAATGAACATGGCATACGTATAAAGACGATGTGTGCCCCTTACTGATATCCTTGTTCTGTGTCGAATGTGTAAATAAATGATGTGCATGAACAAATTTGAGGCCATTTCTGTGAATGCTGCTATCGATGTGGTGACTTCACACAACTTTTTATTCACTCGGTAGTCCTCAATAGCACTAAATTATTAATTTACTACTTACTAATAAATTATCAAGCCATTTATGAGCTAAACTGGGTGTCTGGAGACTTGGAATTTACTAGAATACATGGTTTTGTTTGTGAAGACGTCTTTACTAGGATGTATGGCACAAAGTCACAGTATAACTTTAGACAGTCTAATAATAGTGTTGTTAATATATTTGATTTATACGTGTGTGTGTGTGTGTGTGTGTGTGTGAGAGAGAGAGAGAGAGAGAGAGAGACAGAGAGAGAGAGAGAGAGAGAGAAGACTATAAGATTGCCGTTTTAATTATTTTTTTTTTTTTTTTTCAAAATTCAATCCATACATGTGGGGACATTGTGTGTGCACAGATGTTAACACAGATGTCTGCTATCACAAAGATGACTGCTAAAACAAAGAAGAAACCTAGAAATGGCAATCTGCTCTTCTACCTTGGGAAACATTTTGCATTGTAGTACTGAGAGAATGGATAGAAGTCAAAAAAGAAATTTAAATTTTAAATATGCAGCTTAAAAGGAAACAATAAAAACACCAGCAAAATCTGTGCTTGGGTTTCTGATAAACAGCAGAAACCTACTTAGATAATAAAAGTATTGGAGTCTGGGGGAGGAGCTTCCCAAAATTCGTAGTGGTTTCGATGGATTGAGTTAATAAGCTCTCATTTTTTTCTTATTTTCCATCTGTTCTTCACCTAGAAGTTTGTGATTGCTTATCCTTACATTAAAGGTTGGCATTGGGTGTTAATGTTAATAATGTTTTTTGTTATTTTCTGCGTGTGTTTGCTAACCAGTAGTCAGTGCTGCTGTATTAAAGGTAAGTAATTGTTCAGTAAATAAGCTGTTTCTGATTGCCTGACAAACTCATTGACAGGCACATTAGCGGTATCTGTCCATGCTTATAGGAAACACAACAGGCTTCTTGGCACCTTATCATCAGGATTTGCGGCAGCCACCCCATAAATCTGCTGGGTCTTAGTGTACACCTCGTATACATCTACGTTTACATTTACGGCACTTCGCAGACGCTTTTATCCAAAGCGACCTCCATTCCTTAACTACAGGGGACAGTCTCCCTGGGGCAACTTGGGGTTAAGGGTCTTGCTCAGGAACTCAGTGGTGGGATGCTGAAGATAGGATTTGAACCCATGACCTCTTGGTCCAGAGGCAAGTATCCTACCCACTAGGCCACCACCACCCCACTAGCAGGATGATCCCTCTTTCCCTCAGAGAAAAGTTCCTTTATGTCTCCGGCTCATTTGCAAGTTCATTAAGGTGTGAAGTACAGTGTTATACTTCAGATAATTCATGTTATAATTCATAATTCATGGAGGAGTAACAATATTACACATTACTTTATCATCAGTCAAGGTGAGTCTCTGTGTGTGTGTGTGTGTGTGTGTGTGTGTGTGTGTGTGCGTGTGTGTGCTGTGCATGAAAGATGAAGAGCAGAAGAGTGATTGGAGTGTGAGAGAGAGCAGGTATGTGTGTGTGTTGGCTGTGTGCAAAAGGTGGAAAGAGGAGTGTGTGAGAGAAAAGGTAGGTGTGTGTGTGTGTGTGTGTGTGTGTGTGTCTTAGAGAGAAAGAGTGGCAGTGAAAGTGAGGGAGCAGGTTAGCAGGAGAGTGAAAGAAAGAGAGAGAAAAACAGAGAGAGAGAGAGAGAGATAAAGGACACAGACAGTTTGTCAGAGTGAGGGAGTGGCAGAGTAAAGCATGTGTTAGATAGCTGATATCAGGTAGTCGGCTGCATGCGGCTCTCTGCAGCCCCAAATCCGTTAGGGCAGCTCCTGAGCTTTCTGCACTGCTTTCCCCTCAGTCCATCTGAATACACTCCCAGCACAGTCTCAACTTTATCACGGCGATGTGAGGAGCAATGATAAGTGCGCTCGCGGCAACTGGGTCCGGCTGATAAGCCATCCAATCCATTTAAATGAAATTTCATTCATTCCAGACATGACGGTACAGAAATAGTCGCGCTAGGTTTTGGAATTGGAGGGGAAAAAAAGTGGGAACGTCATCAAAAACTTAATGTGTTACACTTACACGTACAATTCTGACTTTTTAGGTCCTAACTGTAGGCCACTTCTGCAGTTACAAATCTACAAACGTGAGCACGATCTCCACATATGTTTACACAGATGTCTGCTAACACAAAGGTGTTTGACAAACAAAGAAGAACCCTGGAAATGGCAATCTGTTTTTGTTTTTTTGTTTTTTTTTATTGTAGTAGTGAGAGAATGGATAGAAATACATTTCTGAGTACAATAAAATATGATATATTTTCAACTTAATCAATTTAATTTCAGGGTCTATTCTTCTGTAATTTTGGGTAATATTTTGTTGTCTTGGCTTTTTTTTTAAAAGGTAGCGAGCTATTTTAACTTTAGCTAGCTAATGTCTACTTCAGACATGTCCAAGTAAATCTTACCTCATTTTGGGACCTATTGCTTTGCATTTAAGGGCAGTGTTTGTCTTATAGTGATATATGTATATACTAATAAAAACCAAAAACTAACATTTAAGTTGGCAACTGTGGTTTTTCAAAAAGGTAGACTAAGTAATTCTAAACCTAGCCACTAGGGGCACAAGCATAAAACCACAACATGCCCTAAAACAGCAGAACTACAACTGCTGCTAGTCCTCTAGAACAGCAGATGGATTATGTTGATGCTCTGCAAGCTCCAGTTTGCCTTTACCCATTCATATCACTTTATTGGAAGGCTACATATACAGAGAATTCATAACATATGAATAGCCTTTGAATAATGTTTTAGAAAGATCTACTTGAGTAATGCCGTATGCAAGTAATCACAAGATATTATAAGATGTTTTAAGAAGATGGCATTGTGTTGACATAAGAACCGTTAAGCTCAGGTAATGGACAATTAGCACACTGTCTTGAATCATTAGCCCCAAGCAATGGATCTTAAATGGCTGAGGCCAAGTTAGGAACTCCCCATTTCAGTTCTATTTATTTAAATTTGAGTTTTCTATTAAGGGAGCATGTGTGGTTATGTGGACAACTAGATCGGTTTTCTCCTTAAAAGAAACTGTTAATCAAAACAATATGACTGCAAAAACTCACAGCATATTTACTATTGATAAGTACATTTATTAGCACATCTGTACTCAAGTTGAAATGTAGACAGGGGACTTATACTGTTATCAAAGTAAAATATTATCAAGCATATTTCTGTTGTACTCAAATGCAGGAATATGCATGTTAATATATTTGGTAAAATATGTATGAATACATGTACCAATATATGTGACACAATAAAAATGATGACAAAAAGATCTTCATTGGGAGTTTGCGAGTTTGATCTCTGGTGGTACTATAGTCATTCATAGCCAGGAATCAGAAAGGGCACATTTGGCTTTGCTCTCACTGGGTGGGTAGGCTGGTCCTCCCTCTCCCCATCACTCAGCATGATGCTAGCCAGCACAGGCATCTGTTTGCTGATATAACAGAACTGATAGAATTGTATATATATATATATATTTATTTATTTATTTATATATATTAGTGCTGTGAAAGTTAACGCGTTATTATCGCGTTAACGCATGATTTACTTAACGCCGTTAACTTATCGCGCGTTAACGCAGTCTTTTTTTTTTTTTTTTAAATCCTTTTGTTTTGAAAGTTTGTTGCTTTTTTGTGCTGGGGGTGCGAGCAGCACGCAGCGCTTTGAGTCCCGGC
>JBBPCZ010000042.1:26408255-26420159 GCA_037974445.1 Brycinus macrolepidotus
TAGCAACACCATAGCAATCAATAGAGATGCAGTAGCAACTTGTCAGCAACAGTCTAGCAACACTTGGCATAAAGTAAGAAGCACCACTCTAGTAACTACCTGGAATACCATAGCAACCACCTAGTAACACCAGAGACATCTTGGTTACCAGAGAATTGCTTAAGTTGTGCATTCACTCTCTAGTTCACTATGGGACTGATAATAATAAGTACATAAGTACATGTTAATAAGTACATAATTATTTCTAATTAATAAAGTAAAATGTGAATAATAGAATGAGTTTATGGTTAATTTAAATTTCACTATATATCTATTATCACTTTATATGTTCACAAACTCTAAAGGAAACAGCTGTCTTTACCCTTAAGCCCAAATTTAAACCTAGTCCTGACTCAAACACTGTTTTTCTAGGTTTCACCAGTTAGTTAGTGACTCATTAGAGTATCTTTGGATAAACTGTACAGGATCAATTGAAATAAAGCAGAAGCTCCACTTAATTTATTCTTTGTACTAACACAATGGTAATATTAATAACATGATTAAGATATATGCAAACACGAGCAGTCTGCACGTTATTATCATACTAAGAAGTTAATATTCACATGAGGCTGCCCACAGACTAATCCCTTTTAATTTAAAAACCAATGGCTATATAAAAGTGAGCGTTTTCTCATTTCTCATCCTCATCTATACATGGTCAATGTTATGATCAGTAACTGCACAGTGCATAGCACAGAATCTGAAAGCCATTAATTCTTAGAATACTGTCCTTTTGCAGTATGCCCAGAAATTTTACTAAAACGGCCCTTGAGCTAGAGTGGAAAACCACCTCCCTTCTCCTAAACCATAACCCTGATATCTGAGTGGCCACCCTAAAATTTAGTTTGCAACCAATGGCAGTTTGATGCTGATTGGCACCTCATTTCACCTCTTGTTGAAAGAAGCCACTCCTTTTTTCAAATCAAGGACATGAAATAGGATGTTGGTTTACCAAACCACACACTTCTACACAGTATACTACATTACTGAATGCATTTTAATGGCTTTACAACTTTTTAAACTGTAGTAGCAACTGACACATTACGGCAGAGAAAGTTTAGGGTTAGAACCAGATTTAGGTTTTCTGAACAAGTATTATGAATTTTAAGTCGCCGCTTTGAATATAGGCACACGTATTAGGTTGCACTTAAGTACATCTGAAATGTGTACTTTCAGTAAGAAATTATAATAACGGTTGTGTCTAAAAATTAAGTGCAAATTATGTTTTTAAATATTTAAGATATAATTAATCATAGATTCATTACAGTTTAAATACACCTAAGATGATAAGATAAGATAAGACAAGATAAACCTTTGTTAGTCCCACAAGCGGGAAATTTGCAAAGAGAAAAATATTGCACAGAAGAAAAAATATTGCGCAGAAGAGAAATATTGCACAGAAAAGAAACTTCCCTTAATCAGTCCATGGTGTTTGGATGTGTGTGTTTGCGTGTGTTTGTGTGGTCAGCTGCAAGATGTTGGTTGTAAAGTCTGACAGCAGCTGGAAGGAAAGTTGCCATAAGTTGTTCCAAATAATGTATTTGGTATGCATAACATACATATTAACTGCAGACCTAAAGTACTTGGAAGTGCACTTATATATTTGTTTCTTTGGATGTTTCTACTTTCCAAATTACAATACAATAAGCACAACACTAAGGTTTCATCAAATTAAAATCCAAATAAAGTGTCTCCTCTTCCACTCATGAATACAGATATAGTATCAGTTGAAAAGAATGAACATTTTTTAACCAGCAATCCAAGTTTCAGTGTCAGATCCATCTATGTCAGATATACATAGATCGGGAAAATGTATATGTATTACAAAAATCATCATAATATTTTCTACTAACACTGCTAATAATACTATATGTGCGTGAGAGGGTGCAGAAAGCCTTCACTTGGGGATTTTTTGTTTCCTTTTGTACTCTCATAAGTATGTTACTATTTGAATTTTTGAGATATCTCAATCAGAAACCTAGTTATGACATTTCAAAGTCTACAACCTCTGAAAAGCCCAAAGTAAGAAAATCACATTTTAAAGATTCCACTGCATTTTATCAAGGTTCTATTCTGATAAGAGGCAGCAGAGCGATTTAAGAGATTAAAATAATGTGTTGTTGCCTTTATGAACTATTTCATGTGATGGCCAACAAAAACCCAACACACTGTACAATTAAAAACACAGCTACAGAATTACACAACACTTTCACCCAAATGATAATGCATCCATCACATTTTACAAACACACTGGAAATTCACTGGAAAGACGTGATGCAAGGACAGACAATGCGGCAACTTCAGACCCAGGCATGATATTACAGAAGTTACAGAAACCCTATATAAGAACATGGTTTTGTTCCCCAAACTTAGGAGACTGTTAATTAGCTTACAGGGAAGTCCAATGATTTAAGCTTACATATTAACCTTGTAGCATCAGTCAGGGGTGCTGCTTTCCTTTGAATGTACCGTCCCACATGAGCGATCTGGAACTTTAAACAAGGAACATTCGAACACATTCTAACAACAATTCAAGATAGACAGTCGATATGTCGTCATCTTTACACTCAGAGCTTTTATGTATATATATATAGGAAAGTGGAAAGTAAAGGAAGTTTTGTTTAACTATTTGGACACACCTAAGGTGGACAGAGCAAGCACTATGTTTAAGTGTATACTTGCTGTTTTTCATGCAAGGCTATAAAACAATTCTTGTCATTTTGCATAACTATGAAGTGTACATGACATGTGTCAAAGCAACACTGGCAAATGACACTGCTAAGCTGTTATTTTCTTCGCTCATCTTTGTAAATCTTCTTTAGTGAGTATTAATCTTCTCCCTTATTCACGTATGACTATATGGTGTCGCGTCTGTTTTGTGACCACAGTTCATGTTGTTGTAAAACAAACAAAATCATCCCGTCAAATAAGTCACAAGTCAAGCTTAGACAAGTGACCATAGCATTGAGGCTTGCATCATATTACTGACAAGGAGATATTTTGATAATAAATATCTTTATTTTAAAAAATAACAACAACAAAAAGATGTTAGACGGTTACTGTCTATATCGCAACTGGCCTGAAACTGCTGCTCTGAAACTGCCTCACTGCAGTCACAAAGGGTGCAACCTGAACAAATGCAAGAGCAATTTGTAACAAATTCTCAGATTTTTTTTTTTATGTAATACTTTTGCACAAGCAAAAAAAACTCATACAAGAACAGGCTGAACTGTTAAAAAAAAACTCCCCCACTGAAGACTTAACTAAAGAATTAAGAATTTGCTGAAAAAGTAAGACAAGTGTACAGCTTCCATAACATTTTTTTAAACCCTCTGGAAAAGTAAACAGTACTGACATTTTGAAATCCATATGTATATATATGCTAACAGAATTTAGCATTATGTTAGTAAAACCAAAATCCATAAATCACAGACACTTATAAAGAGAAACGTTCAACATGAAACCATATTGCCGAGAGAGGAAGTCCATGATTTATTGTCCCAGCACTTGTGAGGGCTACCACCCCTGTTGATGTGGGCATGCACACTGTGTGATGTGGGAAGTCGAAATGATTTCAGAGTTCATAAATATACATGAATATGAAGTGGACTCTAATTGGCTGAAGTCGATGAGTGAAATCCATGACATCGACTTATGTCAAATCAGGTGTAATTCCAAAAAGGTGGATAGAGGGAAATGTAACAATATTTCTCCAAGGTCATCTTAACCTCCTCTGCACAACATGAACTGTGCTATACCAAAAGTATGCAGATAATCACAAACTCGTTACTGCTCTAGGCTTTTAAAGACCTTAACACATTTATTACTTGTAAGGTCCAACGTTATGTGAAAACCTCTGAGCTCCTTGTGTGCACCTTTTACACTGTGTGCCTTTTTCTGTGCCCCATCGATCCATCACTACATGGTGTTCCAGGACCTCACCGTTTCCAAAATGAAGGCCTGGTTGAATCACAACCTAATGCACTACACAGGGCAGAAGGGGGCGTTTTAGACTCGGCCCAAAATGGATCAGACCTCCGGCGTGAAGTTTTGGGGTCTGGGAAGTGGAAGCAAGCCGCTGAATGCATGTATGTGTTTGTGTGTGTGTGTGTGTGTGTGTGTGTGTGTTTTGAGCGAGTTAAAGGGCCTGATGTACGACAGGCCATCTGGATGGGGTGATGTACGCCGTGGCTTTGGGCCGATAAGGATTGGCGCAGGTCTCCCAACGGCCCGCTCCCAGACGCCATATTTCAAACACGCCGCTGTCTGCTGTGATTTATACCTTCTTATGAAGCTGTCGCTCACCGCCTGTGCAGAAATTCATTAGGGACGGTTTATTTTTAAAACAAGCAAGCTGCCCCCTACAAAATTGAATCTGTACACAGGGAGGACGGCTTCCATGGCAGAATCCACGGCGGACCCAAGCCTAATTTAACGTTCACATGTAAATGAATTTCATATTTTCCCTTTTCAATTTCAGCACTCCCATGAAGCACGGGATGGTTAGAGGAAGGGAGGATGAGCGAACATCCAAAACGGAATTAAATGTGTCAGCGTGAAATAGTGCCGTATAGGAACTTATAGGACACCGGATCTGCTAATCATTCTGAAGCAAGCGCCAGGGTCCCTCAGCTAAATTTCCACGTAAGCACTTCTGATAGGGCAAATTTGGGGAGGGCAATTTGGCCTGTACCAGAAGTCTGCTCATCAAGTGTCACAAACATGCTCATCCCAGATCACATCACACAAACTGGCATATTGCATTTTGTCACTCGCTATCAAATTAGTGAACGAGGTTTGGTAGCAGGCAGCAGTGGAGGCCTCATGTGAGTTCCCCAGTGAAGAAAATGTGAGAGGAGCAAACTCAAAACCATCTGCTGGTCTACTACCGTTCACACACTGGTTTGATATTTTAACAGGAAGATAGTTAACAGGCAGTAGCATGATGTTCAGTCAACGGTATTTAGTCCCATGAATATCTTTTAAATATGGGCTTTGAGTTTACTTATTAACTGAAGGATCTGCTGTAAAAATACAAGGCCAAATTAAGCAGACCATCACTATTATAGACGACATTACAGTCATTACATTGCAGCATTATCTACATTATTATACATTATACATTAAAGGGCCCACGTCATCTAAAAACTAATTTCCTTTAACTTCTTTACACACTTTTTGTACAGGATAAACGTTATATAAACATATAATGATGTCACTAAAACACAAGTCCATATGCATGTTGTGCGCCAGGTTAGCTCCACCCTTAGCTCCACATTGAGGTAAGGTACATTTGGTCCTGACTGCTTTTTGAATGAGGTACGATACAGGGCAGCCAATCAGAACAGAGCTCCATAAATCAGTCTTAAAGGTACAGTAACAAAAACAGCCTGTTTAAGGAATAAAGAGAGTTGGAAAATGATCATGTGAAAATGAAGGATGTTTTGGGTGCATAAAACTACATATGCATCATAAGTAGACCTCAGAAAAAAATAATACAAGACAAAATGTAGGATATGGCCCCTTTAAAGTATGTTTGTGTTACCTGAAATTAAAAACAATTTGTGATGTTCTGAATGTCTAGTATTTTTTTTTATTATTATTATTTGTTGTTGTTGTAAGACTCTCAACCTCCTAATCATTTAAAAACTTTGCAGACAGACAGGATGTGCATATTAGATCATTTTGAACATTTACCTGTGGCAAATTGGCATTATTTTATTAAAAAACATTGATTGCAAACCAAATGTGAATCTATTTGCTGGTTAATCCTCTAAAATAAGGTTGACAACAAAGATATAAAATGTTTTTTGTCATGCATACAGTCTAACAAGAATAATAATTTTCAGACTTAAAACACATTCCCGGGAACCTCAGACTCCCAATGAACCCCAGTGTCTGGAATTGACCAAAACTGGTGTTGACTGTGCTTCCAATAGCTTTCACAAACACACTCCTGCAGGCAATGCTATCTATCAAATGCAGCTTCCAAACCAGGCCGGAGTACAGCGATGTGGAGTAGATATTTCACACTTTGTAATAAATTGTTGCTGTTGGAACAAAACCTCAATTTTTGACAACTTTGCATTATTTTTTTTTTTTACCTAATTTGAAAATACCAGCTGCCCTATACACTGTCAACATTTCATTGCAAATGGACCAACAGAAATGGTCCAAAATGACTTAAAATGAAACCTTTTTACATTAATGTGTTGAAAGTGGAGAATGTTTGATCTTCTCTTGTAACTTTTTGAAATCTTTTTACATTAACATGTGTTGAAAGTGGAGAATGTTTGATCTTCTCTTGTACCTTTTTGGGTTGTGATCTCACAGCAATGAAATACTGAACTGCAGTACAAGTAACAATTAATGCAGATGCATTGTTTATGATTTGTTTGCTGTGATGAAATTTTAGGGGATGCCATGAAGTTCAACCTAATAAAAGCACTAGTGGACTCCTTAATGAATTATTTAGCATTCAATTCAAACTTATTTCTCATGTTTTTTTTTTAATTTGTGTTTTTAATTGATTATTTATTACATTAATTAATCAATTATTTCAAGCTAAAAACATAACATGTTAAATGACTAGGTACCAAAAGAATGGCATTACATTTTAATTTCATTATGTTGCATTCCACTAGAACATAGCCAACCTTAATAATAACTGATTATTATTAATATTGTTAGTAAGTTACTGAACTAAACCATTAGTAGTGAACTAAACAATTTCCAAACTTCTCTTGGAGAAAGCCTAGCATTCAAATCCATGCGATGGCTGGAGTGCACCAAAAAGTTAACATTACGCCATATTTATAGTCATTTATGGTTATTCTAACGTTATATAGCGTTTTTACTGCCGACACGATACATAATGCCAAGATAAACAGTTTTCCACAGGACAGTACTCTAACACACTACTATACACCCACATAGAAACTGCAGCACCTCCAGACATCTTTACCAAAGTGAAAATGGAAAGAATTTTGGCTGGTCCTTTCCTGACCATAAACTTAATCCAGCTATATATTATGCACTGCAATTTTGCCCCATCTATACTTCAAAAGCCATAATAATTTTGAAGTGTTCCCCACTAACTTGGCCTGAGGATAGTCTTGTGGAAGTCCATGACCATAACAGCATTGTAGCTAATGGCTTTCTCAAATTAGGCTTGAACAAACAATCGCTAAAAGTAGTACGATTATGACCTGCAAAAGTTAGTCAAACTATGACTCACTGAGATGTATCAGACGTCCACTATGTTTATTTTATGATTTATCTCTATTGACATTCCGTGTCAGTTATTCAGTGTTGTTTACTCGATAATGTCAGCCCACTTTATCTTTCATCAGATAAGCCCATAGAACGTCAGAAGAGTGATGTTATTTGGTCTGACGTGGGGGTTTCTTGGCCGCTCCTTCCACGCCTATGGTTAGAATAATATGCGCTAATGGCATCTATATTAGAAACATATGCTGGGATGGAATTCTAATCCCTGGTCTTGGTCAGCGGATTTGAGGTCACTTGTTGGCAATTAGAAACCCCAGCCTTGCCAGTGAGACAACACATAGTAGTGAATGGAGAAATTTTTCGCAAGTGTTATCCTGAGCCACAGACTCTTCTGGAGAGGGCAGGATTGGGGGGATTAGAGCATTTTTAGACTTAATCCACTCTCCCATGTGCAATAGGCCGCTCTGGAGGCAGCCTCGTGTCAGGGGTATACGGCTCACTGTGTAAGGAGGCCTATTTAGGCCCAAACTAGCAGACGTTGCTGCTAGCTGCAGGATCAGGGTGGTTAAAGGGGGTAGGGTGGGGATTACACTATCTGACAAGGTGCTGTGTAATTATAGTGGGGACACTGGGTGATTATTTATAGTAGGGATGGAAACCAAAGTTAACCCGCAGACATAGCAGGTGGGGAGTGTGGGGGGGGTGGGGCGGCTTAGCGCCAGGTCTCCGAGGTCAGCGTAGTTTTTAATCCCTGCGGAAGGTGAAAACATAATTTTTAAAAGGTTTTTAATCAGAAGAACAACAGCACACGACCCTCTTGGAAGCTGATAAGACATTTCTGCTCAGTCTCTGGTGACATACTGGTCAGACCTCGCCCCCCACCACCACCACCCCCCTAACTCTAAAATGGCTGAGGCTGCGGGAAATAAAACATTTCCCAAGGCCAGCCTTCGTCCCCTTTTGTGTGGTCCTTCTTCTCTAAGAGATCCCATCTGGTAGGTGGAGCTGAATTCTAAATATTTAAAGAGTCAAATATAGAAAGTAAAATAATATGATTTTAAAGCTCACCTAACCACACTGTGTATCCCCCCCCTAATTGCCATAGGCGGCCTCTGTAGTTCATCTCTCTCCAGGCTGCTCTTAGAGTCTTCACTGCTCATGTATTAAAAACCTTTTTGCCAGACCCCATCAAATCTTCTTTTTCACAAATAAATGAAAGCACTCTGATAATGAATTTTTATGTTTCACTTCACATTATGTTTTTTTTTTAACCCTAAAAGGGCCACATGGGCCAAAAAGAGCCCCCTTGGCTCCTACAGCAGTAGTTTCTAGAGATTCTCGGGTTGAAAACTCCCTTCAGATGATGAAGGTGGAAGGAACACAAAGGTGACACTAACCCTCCCCTTCCCCCATTAAAATTTGGTTTATTAGCCTCTACATAAGTGTGAGTGGGAGGGATTAGTGTGGGGCAATGGGATTTCCATATATAGTGGGTATTGTATAAAATGAATAAAATGAATTGTGCCAAACTGACAAGAATAAGACATATAACGCTACACTATACAATATTGCACAATATATAAAAACCGACATATCCAGTTTTAGGTACTGGTTGCATTTCCTCTTGAGTAGCTGAAATAATTAGCTGTGACCTCATTTCTCCCCCTCTTATCTCTTTAGATAAGTAATAAAATCCTCCAACATAGCAAAATATTTGGCAATATTCTACAAGTGGCCATGCATTGTAATTGAAATGAAATTTGGAAAACAACACAATACATACTATTTATTGTTTATAAATATTGCAATCAACAATTTCTCCACCAAGAAATATAGCTCATTAATATAGTTATATAGCTATATACTCTGTATAGTTATATAGTTATATAGCTATAGTTGCTAAGCAACTTTACACAGGTTATTCCATTGAAAGAAGTTTTATTTAATTGGCATTAATGTGCTAAATTGCCCTTTGTAATAATATGTGTCTACACCAAATAGATTGTGGGTTTTATGGGTTTAGATGTGGCTTGGCCAGTCAGATTTTGGAACCAGCTAACCTGTTTTACCTACCTGTTTTAATTTTTTTTTTTCTTTTTTATGTCAAAAACGTTTTATACTTTAACACTATGAAGCAGTTTGTAGATTAATGTGTATTAGTGGCAGATCATTTACTTCTGAGGAACGTAGGAAGGTGTGCTAGTTAAACTGCTTTTTTTATGCCCAAGAGTTTCTTCATCTAATGTGGACCTGAAGGCTATACGTGACAATCTTTCACATGCCATACACGTCACATTCCATTTCATTACTGTGTCTATTGAGGTTAAGCTCCTCTCTTCACTCCGTTACCTCTTCGACCCTTGACCCGCGCATACACTGGGCCCTCGTTGGCCTGACACTTGCTGGGATTTGGAGCTCTTGACCCTGGCTGACCCCCCCTGCTGCCGGCTGGGTAATTAAAGGGCCAAAGTAGAAAACCTGTTTGGCTGCTTTTAACATCAAGGACGTTGTTTTAGAGCCCTAGAGGTCAGTGAAGAAGGGATTTACAGGAAGCGTTGTCCATGCAGTCCACGGAACTGGATTTGACAGCGGCTGCTGATATGCTTTTTTTTAACCTTTTTTTTTTTTGGATATGCCTGAAGAGCTTGGCCTGCCTGTTCATCACAAACCTGTTTGGAGAGACATGTTACTGGGGACAGCAAAAATGCCCCGCAAGCACTCTGTAAGGTGCTGTAGTGACATTTTTCTGAAATTAATGGTTTGGGTGTTTTTGTTTTGTTTTGTTTTGTTCCGATTTTACTTTTGTGGTGTTACAGACTGGTCTGAAATGGTCAGTAAGCTGAGACTAGTATGCTGAATGAGTATGATGTGAGAAGTTTACCCAGGGTTAGTTAGCAAGACTATTTTACAGCTAGTATGTTGCAACACACAAGACTTAGTGGCTACATAAATATATACCGAAACATTTGTAGACATCTGCTCATCACCTAACTCTGCTCATAGCATAGGTTCAAAATTCCCAACTTGCAGCCTCGTGAAACTCCACCATTACAGTTCAAAGTCCCTAACTTGTGGCCCAGTCACACTGTAATATCACAATGCATAGCTCCCACCATCCTGGTTCAAAATCCCCAGCTTGTGGACGAGACAAACTTTGCCATGACTGTTTAAAGTCCCCAGGTCATGGCCCGGTCACATTCCATCATCATGGTCCTCAACTTTGGGTCAGTCACGCTCCACCACCATGGTACAATGTCTTCAACCTTGGGTCAGTCACGCTCCACCATCATAGTACAAAGTCCCCAACTGTGGCCAAGTCAAACTTTGCCATCATTGTTTAAAGTCCCTAGCTCATGGTCCAGTCACACTCCATCATGATGCTTCAAAGTCCTCAGCCTGTGGCCCTGTCTAACTCCATCATGATCCAAAGTCCCCAGGTTGCAGATAAGTCAAACTTTACCATCACTATTTAAAGTCCCCAGCTCGCGGCCCAGTCACACTCCATCATCATGGTTTAGAGTCCCCAGCCTGTGGCCCAGTCAAACTCCACCATCATGATTTAAAGTCCCCAGCTTGTAGACTACTTTGTAGTCAAACTTTGCCATCACTATAAAGAGTTTCTAACTTATGGCCTACTGAAGCTCTACTATCATGGGACAAAGTCCCCAGCTCATGGCCCGGTCAAATTCTGTGAAAAATGTTCTGACTTGTGATCCAGTTAAATGATTTGGAAGATCAAAAAACTTATGGACCAGTGTGGAAAGTTCAAGACAAAAATGTCACAAACATACCACAAACACCACCACAACAAATAATACAAATAACAACAATAATATACAAGCAGCTGAAAGTAGCTGAAATCTTTAGAAGATGTGTCTAAATATTTTTGGACATAGTGTTTATCTATAACCCAATAATGTCACATGTATAGTGTAACTTCACTTCATAATTCTGATTGTTTTCTAGTTATATCAGTACTTTATCAGTATTATGGACCAAATTTTATAGTAGGCTAATTAAAATGCTGTTGGTGGCTAACAGTTTTCTTGCATCAAAATTTCATGCACAGTGGAAATATGGAGCAAATGCATAAATTTTAAACCATAGTGGTTTCAAGCTGGGTGCCTACATATAACATAGACTACAACTGTGATGTGCTTCTTATTGCTCAGTTATGGAGGATTAGATTAGGCCTCTGGTAGTACTATCACTGCAGGTTCATTTTACTGATATGCCACAGACCAAGTGCAATAATTAATTAAGGACATTAAAAAAGGAGACAATGCATCATATTCACTCAGCTAGGTTTCATCTACTTATAAAGGTAATATTTTTTGCAGTGATGTGCCTTTTGTTTTAATTTGAATCTGCTTTCCCTTGATGGATTATTGGTCATTCACCAGTTCCTTCCTTTAAGTGAGAAACTGAGGATAATGAGATTTCTCTCTACCTAGCCAAGTGTTTCTTTTTACTGTGTCTATTCTGTCTGCCTCTAAATCTCTCTCTATCTCTCCCTCGCTCTTGCTCTCTCTCTCTCTCTCTCTCTCTCTCTCTCTCTCTCTCTCTCTCTCTCTCTCTCTCTCTCCCTCTCTCTTTGTCTTTCTGCACTTTCTTTGTTTCAGATGGGAAAGATGG
>JBBPCZ010000042.1:26446908-26464045 GCA_037974445.1 Brycinus macrolepidotus
TATTTAAATAGTTCATTGTGAGTGGGAGATAAATTTAGCATAACATAAAAATGCATGGAAGACGTGTGGGTTCACTGATTGTTTTTGGTAGCAAAGAAATATATAGCAAAGCTATATTTTCTTTGTAGATGTTGTGACCTCTGGTTCCTATCACCACCATGGTAAAGAAATCTAAGTAAATTTCACATCAAACCATACAGAAGGGCGTCTCAAAAAACTGTGTTCTGCGGGGTAAAGGTTGCTGAGGTCATTTCTGTGTCATATTTGTTCCCTGTACACAGAAATGGAAATGCTTTGCCTTTACGGCATTTTGCTTTTCACTGCATATGTAGGAGGCGACTGCAGCGTAGCCTATATACATATGTCAGCCCAAGCAAAGCCTTTTCCAAAGAGGATTAATTTGGGCAAAATTAGAATTTGGCAGTGAACTGTACGTATATTTTTACATTTAAATAGCGGTTTCCCTGCCCGCGATTGTCATAGCATTAGGGATTATTCATAGACACCGCTAATCAGCTCAAAAAAACTCGCCTCTTTACACAAGTCATTGCTTTCAGTGCTCGTTTGACATTATTACAATCATCCTCGCACTGCCACTCTCATTCCTTACATGTCAGCTCTTAAAATGTCACTGAGACAGAAAGGCCAAGACTCTGTTGTTTTGGGACAAATGCCGGAATATGAAGCTCAAGTCCTGCATTACACAAGCTCCAGCTATTTTTGTTTATTTCTTATGATTTTTTTCAAGAATTAGGCATCTTTTTCCCACTAAGCACCGTATTCCCTTCCCACGGCTCCAGGGGTCCTACCACTTGACGACCGGGCGACCGAATCGTCTCTGTGCCAACCGCGAGCACGTTGCTACAGCAACCAGAGAGCCTGGAAGGGTTAACCAAGGGAAAAAGTGTGCGCTGGGCCACATGAGTGGGCAGCCCTTCGGTGTGGAACAGGGGAAGTGTTGTGACTGCCAGAAAAACTGGAGCCCACTGGCCCCTGAGATCAAAGCTACAGTTCTAGGCAGGAGCGGGGGCTGGGTGTTGGGGGGGGGGGGGGGGGGTTACAAGAGCATGGAATAAAACTCTCTGGGGGGGTGAGAGAAAGCGTGGGTGGACAGGGATTGGTGGAGGGGGGATGTGAAGTCCACTAGTGCCTAATGTTGCCATACTTTATCCCCATTTATTAAAAGCTAATAGTTTCATTTATAATACACATCTACTATAACACATCTGGCAATAACCTTGTATCTATAACTCTGCAGGATTTTTAATGCACATTAATGTAGTCATTTTGGACCACTTCTATTCCTCCATTTATCAAGATGTTATTTTTTAAAAAATGTAATTTACCAGCTTTAAATGGTGTCAGATAATAATAATAGTGTTTATGCAGCATTCTGGAGTTTTATACATGAAAGAATATGAATATATGGATGTGTTTTGCAGATTTATGGAAAATAAACGTCAAAAAGCATGCTGTTCAACACTTCAGTTAATCCATTCATCACGAAATGTTTGTATAACACAAAGGAAAGCTCATGTTTGCAAATAATGCACACACGTAAACTGCACTTTTATTATAGCTGCAATAATAGAAAATAACAATGGCCTCCTCTCAATGTACACAACATCACAGAGATCAATTTGGATTGACTAGACTTTGGGATTGTGCTGTGTCCCAGTAGGGGTAGAGGAGGTGGAGAAGAGGCCAGAAATGAGGCCTGGGAGCCTGGGGGTGTCTCCCTACGAGCCACGCAGGAGGCCACACAGAGCAAGCTGAAAGACATCCTGCTGTTAAAATGGAGCCAGCCCACCAGACAGTCGTCCTAGAGCTGGTAATCTATTGTAATGCTAAATGTTAATGTCAACAGTGGCGTGGAATGTGGCCTTAATGAGATTAAGATGAAAGACGTTACTAATAAAAGTCAAAATCAGTCCATCACTCATTACTTGATGGAATCAACAAAGTGCTAAATCGCAAAATCTTTAGGAAAACTATGGAACAAAGATAAAAACCTAAACACCGATAAAGTAACTTGTGGTGTAAAAAATAGTTTTAAGTGACAAGTGACAAAAGCCTACACAAACATTTATAAAGGCTTTTTTCATCAAGAGTCAGTTGTCAACTCTTTCTGAGGGGAAAAACCATCAGAATTTCCAAAAGCAGCCTTTATGACATCTGACGCTTATTGGAAAAAGCCTTTGTAAATGTTTCTGTAGCTTTATATCAATTGTCTTGAAAGATTTATGTCGGTACCATGAAGCTTTGTGAATACTAGCCCTCGGTGAAGTGTTACCAAAAATCTCTCTGATTTCATCATAGATAACGCTGACAGACTGACTGACTGTGTTTCAGTGTATTTAACGTTTTGTGTTATCAGCTGAACTTTGGTTTGATATTTTTTATGGCCAAATCTACACTTGGAACGACTCATCTACTTCAAGTGTTTGCCTCAAAAGCAAAGTTTCTTCAACGTTTAACAGCCCGTATCTTACTCATAAACGCAGCTGACAGTTGGCGACCTGGCATTTTCCATGCACGGAGCCTGCAACCAATCAGCAGCTATTGTTCTCCATTTCACAGTGAAATTGCTTGGAGTCTAGACATCATTACTGAACTCTTGATCACTGGAATTGAGACTGCACTCGAGGTGTGATGGCACTTGCCCTTATTGACTTGATTGTAGCCACGGTTAAACAAAACACCAGATAATGCCATCCATTCAACAGCCACACCAAGGTTTTAAGCTTAAGGCCAGCCAACAAGACGAGATGAGACATTGAATTTTTTCAATACACTGTAGATAGCAGTTTAAAAGTGCTATGCCAAAAAAAAACCTTCTGGAATCTGTAGTGGAATTGTTTCTAAAGTTTTTTTTTTTTAAGGAATAATCCATTTCCATCCTTTCAATCAGTCTTTCTCATCGACATGTTTGACCATGGACACTATGGACAGAATTTGCGCTTTGGTATTTCAGCCCAAGAATGATGGATAATCTTCAAATGATGAAGACAGAAGTAGTTTTTTTTCTTTCTTTCTTTTTTGCAGATTTTTGAAAACTTGTTGTAGTCAAAAGAAAAAGTATTTGAAAAATGAATTATTTTCTTCCATTTTTTTGTGTTGTTAGCTTGGGGAACATTGGGTCAAGCAAACATATGACATCATAATCTAAAATGGGGGCTTGAAAACGCCTATAAAAAGGCCAGCATCCATGGCTCTAAGACTGGAGGGTTTACTTTTAAAACATTCTCAAACCGTCTAGTCTCACCACATGACTTTGTGTGAACCATGCTATGCTCCGCCCACAAATGCATTCACATTTTATTAAGATACCCTATGTTGAAGTTTCCGATAGATAATGTTTCACTTATCAAAAACAGGCTGGTTGAATATGACTTATTCCTAACAGTGTAAGAATTCACACATACATAAAATGCATCTGACATTTTGATTGCATTTTGACAAAAAAACTGCTTATTATTGCTCTATTGCTTATTAGCTTGATTAGGACTTTTGATTAAATTGTGCAAAGCATGCAACAGTTGCTGTGAAAGAATACCTTCACTTGCACGGATCCACTGGGCTTTAGACATTGACAAACATGACATTTGCTTTCTTTAGGCGTGAACAATGCTGCTACAAAAGATTAGAACACGAGCAGTTTTGCAGGAAGAAAACTGACCTTGATGGAGCCATTTGGAGATGCTGTAATGCCTCCAGAGGGAGAAAAGGTAGAGAGCCGAATGTTGTGTATGGTTCAGTGGATGCTTTATTCAGGAGCGTGATGAATAAAGTATTGCCATATGGGGATCCTCCCTTGGTATCTGTGGCCCTCTGTTCCTTTCTGTGTCTCCTCAGGGCATGAAAAAGAGGGGCTTATTCCCTGCTGGTTCAGGCTAAACCACCAGGGACCATTTGTGCATGTGTGTGTGTGTGTGTGTGTGTGTGTGTGTGTGTGTGCGTGTGTGTGTGCATGCCCATGACATTTGCACATATCTGCAGTGACGCCAAGTCCACAGTTCCTATCCTATTATAGATCACTAATCTTTTCAGCATGACCAAGTCCATTTTAGGTGTCCTATTGAAGAAAATTGCACATATCATGCGACGCGCCGCCATATGAATGCGCACGCTGCATTGCAAATGCTGCTAAGGTGGTAATAGCACAGAGACTGCAGCTTGTTGTCATTATTTTCTCACCCTTCTCCAGCCTTCGCACCGCTTCATCCACACCAGGAGGTGAGCTCCAATTGAAAGCAAATGGGTACATGCTCTCTCTCTCTTTCTCTCTCTCTTTCTCTCCCTACTCATTTTCCCTAAACATCCCTCACAGCCTTGTTTTCTGTTGCCTCTCGTTGTCCCCCTGCCCTCGCTCCAGCGTGCACCTCCACCTCCACCGTTCTCCAGCTGTTACAATGGCCACTCCGCCTATACAAGGCTTGTCAACAACAAGGGGTGGGGGGGGAAGAGAAAAACTGAAAGCCCTTTTGTCGCGGGTTTGTCTGCATTAGCTAAAGTGCCCTCAGCTCGGGTGTGTGAAGGACGGGGAGCGATCCAGAGCACGTCCCATCACTAAATAAAGTGGGACTTTTTGACACCGCTTTGTGTCGCCGCGTGCAATTGCGCCCGCAACGTGTGCCATCAACATCAACTGCTTCAGTGCATAATTGCGGAGCAAAGCATTGGGCGCCATCCGCAGTGACATGCCAGACATTTCTAAACAGTCGCAGAGGATGGCAATCAATGTTGCATGCGTACGCTGAGTGAAAAGTTTAGCAACAATGGTAAACAGTTCAAATAAATCAGGTTTCATTCACAGTTCCGTTAGAATCCCCCCCACTGGAACAGAAATGAACCCTGGAAACTTTCAAAACAAGTGGCAGCTGGCAATAATGAAAAAGCACAGTGTCCTTTTAGGCTATTTTTTTTCAATGGCTCACAGAAACAAGTAAAGAAATGTTTTCCAGAAAGGTGGGTTCTAAACTTCCAAACCCTGCTTATTGTTATATTATTATATTACAATTGATGGCAACTTTTGAATGTGTACTCAATTAATTGTGTACTCATTTGTTAGACAAATGAACCATCCTTTAAATGTTTGTCATATTTTTGGTCATTTCTATACAAATAAAGTCAGAAGAAGGAGACTTGAACTTGGCGAGACAGAATATAACTCAAATGTAAACATAATTCATTACATAACCACTGTACCAAGTGAACTATTTACTGCATGAATCATAAAAAACACAATTTTTCTTATGAAAAATGGCATTATGCGTACAATCAGAAACAAAATGTTGAATTTGTTTAAAAATACCCACCCTACAGGATCTAAAAAAAATCCTAACACATAGTGACATTTTCCACATATTTTTATTTTACCTAGTATCTAGTCATCAAAGTACTCACATCACAAGATCTTCCCTGAATGAAGCACCACACACTTTCAGATTATGCTCATGTGCAGGAGTCCCAACTAGTGGTTTAGATTCTAGAAACATTGCTGGATTTCTTGCAAACTAATGTGACTTTAGGTCCTCTCCACAATATGGCATACGGAGTCATAAATACTGGACCTCTTTAATTTTTACGACTCACAATCAGGGACACCATGGCTGGACTGAAAGTAGATCGGAGGTGTAGTAGGGATTAGTTAATAGACATTCCACACCAAGGTTTAAGATCACCTTGAAGACACAAGACTTTTTGCGATTTTCTGGAGGGGCAAATTGGGTTCAGAATTGATCTAATTATCTTAAAATGTGGCCAGACATAGCTGGACTGATTGTTTTCATGTATTACTCCGTTATATAACTTATTTTCAGCTAAGGAAAGCAGATGAAGCAAGACATTATGGGCGTGAGTAAGATTTATGTAATTTCAGCTGTCGTAGGAACATGCTCAGCAGCAGAACATAGAGGCAAGACAGTTAACCAAGGAGTAGAAGATGCTCACACAAAGGAAGGTGGGTCAGGGAAAGGAGAACATGAATAAGGTGAAGAAAACAACAGATGATACAAAACAAACACAAAAGTAATCCGGACAACTCACTGCATTTCTTTGAAACAACACAACTGGATCAGTTTCACTTGGACTTAGTTCACGTGCACAAGGGTATTTTTTAAAACAGTGCTTTTTTCTTCTTTGTTCCCAAAACAAGGTCTTGTCCGCAAAACATTTTTTTAAAATTTCTGTCCACGTCAGAACGCAAAACACACTGTCAAGCGCTGTCAAGAACATGCCAAACCAACAAGCAGAGAAATAACCCTTACTGTTAAGCCATGTTAGCCAATCAAAAGCCTGAGAAAGTTATTACTGGTTCCAGTAGGCTAACAGTGGGTCTCATCCAAAACCGACGACACTGGCAGGGAGGTCTTGGGCTCTGTTTGAATAGCTGAATAAAACTTCTTTTTTTGTCCACTTTCCTTGATTTTTTCCTTGACGGTTATATTTATAAACCTGTATAAGTATATGTATGTATTTATTCGGCACATTGGACAGGAAGCTTCACTCAACTACTGGGATGCACATCGAGTTGTGGGAATGCTGGATACAGCAGTGATGTCCACAGCACATTCTGACACCTATGTTCCTAAGTATAGTGGGAGAATAACTGGTATATGTGTGTAAACATGCATAAAGTCCTGTTAGTAAAGTTAAAATTAGCCCTATTCTGGCTCTGCCTGCCACTACACAAAAATTGCTTCATGCAAATGAAGGAGAAAACATACTCCGACATGAAACAAAATAGACAACAAAGCACACTCTGACGTTATGTCTTCCCTGTCCACACATCGTCCTGGAAGGAGTTTTCCAGACGGTCAGTTTTTAGTGGCCTAACACTGTTTGTGTGTGGATAAAATGCCAAAACACATAGAAAAACCTGCGTTTTAAAGAGTACCCTTGTACATGTGGTAAAGGCCTCAGTTTCATCCATTCCCAGTGGAAGATTTTGCTGCTCACAGCAGTCTTTTCTTTGTCTCATCATATATAAATCTTGTTATTTGGAGATTACTGAAGTCTGACTTGTTTCTCCTAAAACCACCCTTTAGGAGAAATACTGAGCACAAGAAAAAATCAACTTAGCGCTTTTTTTTCTATTCTCATTGGCTTCTTCTATTTATCAATCTTATGGATCTCAAAAACCGTCGTATCGAGGAAGTCTTAGGTAAAACTGAAGTTTATATATAGATCTTAAAGTGAGACAACTCTCAGAACAGAGAAAAACACAAAGTTTAGACCTGAATTTGATCACTAAGACATATTTCAGATGTTGTACAGGCTCATTTATAAGACACCAAGTTTTCTTTTGGATCTTATGGTTCGTCTCAAGATCTGATTATCTGAGACAAATAAAGATCAGATCAGTGAGAGAAAAGGATGAGCATTCTAAGATCTTAAATTGGGAATCAGGCTCAGATTAGAGGAAGGCTCTTTTCTCAGAAGCCTTCCTCTAGTTTCAGCCTGATCCCAATTTAAGATCTTAAAATGTTTTTTTCTTTAAAATACTCTTTCTGAGTTTAAGAGGTTTGAGAAAATGGTCAAAATCTCATACTGACATTAAAACCGAGCTCAGTTTTGTCTAGGAGAAATAAGTTGGACAAAGAAGATATCTCATTTTGAATTTTGTCTCTGTTTTAAATCAGTTGGAGAAACCTGAATGAAACCAGCAAATCATTTTAATATATTTTTTTCTTTATGGAATTGTGTTGTCACAACCCAAACAGCAATAGATCTGCAACCTGCAATGCCTGAAAGGGGAATGAACCAACACGCTGCCAGAGGTCACAGCCACAGTCCTCCAGACATGTGGATAGCAGCATTTCTGCATAAATGTTTTCATGATACAGAAAGGTGTGGTGATAATTAGTCTTGTTGCATGCATTGCAGATGTTCCGTTTTTGCTTCCCTTTGCTATATGGCAACAATTGCATTGCGGCTTTTCGTATATCTCATATAACTGATCGCATCTAAACCCGGTGCGTTTATGAAAAAGAAATTATTTTTGCTGTTGTTGTTGTTGCTGTCTGTTGTGCATAAATATTGATTCACACACATACACACACACACACTCGCACACTGTGAGAGGACTTCAGAAGGCAGGCCTCACTGTGTGATGTGTGCATGAAAAAAGAACAGACAGAACCAAATCAGAAAAAAGTATACAGTTTTATGATTGGAAAAAGTACGACTTTACACATAAAGCCTTTGATTTCCCAAAGAAAAAGAAAGAAGTTCTTGTCGCCATATGGAAATGCCATGCAGTATGGAGCTAATGACATCATTCGGTAATTGCATTTAAAAAACAATGCAAATAACAGCGGCTTAGCCTGCAGTGCTCCATGCAACCTTGCATCCTTCCCCAAGTGGAAACCACGGCACGCTCGCTCCCTCTTTAGCAAAAGGTGGAAACCGTTCTTTGCATAAACCTCCATGAAAGTGTTCCGTTTAACCCCAAAAAGCAGGCACCCTGTGGCGAAGAGCTGAGGAGCCCCCCAAAAATAGCTCTACCTGGAGCTTCTCTCTTTCAGTCGTAATGGTTGGGAATGGTGAGCTACGTCTTTGGCACGACAACAGAGTGACTGCATTTTCATAGGCAGTCGGTGCTGATGTTATTAGCGATGTTCTGTTTGGTGTAATGTGTGTCACCGAAGGCCTCTGGGAAGTCACTGGTGCTTGTGAGCGAGTCCCTTGGGTCAGTGTGTGTGTGTAAGAGAGGAGGTTTGTATGTGAGGTGGGGAGGGGATGGGGACTCATATTTAATCACACACACATTACTGAATTTCCCTGCCGCATTAAAAAAGTCAAAGTTGTTGACACTGAATTAATGCACGGAATGACATTTTTTATGCATTTCCAAATTATCAAAAAAAAAAAAAAGGAAAAACACTAGCGAAGGCACACGACACTGCATCTTTTTTTTTCTGCTTTACTGACACTAGAATACACACCAGGGCTTCCGTGCAGCAGTAAATACCCAACGCTCCAGTGTCCTATGTAATATAATTGTATTCCACAATCTCTTCACCTTTGTGAACCTTAGCCCTCTTATGGAGGTATAATTGTTCTGCGGAGATTAAATGAAATGCAAATGCTCTCGGCTTTTCAGAATCAATTTAATACAGAGGGGTTTAATTCTCACTTATAAATCCCTGGATAACATCGTTTTAAACCTTGTTAATAGTCTTACTATCTGGAGTGCACAAAGTGATAGCACCGTGAATTAGAATGAGAGACTGTGAGAGCGGTGTAATTTCCGAAATTAATGGGTGCTGATACCATTTGCTAAATTACATTTTGTCTCCAATAAGAGACAAAGGGATTATGCTATTATTGGCAAAATGGTATTTACCTCTCTGCCAAGGTCGAAAAGAGTCGGTGCAATTTAATCTTCGACAGGAAAACGAATTTGAAACACGATTGCCATTAAAACGCATCAGTTTACCAACTCCCTGCACGTGCATCTCCTCATTACGAAGCCTTGTGTATGTGTGTATGAATCAGTTGAAGGAATACAGCAGGGGAACATATGGTACCCCCCCCCCCCCTCACGTTCCCTCACCCAACACCCCTTTACCCCAAGGCGCTGTTTCCACTGGAGCTCTGTGGCAGGCCTCTGGGATCATGTATCAACAAAGAGCAACTCCAACCGTTATCTGTGAGTTTCATCATTATTTCATGAACAATATGACAGCAGAGAAAAGCCCAGTCAGTTTAGTCAATGTTGGTTAAGATGTTGAGACATGGTTAGCTTAGCAGGGTCAGCTGCCATCAGAGGATGCTCTAAGTGTGTTCCACACTTTCAGAAAAATGCCACACTTTCAGAAAAATGACACATCTGTGCCAGAAATATTTCACTCCTGGAGGCTAAATGAGTGTGCAGCTCATTCTCATGTTAATCCTTGAAGCTAATTCTCATGTTAGTTAACTCTATGGTCATAACAAAGCCTCATCACATCAGCACTTTCACCTGACTTTCGCAGTGTAGTAGATTTTAGGTTTTCTATGATGCTAACAGAATATAAAGCCAACATTCATGCTAGTCATTGAAGCTATTTCTTGTGCTAGTTATCTTTATGGTTGTAACAAAGCCTCTGACCCTTGAAAAGCAAACATCAGCGTTTAGATCACTACTCAACTTTAGCAGTTTAGTAGGTATTAGATTTTCTTTGATGGTAATTGAATAGAGTGGTGTGTGTGCCCTGGGATGGGCTGGCGTCCCAGGCCCCAGGATAGGCTCCGGGTACCTACAACCCTAGTGAGGATTAAGTGGTTACAGAAAGTGAGTGAGTGAGGGGTAATTGAATATGAAGCTAATACCTATGCTGATCCTTGAAGCTAACTCTCGTGTGAGGTAACTCTGTGGTTATAACAAAGTCTCAGATCTTTGAGAAGCAAGCAAACATCGGTGCTTAGATCAGTACCCAACTTTAGCAGTTTGGCAGGTTTTAGATTTTCTGTTATGCTAAGCAAATTTAAAGCTAATAATTTTGGAAATCTTTGAAGCTAATTCTTATGCTAGTTAACTCTTTGGCCTCCTATCTTTGAAAATCAAACCAACATCACTATTCACATCTTTGCCCAGCTTAACCAGTTTAGTTTTCAGCAGGTTTTATATTTTCTATGAAGCTCACCAAATATAAAGCTAATACTCTTGGTAGTCCTAGATGCTAATTTTCATGTTAGCAAACTCTAAGGTCATAACAAAGCCTCCGATCTTTGAAAAGTATGCAAACATCAGCGTGTCGATCCATACCCAACTTTAGTTGTATAGTTGGTTTTAGGTATTCTAAGATGCTAACCTAATATAAAGCTAACACTCAGCTCTCTTAGTGGGTACTGGACTTTCTCACAGGAAGACAGCAAGTTGTCAGAGTGGGCAACTGTGTATCCAAAATCATCACCTTCAGCACCGGAGCGCCACAAGGTTATGTGCTGTACACATGGGGCAGCTGGTGGCTGGTGGCCTAGTGGTTAGGTTGTTCGCCCTGCGATCAGAAAGTCGTGGGTTTGAATCCCAAGACTGCTAAGCACCTCTGAGGTACCCTTGAGTAAGATAACATCCCCACACACTGCTCCCTGGGCAATGTGTTCCTGGCTGGTGAATGGGTTCCTTCACTTGGTGAATGGGTTAAATGCAGAAGAAGAATTTCGTTCTGTTCACACTGTGTGCTGTGGTGTGTTCACGTATGACAGAATAGTCACTTTCACTTCACATTCTACACCTATGACTGTGTGGAGACTCAAAGCTCCAATTATGAAATTTGCTGATGATACAGTAGTGCTTGGCTTCATCTCCAACAAGTAAGCCTAACTGAAGGAGGTGGAGAACCTGACAACATGCTGTCAGGCTAACTGCCTCTGGCTGAATGTCAGCAAGACAAAGGAGCTGATTGTGGACTACAGGAAAGAATATAAATGGTGACACAATAGAGATGGTGAGCATCTTTAAGTACCTTGGTGTTCAGATCTCTGAGGACCTCACCCTGTCACAATATAGAAACACTGGTCACAAAGGCATGGCAGTGTCTTTACCATTTGAGGTTTATACTATAAGAGGTTTAGGGTGTCTCCTGTGATCCTAAAAACATTCTATACAGTTGCTGTCGACAGCATCTTGACCTTGAGCATTACTTCATTGTTTGGGAACTGCTCTGTCCAAGACCTCAAAGCCCTGAAGTGAGTGATCAGAACAGTAGAACGCTGCACCAGATCTTCTCTGCCCGTCCTGCAGAACATCTACATCAGACACTGTAAGACCAGAGCAATCTGGATCCCTCTGGAGGACTCTTCTCATCCCAGCAACTAAACTCAGGCAAACACTGTCTCAGAAAGGACTCGGGGTTGCATTTCACTGCACATTGTATAGGGATAACTATGTATGTGACAAACATCTTGAATTTTGAATTTTGAATCTCATGCTAGTCCTAGAAGCTGCTTCTTATGATAGTAAACTCTACAGTCATAACAAAGCCTCTGATCTTTGATAAGTCATCAATCATTAGATATAGATGTCAGTTTTCACAAGAAGCATAAGCTCAAGAAAATTAGTCCAAATTCAGCAGTAGCTTACACCTTGCAAAGATTCCATTAGCCACATTTCTATCCCACCCACGTGCCCCATTGTAATTCTGAGGCCTCGACCCATAGACAGGGCCTTTTTCTCTCCCAGATGCCAGGGTTCCAGTGGCTGATTGACGAGAAAAGGAAGGATGACATGAGTCAATGCAGCATATCCAGGCTAATCTTCCAGGTGATGATCCTATTGGAAGAAAAGGAAAGGAGAAAGAAGCAGCATTCTGTTTCCTCTCTCATGCTTGCAGACTTTCTACCAAACTTAATGTGTTTTTTTTCCCTCTCTCTCGCTCTCAAACACACATTTTTTTGCCTCTATTCTGCTCTCCCTTGATTGTTAACCTCAGTGCTGGAGGGGGAGTGCTGTTCAAGGATGGCCCCTTGTACAATCCACAGATTCTGCCAACTGAAATCCATTGGGGTCTCTCTGATGTTATCTGTGCCTCCCTTGTGCCGCTCCTTTTGAACTTGGCTTCCAAGAACGGGAGGCACAATACAAAGATTAAAAGCAACGTACAGTTCCATTAATAATGCGTATGAATGGACAATGCAATTCATTTGTTTGCGCCACATTGCTCATGAATGTCAGCTCCATCATGTTTAAGTGAACGGGTGGTAGGACACTGCTTATTCGTCCGTATCTAATTCTTGGGTAATTAGGTGTCCTGCGCCAGGCAATAAGGCTGTGAGATTTTTTTTTTCCAATGCATCCAGTCTGAAATGATTAAAGAACCTCAAAAAAAACTTGTATGCTCTTTGAAGGTCTGTATCTCTGAGTGGTGAAAATGACTCATATGGTGTGGCATCATTGGCTGTTTGAGGTGAATGCCATCATGGTTTTCAGTAATTGGTCCACTAAAAAGGAAAGAGAGAAACAACAACAACAACAACAAGAATAGCAGTGGCGGCAACAATGATATTGGTCAAATATGTGCTGTGATGACTGATGATATCGTCATTTGCAATCTGACGCATTTATAAAGGGCAGCTTATAATTACAAAGGTAGGCGAACGTTGTGTTAGTCTTTTCCAAGGATCGGTGTGGTGTATAGGCTTCGGGCAAGGCAAGTTTATTTGTATATCACATTGTTATACACAGAGGTTTTTTCAGAGTGCTTTGCATAGATCAAATAAGCATAAAAAGAAAGGTAAGCAATAGAAGTAACCACAAAATTAATATAGAATTGCTGTAAGGTTTAAGATAAAATAAGTTAAAGAAAAGTGCATGATTTTGGGCCAGTCTTACTGGTTAATAGAAGGCAGCACCAAACAAGGCTGTTTTTAGTTTCTTTTTTTATTGCTGGCAACTGTTGGGGCAGATCAGATCTCAATGGGGAGCTGGTTCCAGCAGTGGGCAGCGGCTAAATATCAGTTCACCCAGTTCCCACCTGGGCACTGCTAGCTGACCAGCTCCTGCTGATCAAAGGGACCAAATGGAAAAGTTAATCTGAATCTCATGCTAGGCCTTAAACCTTAAACCTTATTATGGTATGCTAAGTCTATAGTTATATTCAAGTCATTTCATAACCCATAATACACAAACTGATCCAGTAGCACTGAGCTGAATTATATAAATATATATAAATAACCCAACAGACCGAGACATAAGAGTCTTGGCATCGTCAAGAGTGGGCTTAAGCCTAAAATATTTCTAGCCAAGCCCCACCACTGGCATATTTTAATGCCCATCCTTTTTACCCTACTGCCACATATTGTCTAGTTGCTTGGTAGCTAATATAATTGATGAATTTTATCAGTGACTTTAAAGCATGATGGCACACTGTGTGATTGTTGCGTTAGCATGTTTTACCTGTATAAATCTACATTTAAATATTCTATATGCAGATCAATATTCCAGCTGATTAATCACAGCTGCATCCGAATAAGGTCTTTGTTCTGGCCGAAGCCTCATTCCTGTCCCGATTATGCTGCCCCCTAATGAGAGGCATATGCAAAGTAACTAAGAATAGTTTATTCATGTCATGGAGAGTAGAAACAGCGCAGTAGGTCGACGGCCCTAACCAATTCGAGACTTAATGTCTAGACTCAGTGTACGTGTAGAAATGGTGACTACCCCCTGTTTACAGCGGATCTGTCAGGTCTCGGGTCTCCCAATATACCTCCTGTTGTTCAGCCAACAAAAGGGATGACTTTGAGCTGTCAGCGCCTTCTTCCTGTGTTGCATGGTTTATCTCCCCAGGTGCAGATTACACTTTGACACATTTGTTCTGTGGGCATTACAGCCACGTAGCCTTCCTCTGGCTCCAAATTCTTCATTTGTTCCAGTGAGTAGTCACTAACGTTCACATGTTGCATCAAAAAATAAAAAATAAAAAAAGTCGTAACGGAAACCTTGAACTGTAAACAGGCTCTGAGACGACTCGAAATGGCCAGAAAAGTGGGATGATGCTGATGAAACTGAATTTGTGTTTCTGGAAGCCTTCTGTTATCACAACGGAGCAATGTGTCAGTTTTAACAAGCATGCGACAAATGGCATCCAGTCACAAAAACATTTCCCAATGACAGAGACGAAGAATTCATTGGGCATTACAGCCAAATGACATATTCACATATTTCGGTCTGGCCCTTGGGTTGGGTGCAGTTGTTTAATGTTGGTTGAAATGATCAAGGAGTTCGAATTGGCAGCTATTGCTGATATATCAAAATCTCAGTATTTTTCCAGTTTGGATAAATAGTTTGATGATAATTGAACATAAAAAATATAACATTAATCTAATATATGGGTTTTTGTTTGTACATTTTTATGTCAGAATTATCCCTTACTTTTCCTTCAGCAAACCACGTAGTGGTCCAGAGATCATCCAGTCGAAAAGATTAAAAAACCTCAAAAAACTTGTATGCTCTTTGAAGGTCTGGATACCTGAGCGATGAAAGCAACTCATAAGGTGTGGTGTGGTTGGTCGCTTGAGGTGACAACAGACCAAGAAAACAAAGCACAGAAAGCAGGAAGGTGGGGACTAAGGAAGATACCTGAGTTTCTCTCAGTTTGATTCTAGTGTTTGGTTGGAAATGCAGCCTTGGATTGTTGTTGAGATGTTGTTGCTTACTGTGGCAATTAGTAGAGGTCCATTATTCAAAGGGGAATTCCATCTATTTTTTTTTTTATTTCTGATGAATTAAATCCTTGAGTCATTCAGAGAGGTTTGAGGTGAAATGATACACCGTAGTTAAAATGACTGGATTTCTTTACAGTGGTGGTGATAGGAGCCAGGTGTGTGGACACAAATACATAAATATTTTTATTTAGTTAGCTTTTCTAGCCTTATTTTATAAGTTAGCCTTTCAGACAGGGGAGATTTTCTTATGACAGTGCGGATATGCTCTGAAATGTCCAGGCCAGGGTGTGTGGTGTGAGTGGGACTGGCAGGGAGGGTACTGTGCTGTGTTGTGGATAACAGGAGGAGAGTGGTGCTGTGATATTCTTGTCGAAGGGGTGGGGAGCTGGGCTGTTATCTTGGCTTAACACAGAAAGCTCTCCTGCACTTTCATCGTTTCCCTCTCTCGTAGCCTCCATCTCTTATCTGGACTGGAGGAGCTGGAGCAGGAGAGAAAACATGGCCTGCTGCACCTCCATTATCAGGCACTTCCAACAAAAAAGCGGATCAATCAAAGCAAGGGGTGATTGAATGATGATATGACAAAGCTTGTGCAAGGTCAATCAAGATCTATTTTCAAATTTCCCAATTTTGAACCAAATGAATGCAAGGAGCTGTTGCTGCTTCATGGAAATGGGATATCACCTGATTCCATTACTTCTACCAGTGACTGGTACACTCACTTTCCACTTTACAAGAAACATCTGCACTATATGGACAAAAGTATTGGGATGCCTGACCATTACACCAACAGGGACTTTAATGACATTGCATTCAAATATACGGACTGTTATAACAGCTTCCACTCTTCTTTATAGGCTTTCCACAAGATTTTGGAGTGTTTCTGTGGGAATTTGTGCCCAGTCATTCTGTAGAGTATTTATGAGGTCAGGCACTGACGAGAAGGTCTGGCTCGCAATCTCTGTTCCAGTTCATCCCAAAGGTGTTGGATGGGGTTGAGGTCAGGGCTCGGTGTGGGCCAGTCAAGTTCTTCCACACCAAACTCATCCAACCATGTCTTTATGGACCTTGCTTTGTGCATTGTGGCAGAGTCATGCTGGAATAGAAAAGGGCCTTACCAAAACTCTGTCCACAAAGTTGGAAGCATGCCGTTGTCCAAAATGTCTTGGTATGCTGAAGTATTAAGACTGCCCTTCACTGGAAGTAAGGGGCCGCCTGAATTCAGTAATAAAGAGGTGTGTCCCAATACTTTTGTTCATATAGTATATCTTTTACGTCCACTATAACGTGTACCTTCATAGGTCCACTATATAGATGTTCAATTTGTGGACTGTCAAGGACCATATTGGTCTGTTCTCAGTACAGAAGTTACCCTCAGAGGAATAGTGGAGTGTGTGTTGCATGCAGGCTCAGCAGTGCTGCTGAGGTCTTTACACATGTCAATATCATGGCTAGGTTGAGAATAGTCTGACACCCAAAAATACCCAACTCAGAGTGGCTCTGTGGCCAGAATCTGACTATCGATGAAGGGCTAGAGAATGCAGCACAAACTGAGCTTCAGTAGCTAAAGGTGCAGATACAAGGTAAGTGGCATGGAGATGGACGGTTTGTTGATATATTGAGTGCAGTCAGAATGCTGCAAGTTTCACTTAAAGCCACAGTCTGTGGCATAGAAGCGGACATTAGCTACATTAGCCTCATAGCTGAAAAATAATGAAAATGTAAATGTGAAAATTTGTTTTCATTGTTTTTGTAAGTTTTAAATAAATATTAATGTGGAATAGTAATATGAATTTCTGTATAAACCTACAAACCATACTATATATATTTATTTATTTTTTAATCTAATTTCTTAGCAAGCCCCCCAGTACTTATAATTTATTTATTTGTTTCAAATAAATATTCATGTAACTGTCATGTCGGGTGCACTAGAAGGACACACTGCAGGAATCAGCGTTAGTTTCTCAGGATTGCTTTAATGAACGTA
>JBBPCZ010000042.1:26518892-26534121 GCA_037974445.1 Brycinus macrolepidotus
TATGTATCAGTTAGATATAGTTATTTTTGTAGAAAAAATAGGCCACTGTTTGTATTCAAGGAAAAAAATATTAATTCGCTTTAAATATATAGATTGGATATGTAAAGTTAGGCCATACTATATATGGAATTTAAAATCTCAGTTTAATAAAAAATGGACTGTTTCTATATTTTTGTTTGATTATTTCTTACTCATACTGGACTGTAGAACTTTTCTGTTTAGTTTTTTAGTTTAAGTTTTAGTTTTAGGGTTTTTTATGTTTCATTTGTTTTTTGTTTTTTTTATGAAATTTGACAATTATTTTATTTTTCTAAGAGCAATGCGCCGATTTCGTGTCATTTAAAACTCTCGTGGCCCAGACTGGACTAATTTTAATTTTAAGTACAACTCTGCATTAAGTTGCTTCTCTAAAATTCTAAAAGAACTTTCCATGTCTTACTTGTGTAAATGAGTACTTTAGGGCCTCTTTTTTTTTTTTTTGTTTTTAGCTGAAAGAGTTCAGTCATCCAGGCTCAAAGGACGCCTGTATGCAAATACCGTGTGTATTTTTGTATGCTAATTAGATCAGTGCCCGCTGTCACCTGACATGACAATGGCCCGTAGTCATCTGCGTTTGCTGCTGGAGATGGAGCCGGATAACATTGATTAGCCAAACGCCTGTAATTAATTTCACCCCAGAATGATTTATGAAGCCGTGTGTACTGCCATTACGTCACTAATGGAATTTTTCACGGCTATCGCAATGTCAAAGAGGAGCACTTTGAGATAGTTACAGCTGAACTGCTCAAAACACAGGCAACCATCTAGAGGCAACTGGAGCTAGAGTTTCACAGAGACGTTTTCTCATATTTTAGTATATCCAGACTTGGAAACAATGGGTGAGCATGTCTAAAAATCTTTCAGATATTTTTGTGATAAGGCTATTTATTTGTCTGTCTATCTATCTATCCATCTTTCTATCTATCTGTCTGTCTGTCTGTCTGGCTGTCTGTCTATCTATCTATTTAGCTATCTATCTACAAGGCATTCAAAAAGTTTCTGTACTTTTTTTAACTCTATTTATCAAGAATTTCAAAAACAAATTACATCTGGTTTGCCTTACATCTGGTTTGAACTAATCACATGACACTCTTGCCGTTTCCAACAAAAATAAAAAAAGTACGGAAACTTTTTGAATGTCTCTCGCATCTATCCACTTATTTATTTAATAAGTGGGGATCCTGATTTTATTTGCTGATTTGTCTATTTTTGCCATTAAGACTCCATAAGATGGCAAAAGACCAGATACCAGGGACTGGATTTCATAAGTGTATATGAATTCGCTAGATAAATTTTTTTAGATCCCTTTAAATATACATATGATATAATGAACATGGAGAAAACTGATGTTAAAGCACTTCAAGATACCCAAGGAAACCCTGTGATAATGGGACTGGGTCTCTTCCTTTTATCCCCATCGTCCGTATAGAATAAATAGCCACGGAGTCTGAAGGCCTTGGACGCTCTCTATACTGCTCACATCAGACAGTGACTGAGATGACAGGGCAGATCACAGAGAGGGAGGAGAATTTTTTGGGGGGGGGGAAATGGCATTGATGATGCAAAACAAACTTAAAACAGAATTCTAAATGCACAATGAATATTTCTGCCATTCAGGGCTTGTGCATTAGAATAAATAAGGATCGCCCTGCTCTCTTTGTGAATTGTGCCGCGTGTCAAAAGATCTTCAGCATCTCAGTCAGCATTCAAGTGATTTATTCACCAAGTACATGGTGAAGATGACATGTAATGATCTCAGTTTTACATAATAATCGCCGTGACCCTTGCGTCAAAGGCTAACCACTGATTGAGCACCATATTGTTCTAGCTCTACCACACGCTCTATGGGTGTGAACCACAGCATGATCATTTGTGCATGGACACACTCTGTTTTCATACTTTAAAGCACAAAGTGAACCCTTTTCTATCCAGATTGTCATGCCACTTTTCTCTCGCAGCCTCAGGTTGAAGACGCTGGCCTGTAGAACTGACTTTCTCCTCATGGATGGTTTGATTCACGGAAGAAAGGGCTTCAGAAAAGCTAAAATGAACAGCCTCTGCTGGTGTGATGTGCCATAGCAGGGTAAAACGAAGCTTGTAGATATTCAGAACTTCATTAATCCACCCAGGAAATCTACTACATCTTCTAATGAAAACTTAGGCTTTGCTCAATCTCTTGCTTAATATTTGCCGTTTTCAGAATTACGGATCTGTATCTGGATTCCTGGAAAGACCCGGCTATAGGATAAAACACATCCGAAAATGCAGCAGAATAGCAATGAGCTCGGCATTAATTTCTTCAAGCTCTGGTGATGTGGTATAATTTCCATGTCTTATTATCTCACAGCTGATAATATTGCTAATAGAGTCCATTGAGAACGCTTGCGAATAATGACTCCCTCAGCTGGAGTTGTCAAAAAATCACCTTTGGTCCTACATTTAAGGCAAATTTCCAGCCGTTGTTCTCGTTTCCTACACTCGGTATAAACTGATAATGGCCTGATTCCGTTAACTTGGAATGCTCCCCTGTTGTCTTTGTTCTTACAATTGATTATTCACTCTTACCTCACGAGTCAATCCAAACTGTGAGTGGATCGGTAGACACAAATTACTCACTAGCAAAGCTTGCCAAGTCTGTTTCAAGAGTGACACATCACCCCAATCCAGTGCCTCTTGTGAACCCACTGTATGATGTCAAGGCAGAAAAAGGCCACAATTCCACATCCATCAGAGGAACAAGTACTTACATATTTAAACTACAATTACAATTCTTATATTTTAAATAGTCAAAATTGCTCTTTCCTCCAGCGTCAATAAAGTTTTCTGATTCTGATTCTGATTCTGAAAAGATAGTAGAGATGCTACAATACGACTTTTTCTTTCGAAATACAAATCTTAACCTAACAGAAATCTTGAGCATTTCCCCCTCTAAGCTTAAAATTAGTCTTATGTTTAAGGCTCCAGAGCATTGGTAGTAATAAACAGCAAATATTTTAAGCATTGATTCTGCAATATATATATATATATACTCATTTTCAGTTTAGCTGGATTTTTTGTCTTGCTAGGATAATGCAGCACTCAGAATATATTGTTGCGCTATTTAAGTTGGAATGGAAGATGGATGTTTTATTAAAGGTAAAACTAGAACTAAGAACTCAACCGATCTCCTTGAATTAAATACTCAGTGTTGTCAGGATGTTAGGTGCCCAAGTTGAAATGGAAGCCTATACATAGCGCAAAAAAAAAGACAATTGGGGTCCACCTTTACTTAAAACAATCTACTACCTACAGGAAGAAATCCCTAGCCAGCAACATGAGGTATAGTGCAAACTTAAGACTATTTAAAATAAATGAAATGTAATTGTAGTTTAAATATGTAGGTACTTGTTCCTCTGTTTTCATTAGGATACATGTGGTTACTGTTGTTATCACATTGTTTCATCAGTAGTTCTTTTTTTCTTTCCTGTCCAGCATTTTCTACTGGTATTGACCCTGTACTGTTACTGTATATTGGATTGGTGCCATACATAGTAAACGTGATGTTAACCCTACAAATCTTTTGTGTGCCTGAGTGCTACTTTTAACCTAGTACTGACCAGCTATATTGACTGATTGTAAGTAAGATGGAGAAGATGGAGAAGCCATCCTACTGAGAATGACTCCCAAAGCCAAATGCCCATTTGCAGGAGGATTGCTGCTGCTCAGAGTGTGGCCACAGAAAGGTCATGTGCTCCTGCTGTAGTGGTGAATTCACCAGTGCGTTCAGATTTCTCCTTGGTTCCTGCACCTCACGTGGAAGCCAAGCACAGAACCTTGTGAAAAGAACAGACCCCATTTCTTTTGTACAAGAGAAGCAAGACAAGCACGGACTAATAACCTGACAAGCCCACGGCCTGAAAGTTCAGCTCTCCAACAGCTTGTAATGGCCTGCGGACTATGGACGAGCTGAAAAGCAGGAAAAGAAGAAATCGGTTTAATCAATATCTTTTAACCATCTTTCTCCTTTTGCCCTGAACAGCCCCATCACATTTTTTTTATTCCAGGAATTTATCTAGATGCTGCTGTAGGCTTTCATTTATTTATAGCTGCAGAGCTTTAGGTTTTCAATTCTATTTCTGTGGTTGTTAATGTCAATAAATGTCATTATCGATTAATTTGTTGATACATGCCCCCCCCCCTTCTCTCTCTCTTTGCTGTGGAGCTTAAACTCTAATACCAGCAAAAGAGCCGAATCAAAATGTCAGACGATGTTGTGATTGCAATCAAGATGACTTAGCGTGACCTTTTAAAATGAAAGCATTGTTACCTTGATTTAAAAAAAAAACCTGTTTTAAAGGCTGTACGAAAAAGAGGGTCACAGGCATTAAAAAACATATGCCGTGTTATTACTTAGAGTGGAGGTTTTCCATTTGAGTACCCACATGTAAATCTTCCCCCGTAAATTGAAATACATTCTGAGACTGTGATAGTTATGGATAGCCTGTCTGAAGTAAAGTGCCAAAGTTTGGAGATTGGTTTGAGTCTGTGGATGAGTTAATGGTGCTGTCAGGCTGTTAAGGACCTTGTGGGAAAAGCATACAATAAATATCAACGACAACGTGCGAAAAGTTCACCCGGACTTTGACTGTAGTAACAACAGCTCTATTAGCAGGGTGCGCTCCTGATTTGCGTGTTTGTCAGTGAGGTGGAAGTGACAAGTGAACAAATACACACACACACACACACACACACACACACACCCTCACACACAGAGAGGTACATTTGCATTGCAATGGGGAACTGCATTCCAGTACCCGACCACAATGCTGAGGGGAAGCTGCTGACCCGAGAGCTCCCGCGGAGTTCTTTACACAGCGGCCGAGCGCTTCAGTTCTCACGGCGTCTCCTCCTCCCCTCACACAGGGAACCCCAAACAAACACCCGACAATGCAGCCGCTGGATAACAGAGGAAACTCACAAAACAGCACTGTAAACGCCAGTGCCACACACACAGGTTAACAGGTGCTTTGTGCTTCCTATTTGAATAGTGTGCATGATTAGACAAAGGAGATCCAAGCTGCAGTGAATTGCCAGTTGTGGCTGAGTCCCCCTCATGAGAAAAAGAATGTCACACACCTGAACTGGGCCTTCAGGAGCCCTGGATTTTATCGTGCAAGGCTGAATTGCTTTGTGTAATTTACTAAGCAGCCTGCTTAAAGATAACTGTGCCTTAAAAAGCGCGCATTTTTACGCCTCCGTTAAGGCCGATCAGAAGAAGCAGAGACACTGGCACAGTATTGCATCCAGACCACATTATGGCCTCTCGCGTTACGTAATTAAGAGGTCCCATCTGGTCCGGGCAACGCTCCCTGACACTAATTGTGTTGGTGCACATGGTCATTCCATTGAGCAAAAAAAAAAAAAAAGGAACTCCAACATTTGAATCCATTATCTCCTCCTGTTGAGATTAAGGCGCACATGTTGCAGAAGAGATTACTGGGGGGGAGGCTTGGGGGACACTTGTGTCTTCTAGGGGCCTAGGCTGCAGGATTATGCCTTGCTTAGTGTGGCAGCCTTCCACATTAAGCACCAGCAGCCACTGAATCACATGCTTCAGGCTTCTTCCACTTTGCCGTGCCTCGACAAGTGGTCATAAGAAAAGAATTATCACTTACCACTATGCTCAAGAGCGTGAAGCATAGCTCATGGTTATGTTTATCCAGCGGACTGTGTCGGACCTGTTTTCAAACATGACCAGAAGCAGGCTTCTCTCAGTGCTGTCCAACTGCTGATTTCTTGTGCTTCTTTTTAAGGGACATAATTGTACACAGGCTGGTTGTAGATGCATATAAATAGCTTTGGAGAATAGAGACAGATATGGAAAAATTATGACAATAAATAAATCAATCATCATTCTCCAGGAGCATTGTGGAAGTGATACGTTACCATCCTAAAACCCAACCGTCTAGACAGCCCTTTTCCCCCAAACAGACGGATCGATAGGTATCGATTACCCACCATGCCCTGGGGAATGACACGGATTGGCTGCTTGGCTAGAAAGTCCACAGAATGGAAACAGGATCAGCTCTGATCAGCTCAAGTGTGCCACCCAGACTCAATTTGCCTTCACCTGATCCCCGCTTTGCCTCTCCCACCTTTCTGCCTGGTGCTGAGAGAGGGGCCAACCACAATCCAACATGGCATGTGTCTCCTTCCATTTTGAGCAAGTGAGATGAGAGAGTTCCCTCGCACTGTTTTCATTTCCAGAGCTCATTGATGCAGCAAGAGGACGAGAGCTGCTCCACCGATCTCCTAATAGAGGAGCGTTGGTGAGGGGAAAAAAAGATGTCCGTATATCAGTTCAATGTAATCAAACATTTATTCAGCCACCGCTAGCCTAAGTGCCGTTATCATGTACGATCAGCATGCAAAACATGACTGGCCTGTTTAAAAACCCAAGAGCTAGGTATATCCAGTTAATGGGCGGTGGTCCAATGCCTTATTCATTATATGGGAGAACTGGAAGATCGTGTGTTGGTTTTAGCCGGCTGTGCCTTGCTCTCCGCTCCGCTGCGCTGTACTTCCTGCAGCAGGACTTGTTACCTGTCGCTGCCCGTGGCTGACATTCTTCTTCTCTCGCTCCTAATTGCCCCTGCGGGACTCATCAGGAGCGCTGTGCTGTCTGCTGTGTGGCAGGGCTATCAGCAAGGGCCACGCTTAGAGTCCCCACCTCGCTCACACACATACACATACTCGCACACATACACACGCGTATGCTCACTGACTCCCTTCATCCCGCCAGCTCCCGTGTCCTCCACAGGTGTCGCTGGTTCTCGGACCCCCCCTCCTCAGTCCCTCTTGCTTGTCAGTCCTCTCTTTCCCCTTCCCCCACTCCGTCTCAGCCGATCCCTAGAGACTCCGAGGGGACTGTGTCTTTGAGAAAGAATAAAAACTAAGCATTTATAAAAAGAACAGCTGATGTCTCAAGGTCAGACCACATGCTATGTTCCCTAAAAACAACAGCCATCAAATCAGAGACACGTGATAGGCCACCTTTGCTAATTAGTCTTGGAATACATAACACCTTTATCGATGTACTTGGAAGAGTACTGATTTATAAGGCCTATGTAAAAACATAATTATAGTCTTTGTCCAAAAAAAAGACAAAAATGGAGATACATGGTTTATTTTTTTACCCGAGAGCAATAACATTTCAACTTCACCCTGGTGATACTGCAGCGTGTTTATCATTTCTGATTTTTCAAACCTGAGGCTTCTGTAAAGGCCCAGTAAATTTTAGTCCCTCGAGGTACCAGGTACTCCGAAAGGTATGTTTTTTTTTGCTGAGAGTGGAGCAACATTCTCACAAACATGCTGGCCCGTTGTTGAATCGGCATGTGTATGAGCCTCCGAAATGATGGACAGTGTGAAGTCAAGGTGTCACGTTAAGTTTTCCAGAGTGTGTGGTTGGGTTTATGATGGCAAGGGAGCTTCTGTGCTCCTCTACTCGTTTCCCTCGCAGCGGGTCAGACTCATAAATGAACGGGGGAGACATTTTGTGGTGGAAGCTGTGTCTGTTCCCTCGGCCACACCATGTAACAAAACCGCTTTAGATCCAGCTGACTTCCCCCGGCAGGACTGTGTCAGGGGATTTGCCAGGTCATAGAGCTGTGCGAAATGGCTCCCTGAGTTTGACTAATGTGCTCCAGGAGCCCTTTCTCTGGAGTTTGGACTCCAGAAATCTATAAAGACCAGCCTACATTCACTGGAATTGTGAGACATGGTAGAGCCAACATCTCCTTTTTTTTCTTTGTTATATGCATATGCACACACACACACACACAAACACACACACACACACACACACACACATACATACCGCATACACATACATTATAGAGGTCCCATGGTACATTCAAGCTCATTGAGTTTGACAGCAAATCAATATGACCCAGTATCTATTGTTACCATATTCAATTAAGCCAATTCATAAAGCTGAACCAGATGGGAAGCTCAACAGAGGCCTACATCAGAACTGCAGCAGCATTAAAAGAGTGCACGAGGAAATCCAGTGGTACTAATATGCTTTTTCAGCTGAATCAGTGGCCCTTAAGCACTCCCTCACTCTGTACAGGCGTGTTGACCCGCTGTCATTTCGCATTGACGGAGACGTGCATGCAAATGTCACGGGTAATATTGTAAATCAAAAACTGAAGGCACTTAAGTGCAATTCATGAAAGAAATTGCTATCTCCTCTACCTCTGTAACTCAGTGCAATTGCATTTGCAATGTACTCGATTAAAAGCGAAAGGGAGGAAGGCCAGGCACTGGGCTACAGACAAGCCGTAAGATTGATGTGGAAACAGGGAATGGCGTGATTGCTGATTATTATGTGGTGGCAGGATGTTTTTGTCTCTCTGGCTTTCATTTGGAGGGGTCAGAGTAGTGGAACCATGCTATTCTCCCCATGCTGACTGGTGAAACTGTCCACACATTACCTGTAAACAATTGTGTGTCTGAGTGAGCTTTTTCCCCATCTTCTTTTTTTTTTCTATCTCGATTGGTACTTAAGTTTTTTGCTGTTTAGAGCAGGGCAGTTAGAGTGGACTTGCATTGATTAATTGATAATACATTTGCAAGAGCCACTGGAGCATTTTTGCAGTATTTGGGAGTAAGGGTCTAATGGTTGGCAAAATAGAGGGAGAAAGAGAGAGAGAGAGAGAGAGAGAGAGAGAGAGAGAGAGAGCGCTTATCTATAGTTTCATCGTGCTTGTGCTAAACGGGCTTCTGCAGAACAGCGCTAGTCTAAGCCTCCACTTTCCACTTCATGCTCTCTAAATCGTGGGACACCAATTATATAGATATCAGAGCCTGAGTCTCTCAGAAGTCCTGCAGAATTGCCATCATATATTTTTAAGAGATATCTTTTAATTAGCAGATGGTTGTCGTCTTGATACAGTTGCCTCTAATTAAAAAAAAAGAACGATTCCCACTAGCTAATTCAATCCTAAGCTTCCACCCAATTAATGACTCGATTCCTCTGTCTTTACAGGTACCGTGTGCCCACCGCCAGCTGCCAGCAGGGAGGACTATGAGGGTGGCAGACGCCCCCACAAGACAAGGCTTTAACCTGGGCAGATAGAACCAAAGACAGCTGCGGGCTACCCTGAGATCAGACAGGATGAGGACTTGGACTGTGTGCCTCTTATGGATGTGGGCGGCCCAGAGCGTGGACACCATGGCACTTTTCAAAGGGACTGTTGGAGAGGAAGAAGCAAGAGTAACGCAGGATAAGAGAGATTTGGAGACTCTGAGACGCTCCAAAAGAGGCTGGATGTGGAAGCAGTTCTTTCTCCAGGAGGAATACACTGGCACGGATAATCAATACATTGGCAAGGTAGGAGAACATTCATCATGATCCATATAACCTGAAAAAAGCTGAATTGAATTAATTTGACGTAAATATGTACACTATTCGTGACTTAATAAAAGATGTTACATGAACACAGTTTTTGCTGGAAGTAAGAAAACCTTTATTCATGTGGACTTCACTATAAGGTAAATTTATTGCATTGTACTCAACCTGCTGACTTTCACATTTAGGCTTACTTATTCGTGACCTCATTCAGACATGTAGACAATAGATGGTACAATTGTCATACATTTTTCCAAGCTTTACATTTTTCCAACCATGTGCAACTGTAATTTAAGTGCTAATATTTAGTTTGTAGGTATGTTAAGAGTGTAAGAGGCACTGCAAGTGCAACACAGCCTAGAAATAATATAATAGCTGGAACTACCATGAAAGCCTTGGCTTATCAATACCACATCAAGGTCTTGTGTTTTTATTGGTGTGTCAATACCATATTCTCCGTTGTGTTTAAGTTTTCTTGTTTCATGGTATATGGCTATGTAGGATCAGAATAATGATCAGTCAGTGCAGGAACAGTTTCATCATTTTTCTTCATCCTTTCTCTCAGCTGTCTTCTCTTAATAACTAGCAGTACAGAAGATGAAAAGCGTGGGCATGATGATGGTAGTGTTCTCCAGCATGGCTCCTGCCAGGTCGGAGATAAGAACTAAGGAGAATACTAAGGCATTAGCTTTCTCACTGTGCTGCCCACCCTCAGAGGCAGAAGGGTCTGGACAAAGGATCAAAGATTAGAATATATATATATAAAACTGTTACCAGGGATGAAAAAAGACACATCAAAATGTATTTTAAAATAAGGTATCAAATACCTGAACTGTATGTATGTCAAAATAAACTACGAAATATAGCTGACTTGCCATGTATCATGATGAACTGCTGTACTTTTGTATTTTAAAAATACTTTTCCCAGGGAGCATGAAACCTCCTTTTGTCTGTTGGCCTGTTTGGTCAATCTTTTCACCGCTACGCTGACGCAGTTGAGAGCAGCTATCCTCCGCCTAATGAGGCATGCCATAAACCTGACATATGCAACCAGTCAGCCGCTCAAATATTCTGACCTGTCTGTTACATCCCAGATCCACACATATCTTTTCTTATCACCCAAATGAAGGCTCGCTTTAAAGGAACCAACAATTAAATGTTTAACTGAAGGTTTATTTACTTAGTGTTGATGAAGGGCCTATTTTGCATTGCATCATAAAAATAACAATACATTATGTGTTCATATCTTGCAATGGTATCCAAGTGCCAGATTCTCCAGTTACTTGAATTACAATCAATTAGTAATCAATGATTTAGTCATCAACCTTTCAGCACCTATTTGGAAGTTGAGAACAAATGTTTTTGCACTTTCTGGAGTGCAGTACACTAGGTTACACAACTTATCTCTCCCCTGCCTCTTGTCTTGATTGGCTGCGTTTTTCTCACTCATAGTGTACTGCCTCTCAGTGCTCCCATCTCTGCATCCAATCTCGTCATGACTCGCAAAAGTAGGAACATTACACACTGCTAGACTTGGCAAGAAGTTGTGAGCTACAAAAGAACACCCATGGTGAATGAGTTGTTAGCCTGCTGTTTTATAATGTTGCAACTCAGTGTTATTAATGACAAGGCACAAAACACGTGTGAGTTTAACAAGTTACAACTCTGAAACACTTTAACATATACTGAATGTAGCAAGCTAATGTTAACTGTTGGGGCTACTATTTGAATCGAACTTCATAAATTAGTCGGAGTTTTAGCCTAGGCTACTAAAACAGACAAAACAGGTAATAGTTGTAGCAATTTATGCTAAAATAATGATGGAAAGCTGGCAAGCTACACATCTCCCACTTTGTGCTGGATCACTCTTCATGCTGACCTCACCAAGCGTGGGCAAACTATCCTTCAGAGGCTGCATGCATCATTTAGCATTTTTATGATGTCATAGACATCTCACAGAAAGTATTTTATAGTATAGTATATTTCTATGCAGAAATACAAAACACTATTTTCATACAAGATATGAAGCCATTTTCATCAATCCCATCAACTATAATTAACAAAATCCTATTTTACGTTTGAAATTGATATCTTAAATGTATGTATCGTAAATACCGGCTATACCTCCCTTTCACTTAGTGCATCCATGCTGGAGTATTCCACACGGGAGTATTTATTTCAGGTGCTGAGAGCTCAGAATTTGCCCTACTTCAATACTTGATGCGAACCCCATCTGTAAAAGAGAGTATAGAGGAAGGTTTTGCACTATTTTTAAAGGCTTTTTGGTGGGGCTATCCAGCTACGGATGAACTTTTTTCAATTCCTTTTTGCCTTTCAAAAAAATTCCAGGTGGACCTTTGCAGTCTACAAAAACAGAAGAGAATCACACATTCCAAAGATATGTGTGAAAAGTCTTATCAGAGGTCATTGTTTAAAGCAATCGATCAACACCAGTACTGTTTTAAAGATTCTGATCAATGTCAACAATCTGGAATGGTAAAATGTATTTTAAACATGCTTCTCTTGGGATGTGAAGAAGAGCACTATTTGATTTTGCACAAGCAATTCAGAAAAAAAGCTCCCTCCACATAGAGAAAGCAGGTGGGGATGGTTTTCTTTGTAATGAATATGTATTCACCTTGATTGCACATTTGAAGTTTCTTACTTTCATGTGATAAGCAATCAGATTTCAATTTTGCCAGGGCTCATCTTCACATATTGCCCTCATAGTACCTACAGATAGTTAACATCCTTTTTTTTTGTTTTTTTGTCTTGATTCTACAAAAACAATCACTTCCAAACACAGCTCCAGACTACTGAATTTAATACATATTTAAAGAGGGTTATCAGGGGAAAATTGATCTGAGATTACTGATGAATTGCTTAAATGGCCTTTCCTCCACAGCTTCACTCTGATATGGATCGGGGAGATGGCACGGTGATGTATGTGCTCACAGGTGAAGGAGCCGGGACGATATTTGTGATAGATGCAAACTCGGGTGATCTGCATGCCACCAGGAGCCTAGACAGAGAGGAGAAGCCATCCTACACTCTCCGAGCCCAGGCTGTCAACAAGAAGAACGGGGTCCCCTTGGAACCAGAGACAGAGTTCATTGTCAAACTGCATGACATCAACGACAACGAGCCGAAGTTCAGCAAGGAGGTTTATACGGCCAGCGTCCCGGAGAGGTCTCACGTTGGTATGATTTCTTCAACTCTGGCATACTCAATTAACGCAACTCTCTTGTACATAGTTTTTACTGCTTTAAAATGTGAAGTCACCGATTATGTATGAAGCCGTTGTCCGTGTTCTATTGGTTTTGCTATTTGCTCTCAGTCAGCTACCAGATGATTTCTTGTTTACCATACCAATCAATAAGTCATTAAGTCCAACTTAAGGAGTTTATGTAACTGCTTTATTAGATCAGTATATGCCTTTGGGTCATTTGCAAACCTTTCCTCTTTTTCCCAGGCACCTCCGTTATTCAGGTCACAGCACACGACGCAGATGATGAAATGTTTGGCATGAGTGCAAAACTGGTCTACAGCATCTTCCAGGGTCACCCATATTTCTCTGTGGAGTCAAATACAGGTCAGATTATCCAAAGTGTTCTGTTATATCATTATCAGATATCTGGGACAACAGGAAAGAAGAGAGAGTCAGAAAGTGAGCGACAGAGAGTGAGAGAGAGAAACATACATACAGTACACAAACAAAATTGGAGAGAGATTGAGAGAGAGAGAGAGAGAGAGAATACAGGGAGAAAGAATTAAAGATAGAGTGCGCACAGTAATGTAGAAGGTTGGCATTATGGCCCCCACTGCCCAAGCACTTTAGCTGCTCACAGTTAGTTTAATCATTCTAATGTGTACGCTGGAACATCTCCAGCGTAGGTCTTTGTTTAAACAAAAGCGAAATTGAAACACAAAAGCTCCTATGTCAGATTACTATCCAGCTTAACACTGATAGGGGTTAGCCCAGATGTGACATGGATGATGATGTCCATGTCACATCAGAGCTCATAGAGTCCTAAAAGAGCTTTGGGCTGAAAAAATGGATATTTCTCAGGGTTAATCTGGAAATGTTTGTGCCATTCAAAGAAAAGGAAAAGCCTGGACACCATGCTACATGGATTACTGGATTTGCCATTTGCAGTGTTTTGTGTTTGTTTTTATATAGGACTGAACAGTCTATAAGACATAGCAGATGCATCATTCTAACGCCCATCTGTGACAGCGTAATGACCATTTACAGTCCTTCTTGTAAAATTCAGATTTACAGTGTTGCTGAGAGTATCTGTTATTATATTCCCTATAAGAAAGTAAGTTTTTTTTTTTTATAATTAGTGTTATAAAGAATAGCCTTAGTTGTCATCAAAAAGCAATGTTTGAAGCTGTAGTTCCAAAGAAGTCAGCATTTGCAATAGCAGTCCTGATACTTTAGCCCTGTAATTCATCTTCCAGTTGTAGTTCTGTAGGGTGTGTGTGCATGCAATAAGCTCTGTGCTGTTACAGCACAACAAGGTTGGTTGCTGCCACTGACTGCCCCTACTATACTTCCCCAGAGTATCATAGCACTACAATCATTGTCACATGGTAGAGTGTGTGCAACTTTAAACTGTCTCCAAAGCATATAACAATGATCACCATCTTGCAGAGTATAATGGTTTTAGAAAACAACCCAGTTAATTTCTCAGAGACAGGAACTGACTCTGTCCCAGTGTGGATATCAGCAAAACAGTCAGCCAAAAAAACTCAAACCTCTCTTTTTCCTTAAGGCATAATCCGGACGGCCCTGGGGCCCTCGGACATGGACAGGGAGCAGAGGGAACATTACCAGGTGGTTATTGAAGCCAAGGACATGGCAGGCCAGAGGGGTGGTTTAACTGGCTCCACCACAGTCAGTATTACCCTCACCGACGTGAACGACAACCTCCCTCAGTTCTCACAAAGTAAGGCTACAGCAGACACATCTACAATAAAGAATTACAATATCAACCTGATTTCTAGATCCTAAATGTTCAGTCTTGCCTTTCAAAGTTGCATTTTACTGAATGAATGGTTGAATGTCAAGAACACATTGACTACTCAGTGCTTACCAGCTATGTAACACATATTTATCAGATATTTCAAATAAAAAAGAACAAGGTTTTAGGTTTTGGGCCTTCACACCTTAATGAACACAGTTACATGATGAGCAGACCTGATCCTTTTTTTTTCATAAATGCAGGTTATAAACATCAGTGCAGATCACTGGCAGTAGCACAAATTGAGCATTTGTATAATGGTCGCAGCAAACTACAGCATTGCTCAATGCCACAGAGGAACCATCTTGCAGTGAGGCAATGATTAGGGGGCAAAGCTGCCATCCTGGCCCTGCCAGAGTGCATGAGGTCTGTGTGGTAATCCTGATTAAAATGGACAGAGCAGGCTAAGCTTGATGATTCTTTAGTGCCTTTACTTCGACCCTCTCCTCCTGCCTCTGCCTTTTTTTCTGTATGCAAATATGATGCACTGTCTTATCAGAACCATTTCGAGAGAATTTTTGTTTGGCATATATTTTAGTACTTGTATTTTCACTACTTGTAGTTTTATTTTTTGTATCAAAAGAATTTTGGAGTGGCCTATTTATCTGTCTTGCTGTACACCGTGGAGTCTGTTATAATGGTTTTATTTGGAAGTACAAGAGGTAGTGGTGGGCGGATCGATCCAACAAATTGATAATATCGATACCAACGTTGGTATTGATATTGATCGATACCAGTGTAAAAATATCGATACTTTAGTGCCGATGCT
>JBBPCZ010000042.1:26571911-26576911 GCA_037974445.1 Brycinus macrolepidotus
AAGGCTTTCCACAAGATTTTGGAGTGTTTCTGTGGGAATTTGTGCCCATTCATTCTGTAGAGCATTTATGAGTTCAGGCACTGTTGTTGGACCAGAAGGCCTGGCTCGCAATTTCCGCTCCAGTTCATCCCAAAGGTGTTGGGTGGGGTTGAGGTCAGGGCTCTGTGCGGGCCAATAAAGTATCATTATTAATCACTTTATTCTGTGTAGTTAACTGTGATGAATCACATATAGTCTCAAATTTGAATTTAAAGAATTCCATTTACAAAGCAGTGCATTTTGTTATACTGGACAAAATATGCTTAGTTAGTATATACTTACTTTCTTCTTTTCTCTAACATTATTTTGCCTTTTCCACTTTGCTGTTGCTTTTGTTAGTTTGCTGCTCGTTGGTTTATCCACAGGTCTCCCAAGAGCACTGTCCAGCATGGCCTGCTTCTTAAAGTATTGCTTTAAAAGCAATATTTGAAAAAGAGGGATATAATACGGATTCGATCATGAACACACAAGCGGCTGGACTTCAGCCTACATAGATCTGAAAACAAAATCACTTGTCACATTTAGGACTTCAGGCCACTTAAACCTTGTAATGTAAATGTATACGTGATGTCTGGTCATGCCTGGGCATGATGTCGGGGCAGCTGGTGGTCTGGTGGTTAGGGAGTTGCCCCTGTGATCAGAAGGTTGTGGGTTTGAATCTCAAGACTGACAGTGGCACCACTGAGGTACCCTTGAGAAAGGTACCATCCCCACACACTGCCCCCTGGGCACCGTGTTGCTGGCTTCCTACTGCTTCACTTGGTGAATGGGTTAAAAGCAGAGAAAGAATTTAACGCTGTGGTGTGTTTATGTGTGACTACAAGGGGCCACTTTACTTTAATGTTGGATGTGAAGCCTAAACTATCAATAGCTAATAAGCCTTATCTATAGCTCCCAATCTCAGCACCAGATCTGAGAGCCCCTTCTCAACTACATCAATGAAACAATGAAATCATCTGTCTAGCAACAAGTGCAATGGATAAAGTAAAAATATCTTACCTAAATGTCTATTACAAGCAGGTTTAAGCTCCAAATGTCCTTGTATGGATGTTTTAACAAGGCTAACATAGAAATGTTTCAGTTAAACCCTGTCACATAATGTCATACAAACTATTTGGTTCTATCTAACTGGCCGTGCAAGTAAATAATGTTAATATTTAGGAGTTTATACAGCATTTTAAAAGCCAGTCAGATGCAGACTAGTACAGATCATAAACTAACTATAAACTAGTACAAGTCAACCAACTCTGATCATTCTTATTTTTCTTAAGACCTGTTGGTGGTGCTGGTACTTCCACAGGAGGATTTGTTACCAGCAAGTAAAGCAGTGTGGATGCCAAAGACTAAATCTTATTTTAAGGCCTTTTTCTTTGAAAGAGAGGGAGGACTTAGCCCTACTAGCCCATTTCTCTCAGCTGCCTCTAAAACGTAGCCATAATTCCATTATCAGTTCAAGAATTATAATTGCAATAAAGCGTCAGAACGAAGCTCAATCTCCAAAGTCTCAGTCTTTCCAATATGACTAAATTCCAGTATGAACTCACTACTTCATACACTGGTATTGCATATTAATGCAAGCCTTTATAACAGCCAAGCCTACATTAGTGCGCCTATATCGGTGCACTAATGATTCACAAAGGCACCATTTGAGTTTAGCACTCTCTGCTGGCTAGCACAGAACCATGAGCCTTTGTGTCGAGGTGGGACACGGTATACTGTAGCTTATCAGCCTCTTTCATTCAACCAATAAATGGGAGATTGTAAATCTGTTCCAGCAGATGCACAGCCTGTGGCCTACAGACGACATGAATGTGCAAACAAATTATTTTTCTCCGCACACTTTTGGACTCTTGCCCTAGCTTTTTCTTTTTTTTAATAACATTTTATTTTCCTCAGTGCAATAAGGTTTTTGTTGAGAAATAATTGTACGGAGGTCCGCATAGGAAGGCTTTATGTATGGCAAAGGTTTTATGGTAGAATGCCTGTTGTAAGGGTCATGGGTGTCCTAGCAACAGAGATCGAGTGACTAGTGAAGCCATGACTTTCTCTTATTCCTCATAAATAAGCAGTGTATGATTGCCCTGCTGTAAAACATAAACACCCACTGCGAAAACATTGAACAAGATTTATTCAAAACATCTTAAATGTAACCAATATGTTGAGGCTATCATGACAAAACCACATGAAATGAGAAAAAAATGTTCTTACAGGTGAATTCGACATTTTCTGCACAATCAGTAAGATAATACATGTATAGTAAACTAAATTATCCAGAGTGGTTTGATGTGAAATGCTTCTTGCTAGAGAAATAGAGTCAGAGAGTTATTTCATTATGAATGTGCCGCCTAATGCCCTTAAACACTGATTTATGTAACATTTGAGGAGCTGTTGGCCTAAATATATTTTTTAAAACATTTATGACAAGAGGTCCATGTACGGTGTTATAAGACAATCATTTCTTACCTATTTTTCATTATCAACGTTATATACAAAAATCCCAGAAGACATGAATGGGTTCACTGGTGTTTTTTGATAATGCCTATATGTGCAGTGCATACATTAAGACACCTGGTTCTTATTGCCTCCATTATAAAGAAATTCAAGTTGGTAAGTTTCTCAGAATTGGAACATTTCAATTACACTGACTGACTTATTTTTGACTATATCTTTGGCAACATATATAATGTACTAGATTATTTAACTACGTTAAATGATAATAATTGTTTTATAAAGAGAAGTGCATAAAATACCTTATAATGTCTGAAAATGTGTGCTAAATACAAAATTCTTAGAACTGAAGAGTTAAATACAATTTCTTAATGAGCAATATTACAAATTTACAAATTACCTATATTTAATATTCTGTCTACATTTAACTTTTGGGGGATTTTTTGTTTATTTATTTGCTTTTTTTTACCATGTACCATCCTTGTTGTTTGTTCTAAGCTGGCTGATGATGCTCCTGGTATGAAGTCTGAAAGAGTACATGTCTGAACGCTGCTGAAAACAGACAGGTGCAGTGTGCAGCTGTGAAAGATTCAGTGCCGCATGGTCAGGGGTGTCACTGAGGCATTGGAACATGCACTCTGATTTTGATTTACAATATGTAGCGACCGCTCACTGCCCCCAGCTCTCCAAGGCTTCCCAGCATGCTTTTAGCATGAAAGTTTGCATCAGTCATGACTTGATAAAATCGCATGAGTTATGATGCACAGACTTACACACAAACATTAACATACATACACACACACATTTGTTTTTGTACAATGTCAGGATGTGTGGTCATAAATACTGTGTGTCCCATTTGTTTTATACATACACTCTTAACAAAAGGGTTCTATATGGTGCCAAAAATAACAATAGCAGAACCTTTTTGGTGCTAAATATTTTTAAATATTTTACAATTTTAAGAGCCAACATTGAGATGAACAATTTATCCGAGCAAAGAACCATTATATAACTCACTTTTATTGTAGAACTCTTGAAGAACTCCTTTCAAGGGTGTATGTAAGCGCCTATGTACAAATATGTGCCATGTTTGATTTTTACATACCAGTATCTAATACATTTTTTTTATGTCCCATATATTTTCAATACACTGTTACTGCAATGCCCAAAAGTGAATTTAGCTATGTTAAAGTAATAGTTAATTTTCTATTTATGCCAGTAGTCAATTAGTTTTGGTTTGCTGACCAAATTTCTTTAATGTAGTACTGGAGCTACAAGGTTAATGATACTAACAAACACTAGATAGTCAAAACTGTGGAGGCTCTGCAGGTGACATCCCTTACTAAGTTCTGGGGTCTCTAGCTGAGTAACGGCAGCAACTTCATTCCCAAACTTTACTAAGATGGGCCACAACTTAACAATCATCTTCCTAAACCAAACTAGGTCATAGCTATGGCTTAACGATCTCAATCACATCCCCTACTAAATTATGGCCCATTTTCACATCTTGATTCGTGTAAGCATAGTAGATTGTGAAATAACAACAGGAGCTCCAGACAAAACTGCTCTCAACCTTTCATTAAGGTGCAACAGACTTGTGTGGATTAGGCCGCAATATCAAACTATAAAAAATTAACAAAATGCGTGGCAAACCCTGTGGACAGCCTTTTTAAACAACAGGGTCTGTTTTCACAAGCTTCCTCCAAGATCAGTCCTCTCCAGTTTTATAATAGCTCAGTTTTATAGCTTACAGTAAGTCACATTTAGTCCTAAACCTTTTTTAACAAGTCTACAACATCTGAATGAAGAGCTGGAGGCAATTTGAGCAGGTTAGAAGTTTGAGAATGTGTTTTTTATGAAAATGTTAGCAAAGTTGGCCTCACTGCTTGGACTTCAATTTGGACTACAAACATGATTTGGCTACACGTACATCAACGACATCTGAGGTAAATGGAAAATCGTGTAAATTAGACATTTGCCAAACTATTCCTCCACCCATTGTTGACACAGGTGTCTCACCTCTTGTATAATGTTCATAGGAAAGGAACAAAATGGGACACTCTGAAAAAGCCACACCAAGGACACCATGCCTAGTGCAAAGCATTAGCTAGGGGGTATTAAGCCCCCCAGGCTTGGTCTGCAGAGCAGTGGAACTGCATTCTTTGGAGTGATGGAGCTCCTTCCAATACTTTTGATAAGTCGGAGTGGCGTTTCAATGTACATGACTGTATCAGTGCTCTTGTAGCTGAATGTTCCACCATGTAGTGCAAAGCACTCCCAGATAAGTAGAGACTGTTACTCCAACTTAATGCAGGCAAAAGCCCGAATTGATTTTTAGAAGAGCTCCTGAATGAGCTGGTATCTACAAATTCTTGTACATACGTAAGTACCTGCATGTAGATGCATTGCCGTATGTGTAAGTACCTGCATGTATTAAGTCCAACCTTAAGCTCAGAAACAAAGAAGAAATTGATTTGCAGCTCCAGTTATGAAAAAAATGACATTTTACTTCA
>JBBPCZ010000042.1:26579411-26587387 GCA_037974445.1 Brycinus macrolepidotus
CATCATTAGTAGTAGTAGTAGTTGCAGCAGTAGTAGTAGTAGATAGATAGATAGATAGATAGATAGATAAACTAAAAACTAAAATAAGAGAAAAACAGAGAACAGAATGTATAATAAATAATAAATAAATTACTGGTGTACCTATAATTTTCCAATGACCTTGAGTCAGATAGTCGCATGTAATCGCATCTGGCCAGGAGAATAGCAGCTGACCAAATGCCATGAAGAACCATTGAGTTACGAAGATACAGGCACTCTGTGCTAGCGCAAATCCACTCTTAACCTTTCATATCTCTGGATAAAGAGCATTGCACTCAATAACACTATGCAGCAGAGGAATGGCTGGCTGAGCCACAGGTGATGCACACAAAACTGTTTGGACACAGGCCTAGTAAACACACCTTTGACTATACAGGAAACATACAGCAAATATCAATAGCCTAGGTACCACCATTAATTGAGAGTAGAGAGGGAAAACATATATTGTATAGATCAATTATCCACTTAATTTTTTTATAGCAGGTTTCTCCTAGACTTGTATCATCAATGCTTTCACAAGTAAGGTCCTTTCAGTGGGATTTGCCATTGCTGGTCCCTAGATAGTAGAGTCCCTCTTATGGGATTCAAACCCAGCATTAGCTTCACATACTGAAGCTTTGATTCTACTCATTCATCAAAATGTCTGCCTGTTTGTCTTCCCACTACATACAGATACAGCCTTTTTTTGACTCTAGAACAATTCCAGTGAGTTAACCTGATGTTTTGAAGATTATTAAACTTCTCTCATCTGCCAACAACATCACCAAACCACAGACTCGGAAAAGATTTGACCAAAAAGCAATGTAAGTATCAGCTTCGAGTGCTGCATGTTTAGTTTTGTCCTCCTTCTCTGTTGCTAGTAATAATGGTGATTTTGTTTGTCAGAAGTGACCATTCTGTCATACGTGAACAAACCACAGCACACAGTGTGAACAGCATAAAATTCTTCCTCTGCATTTATCCAGTTCACCAAGTGAAGCAGCGGGCAGCCAGGAACACAGCGCCCAGGAAGCAGTGTGTGGGGACAGTGCCTTGCTCAAGGTCAAGGGTACCTCAGAGGTGCCTAGCAGTCTTGGGAATCAAACCCACGACTTTCTGATCGCAGGGCAAACGCCCTAACCACTAGGCCACCAGCTGCCCTTTAGGGCCTTCTCCTTTAGCGGCTCCAGCACCAGCTGCTGTTAGCTATACGCCATGTGCCAGGGTGGCAGACAATACAGGGAATCTGAAGCTGTTAGCTAGCCAGATGTATGATAGGATAGTGATTCAAGTAGGCGCTAATGACATTTGTCTGCGGCAGTCAGAGGTTACTAAGAATAATGTTAAATAGGTGTGTAAACTAGCCAGAGCCCCATCAAACACAATCAAATGATTAAACACATGCCTTAAAGCAAAATATTTAAAAAGTAGAGCAATAATGGCGATTAATCAAACTAGAATCTTTCTGCCTGGAAGGAGAACGTTAGAGGTTACAGCAAAGCACATACTGTGGTATACTCAGCCGGTCTATCGTCTCTCATTGAATCTAACAAAAATAGTCCTAGATTTCTATTCAGCACAATTTCTAAACTAACTAGGAATCAAATGCCTGCAGTCTATGGTAGTGATTATTTTATGGACTTTTTTTGACAATAAAACTGAAGCCATTAGACAAGAAATTCAAACAAGAAGTCTTCAGCCACCTTGTCTGCTGCCTGATACAGTCAATGCAGAATCCAAATCTCTTTTACTCTCCCTCATGCTCTGGACTGAATTGAACTGAATTGAATTGAATTTAATACAGCCAGTAGAGGACTTTACCACCATGTAAACCACCAATTCATGGGGTACCAGAGGTTAGGGGGGCCCTGTTGGCCACAAGCATTTGGCTGAATTAAATGAATCACAGCAGTTAAGTGTAGAAGAGGTGGAAATTGATACTAACGTGACTATTTGTGCATATATATTCATTCTTGCAATTCAGCTCACTGGAGGACATAATCAAGGCTTTTGCTGAGGCAAAACCAGAATGGTTGAGTTCTGACACCAGTAAGAAGTTCTACAAGGCAAATATCAAACATCTTTGATTGGAGTCTCCAGGCTTAACCATAAATAGAACTCTAGTGTCTGGGTAAGACATGGCTGAAATGGGGGAGTGTTTATAACAAAGTAGTGTAGTAGCATAACAAAGTCAGTACGGCTGGAAATCAAAACCAACATTACCATTCTGTCTTGCAACCTGACACTTTAGCCAGAAATGTTGACTGACCAACATGGAGGACATAATCAAGGCTTTCACTGAGGCAAAACCAGGATAGTTCAGTTCTGACACCAGTAGGAAGCTCTACAAGGTACATATTGTGTTGCATTAATTACAAACATCTTTGATTGGGGCCTCAAGGCATAACTTTGCTTGAGGCCCAAAATACATCTAATTTCCCCCTGCATACAGGTTACCCCCAAAATGCTGCCCTGCAGTGTTAATCAGTCATATCACTCAAGATAAAAGTCATCTATGCCATGGTAAATGTCATCTATGCCATTATTACATGTATTCATGTATTCTTATTCCTGTCCATTGCTTACCTGTAATTATTATAAAAGACAGCAATTTAACTGATACTCAGGAGATACAGAGTGAACCTAAATTAGGTTATTGTAGACAGTCATGTGTGATTATGGCTTTTTGGAGTAGCTGTGAAGTGTATTCAAGGTTTCTTATTACTTATGTTTGGTTAAAGTGTGAAACAATAGGGTAGTAAGTAGCTGACACCAGCCGAAGATATCTGTACGCGATGGGTGAATTAGAGCGTGCATGTGAGAGAGAGCGCTTCTAATTTAATTTGTTTTTTCACACTCCCAACAGGACCCTGAAAATAAACGTGTCACAACAAACTGAGCCGTGTGTCGTTCTTGCATGTGTAACATACACATCAGATACACAGCGCGCAACAGTGTCGCAACAGTTTAACACAATGCAAACAGCCTCAAAAGCCACCAACTCAAACTAAGGATTGCAAGTGTGTTAATACTTCCTCAGTGGATATTAATAAAACTAGGACGATTTTACAATCTCACCTCATAATCTCAGTATATTTTTCTCGCCATATTCAGAATGTTCATGACAATCTGAACTGGATTGTTGCCGAAAATCCAAATTCTACCAAAAAGTAGAGAAAATATATTGAAAGCGAGATTTAAAGGCTTATGTTTACCCCCCTTCCAGTGGGGTAAGCCACATTTACTTAGTAAGCTATAATGGCCCAAACTGAAGGCCTGCCTCTAATATTCAGTGTCCACCAATAAGTCTTCAGAGCATGTTTCCAAATGTTGATTGGATGGCATTGAATGCCTGGCACTAAAGTTGTTGCACAGAAGTGACAATTGCGCACGTTTTCTGGATATTGTCTTTACCAACAGTCTCTTAAAACAGGAGGAGCTGCTCCAAGTTTATAGTTAAAAGAACAGGAGGGGTTCTTGGCATCCTTCTTTGGAACAGTTCTTTATGCCTAGTTTAAAGACTTGTTTTTTATCTTGTCAGGAACAAATGTGAAGATATCTTGATATAACTTTGATGCCAAATCTGACAATGAATTCTACAAACAGCCAAGTCAAAGAACTGACTTCATTAAACCATTAGAATTAATAACATTTTTATGATAGCAATGTGAGAACTCCTTAATACCACATATATTGAGCAATGTTTTGCCTACATTGACACCAGTGGAAAAAATAGGGCTCCTTGGCCAAAGCTTACACAAGATTTTTTATTGGATACCATGAAACTATATACAGTATAGTTTCTTGGTATAACACAGCTCTGGCCTAATAAGATAAACCTTTATTAGTCCCACAAGTGGGAAATTTGCAGTGCCTAATGGCATGTTCCAGTAGCACTATCAGCTACTGGTTAAAACAACTACAAGCAACTAAGTTGACTTATAGGTTGTTTGTTTTTACATTAACAAGTAACTGAAATACCTTTTTATAATATTTAATCAAATTATATGTCCAACATACAGTGCAGGCAGTAAATTGACCGTAATACATATCTTTCTGGATGACTGTCATAGCCATATTGTAGTGGTGTGACGTTTGGACACAGTACTGATCGTGTTTTTTAAGGGAAATCCCAATGTTATTTTGCATAATTAAATGGGAATTCCACTTGCAACAAATGCTCAATTCTGCGAAAAAAAAAAAAAACTTACCAAGTTGCAGTTGCTCACAGTGGTGCTGATAGGAACCAGACATCTCTAAAAACTCCCTCACAGAACAGTATTGCTTTAAATAGTTATGAATATGCTCCCTGAGCTGTTGCATGATAGTGTCGAGGCAGCTTTTAAGGTTCACTATTTTGGAAAGTATGTAAAATGGGCATAATTGAATTGCGGACATAGCGACTCCAATCACTATCCCTGTAAAAAGTATGAGTCAGTCTTTTTTTCTGCATTTGCAAAAATAAAAACCGTCCTGGAATATTTTAGTCCCCTAAGGTACAAACAACATGAATGCATCTTCAAAAGTACAACAGGGTCCTTAAGGTCCAATTATGTAGCTTAAGTACAGTAAGTTTTTTAAGTACGCTCTGCTTTCTCAGGGAAAACCTGGATATTTGTACCTTTATATAACATCATTTTAAATAGAAAAAATAAAATAGGGGTCAAAGAGGGTGTGGAGAATCAAGGTAACCATAAAATACAGCTGCAGTGGGATATAATGCAATTATGTTCTCTAACTTAAGGGCACTGAAGACATACCTTTGAAGGTACCACCACAGTGACAGCTTTCGTAGTCTAAAAGGTACTGACAGTGTACAATGAACCATTTCACATCCGACCAATTATGTAGAACTTAATTATGCAGGAATAAATGAAATTCCCTTTTAGAAGGTATACTGATACATACCCAACATGGACAAAAGTACTGGGACGTCTGACCATTACACCAATAGGGACCTCGCGATTGTCTCTGGGTACTCGTGACCCTAGTAAGGATTAAGTGGTTACAGAAAATGAATGAATTAAAAAACTGAAATTCTCATTCTAATATACTATATTATTATTAATAATAATAATAATAATAATACTTTCTTTTGTCTTTTGCTGTTGTTCTAAAAAATGGAAGACAGTTAAAAATGAAGAAAACCCTTTTATGAGTAGATCGCTCTATGAAGAGAGGAACTGACTTTTTAAAAATCCGCCCATTAGGCAATTGGATTGTTCTTTTTCAAATTAGCACTTTCAACAGTTTAGGTTATTTGGGTCAATGGTTTAGTAGCAGTCTGAGAAACATGAAATTTGGGAAGTGCTCCAAAATTAGGGCTTTAAAAGGGTCAATGAAGTAAAAAAGATTCCACTAATGGGGGAGCTTTTAAGCAGCGTGGCCTCCAATGCTGTATTCAAGGCACTACTTGACAATGCACAATGGTGGCTAATTGCACTGATTTGGAGAAATCAGTCCCCGTTTCCATTTGTGATGTTCTTTGAAATAGCAGCGGCATTAGGAAGAAAGAACGTCTCCAATGGTCTTTGCCTTCATTCTTCCTCTCTCTCCCCTCATATTACGCCTGCTTTTGCAAACAAAAGCCTACAAGAACATACAAGGAAATTTCAAAGAATTCCCCGCTGCCCGCTGTTCCCCGCACATCCACCTTACTGGCACTAATCGGAGTGTGGCTTGGCAACAGGCAAATCCATAACTGTTCATTTGTGTGCTTTTCCTTATTAAAGACTTGACTTGCTGGTCACTTTTTTTGTCTTTAGAAGTATTCTGCTTCTGTTTTTTTTTTTCTACCACGACCTTACAACAAGGTTTCGTTCCTTTTCATCATCAAAGCCGAGTACGGCTTCGACGGATTCTGCAGTGGACGGACGAATAAGTCAGAGGAAGAGCGCGTTCACTTGGAAGGGGGAAAAAATATTGTAATAATATTCAGCATCAGGGAGATAATCCTTTCTCTGGTCTCTTTAATAGGAGAAGCTTAGAATGGCACACAAAACAGCACCATCTGCTCTCCAATAGCGGCGGCCTCTGCTGGACTGTAATCCACAGATCAACTGCACATGGAAATTAGGGCCATAAAGAACAGAGTGAGAGACAGAGTGAGCTTTTCTCCCTCCGCCGTCCCTGTTCGATGGAAATGAAAATGGGAGCTTATCAGGGAGCAGCTTCTTAGGTGGAGATCGCAGTAAAAAAAAAAAAAAAAACTCAGAGACGAGTTCAGCAGTTTAGTCCACAAAAGAATGGCTTTTTCAGTTGGAGCTGGGGGGGGGGCCTCAAGGTTTGGGATCCCCTTTTTAGGTGAAATCCATTCAGCCATGACAAGCTACTGAGAGGTTTCATCCATTTGCATGAATTAGTGGGGGGCTGTGATGTTGATAGCACAGAGGCGCATTGTCATTCAATCTCACCTTTCGGGTATGATGGTGCACCACCACTTGATTGGGCTCTTTTGTGCGTTTGCTCTGAATAGCAAATCTCAGCTGAGACATTTTGCTATAATCTCTTTGGAACACTTGGCCATTGATTCGAAGCCCTGGAACTGAACATGATTCTCTTTGAATCCCAACTTCCTTCTGAACCAGTGTCTTTTCAATGCATTCTTCCAAATATCATGCAAAACAAGTATATCCAGGGAGGACCGAAATTAGTCATATGATAGAACAGTAAAAGGAATATATGTACCAATTTGAAGTCCATGCCAGAAGAGATACAAGACCCTGTAAACCTTTCAACATAATAGAAGATTCAAGCCCCCTTGAACTTTTCATCATTATATTTAGAGACCTTATAAAAGTGGCTATAATCAATACTGTGCCTGATACTTCAAAGAAACAAATTTTGTGTGTACAATGGTAACAAAACAGTGGTTCTGCATTGTGGTACTACAGTACCCCCGCATTTAGCTCCTGCCTTAATGACTGTGCATATGTGTATATAGCAGTTCCATGTGTGTTTGTGTGCGCATGGCTATGCCTGTGTGTGTTTCTGTGTGTTGCAGTCTGGTTAGTGTCCAGTGTTCATAAGCCTGGAGGTTAAACCTGTCCCAGCGCCTGCTGGTCCTGGCCTGGAGTCTGTGGTATCGCTTGCCAGATGACAGCAGCTGAAACAGTCTGTGGTTGGGGTGGTTAGGGTTGTGTATAATCCTATGGGTCTTGTTGACACACCATCCATTGTATATATCCTGTATATATCCTGGGAAGCTCACACCCACTGATGTTCTGGACTGTCCACCCGACCCTATGCAGTGCTTTGCATTTGAGGCCCAAGCAGTTCCCATACCAGGCAATAATGGATCGGAGCCAGTCACGATGCTTTCAGTTGTGATTCTGTAGAAGGCTCGAAGGATCTTGGGCCCTAAGCTGTACTTCTTCAGCTGCCTGAGGTGACAGAGGTATCACTGTGCATTTTTAACCACATAGCTGGAGTGGGCATCCCAGGTGGTATCTCCCTCCGGGAGGCTGGTGTTGAAATGGACGATCCTAATGGAATGTGTCCTAACACCACTTTCAATTAGTGGATGTTTTAAAGGGGACTAGTCAAGCTGTCAAATAGTCTTGATCCATTTTACAGCCCTCTAAATAAACATATAGAACAAAAACAGTTTGAATAGTTTTATTCCACAACCTGTAAGGCTTACTCCACCCAGAATTCATTTGCACTGTTTCAGCAAAGTGGGGGCATGGATATGTGGACACTGCATGGCATTGAGATATGTGGACACTGCGTGCTGCTGAGTTTTGAATCTGCAATGATGATACACTATATGGACAAAAATATTTGGACACACCTGTTTTTCAGGGTTACTTCCAGTGAAGGGCAGTCTTAATGCTTCAGCATGCCAAGACGTTTTAGACAACACCATGCTTCCACCTTTGTGGACACAGTTTGGGGAAGAACCTTTTCTATTCCAGCATGACTGGGCCCCAGTGCACAAAGCAAGCTCCATAAAGACA
>JBBPCZ010000042.1:26632198-26649353 GCA_037974445.1 Brycinus macrolepidotus
TATTTGAATGCAATGTCATTAAAGTCCCTGTTGGTGTAATGCTCAGGTGTCCCAATACTTTTGTCCATATAGTGTATGTTAGTGTGTAGGTTTGCGCTGCACAGATTGACATACAGCAGTGCTGCTGGAGTTTTTAAACACTCAAGCACTCACTGACCACATTTTTAGATGCATGTGACCTGTTGGTCCACCTTACAGATTGATGTTTTTTATGATAGATCTGTGATGCTGCACAGTTTGTGTTAGTGGTCATTTTGTGGCCACAGAACACCACTGGCTGGATATCTTGGTTCGACTTTCTCAGCCCAGCAGTAACACTGAGGTGTTTAAAAAAAAAAATCCAGCAGCACTGTTGTGTGTGGTTCACACTGTGCAACACATATACACACACATACACTCATACACACACTAATAATCAGGAGAGCCTCACACACTGCCATGCCACTACCCTGTCAGTAAACTGCTGTGCTAAGAATGGCCCGCCACCCAAACAATACCTGGTCGGCGGTGGTCCTGTGGTGGTCCCATTTCTTTGATGGATGGTAGACTGTGGTTTAAAAATGGTCATAAAGAGGGGCTACAGTCTATAACTACAAAGTGCACCTATATGGTTAGTCTTTCTGACAAAATGACCAATAGGTCAAAGTACAAGGTAGGCGGAGACATCATGGAAACTTAGTGAGCCTGCATTAATACTAAAGTCCCAAAACATACATAATATTTATTTACATTGAGGAATTTGGCACACTTTGCACCTGCTGGCACCTAGGGGACAGATTTTGTGTTTGTGTTTTTTTGTGTGTTGTGTTAATGGCCTGCTTAAGGAGCCTTCAAATAGGTGATTTAGCAAAGCTAGAGCACAAAATGACACATGCTACTGCACCCAGACAACATCATCAATCACTCACTCTGCCGCCTGGCACTTTTACATGAATTTGTGCGAATGTGTGCAGTTCGGTAGCATGCGGAAGGCACATGCAGATTAATGAGCTGTGCAAGTGCCATGATGGTGGACACACTACTCTGCGTTGCGCTAAAAGTGTACACGCACACTGTTTTAAGATGTTTTTTTCTGAACCAAGAAGAGTGTTATCAGTCGGAATAAAGCTGTTTATTTTTTTACAGTACGTAAATCTAATGACTCAGTTATGATTCAGCTTCACATTGGTTCAAATAGATTTGATTAAATTTGATTCCTTTGCAACAATGCTATTTTATGGTTTATTTTTATGTTTAAAAGTCACTTATTTTGGCAAAAAAAGAAAAAAACCTTATTGATAAACCTCTGTCTTTACAATGGTTTGATATAAAAGCTGATCATTTAGGGAACAAGTCAGTGCATCACAAAATCTGATTCAAAATAACCAGAAAACACAAATGCGATTGGAGGAAATACTGACACGGTATTGAGATACAGACAATCAAAACACTATGGTACGGGTTTTTAGATTAAAAACAGCTGAAAATTGATATTTTTTAATTTCATCTTTATTAGACTAAATCAATGCAAATGTTTCAATGCAATAGTTTTATGTTAAAAAGTCACTTGAGAATATTATTTTGGCAAAAAAAAAATGTTTTATACCTTATGATAAACCTCTGACTTTACAAAGGTTCGATTCAACTGAGGTATCACAAAATCTCAACTTTCACTAGATTCAGTACTGAGATACAGACAATCAAAACAATATATGTGTATGGGTTTTTACATTAAAAACAGCTGAAAACAGATCTTATTTAGAATCAAACAAAATCAGTTCAGTTGATTGACCACCTTCAAACTGATGCATAGGTGCAGAGGTGTATTTTTAACATTTTAATACCCATACTGTAGATACATAGCCGGGACATTTCTCATTTATTTATCAAATGAAACATTTGTCTCTTCTTTAGATGGACATTTAGAGTACATAAAACCCTTCAAATGTCTCCTTGACCTCTCAACACACCCTCAATATGGAATCAGGAGAAATAAAATAAAATCACTAAACTCCTCACTTCAGTTGGGCCACAAGAGAATTGCTAAAAAAAATCCATCCATTACATTTCTATGACTTTTTCATTTGTACGGACCACAATTTTTTGGAAATGAATTCCAGTCCGTGGAGATTGCACCAATACGGTGTAATGGAGAAAGAGCTATTTTTACTGTGCTCCAGCGGGAGCGATTTGTGCATGAAATTTCCCTTCAGAAACACTGAAGGGAGCATCAGTCACCGTTTGAGGAGGCAGGAGTGTCTGGCATGCTAGGGTTTGGTGGGGGGGTGGGCTAATTAACTCAGTTTCATGTACCTCAGGATACTGGCCCTTACCGACAAGCACTGAAGGCTTTTTCTTTATTATTTCACATGAATTAAAATGATTGTTTTCATATTCAATTTCTTCCTCTAAGTGGCATATGCAAAACTGGTTCAGCTTCAGACAAGTCACCCTTTACTCCAACTGTACTCGATCAGCCATTAAGTGTGCTTCTTTAGTTTTACACTGGACGTACGAGTCTAATGTAGTTAACAAGTAATGGAAGCCACTAACTGGCACTGCACAAGCGGCATGCCTGTCACACGTTTGCCTCAAACCGTGTTAAGGTGTTCAGTTTTCTGACTTGCCTATGTGGTTTCTGACTCTGAATGACACACTGCTATCTGTAAAATGGACGAAACTCACAGTTCAAGATAAGGGGAAACTGTGAATTTGATTTTTCACTCAGTACAATTCCTCCAGTGCACAGACAAGAGTTGCAACCCAAACTGAACACTACCATACTAAATAGTGTGTAAAAAAAAATAGTACACAACCATTTAAAAAGCAGCCAGTGCTGTAGGACATAAAGTATAGAAGCGTGTGGTTTGGGATGCAGCTCTACCCCTACACTTTTTAAAATAAAGATGCCAAAAAGGTTGTGTGATATCATAGAAGAACCACTCTGGGCTGCCCAGAGAACTTTTCAATTGATGGTTCTTTATAGCACCAGTTTTGTAAATGAAATTGTGTTTTAACCAGTTTTTAACACAGTAGCCATGTTTTCTGCCTGTTTTGAGGGTCCCTCATTTGAACTACGCATTTTTTTGCTTCGAGTAATGTTTGTGGATTATATTCGTGTGATGGATATTTGTCTCATTTACAAAACTGGGTGCAGGCTGGATTTTTGCCTTGGTATGCGAGCAAATATTTTATGTATTGATTATTAAAATTCTTTTTTTTATTTGTTATGACAGTTGTACATGATTTGGTAATATGAAGAACACTGCAGGTGTGCTGTCTGGTGTTTTATCATGACATAGGCATGAACTGTTTTCAAAGCAGGGGATCCCTCATTGCTCACTAGCAGCTCAACACAGAGTCACAACTTTTCACCCAGTGAACTAGTTAGTCTGTTAATTCCTAGATTAGATTTTACTGATTAAAATATATGAGTCAATTTCCATTCTGTTGACAGAATGGCCACTAGGGCACCTACAGAAAAGCAACAGATTTAAAGAACCACATACGTGACATAAAGGTTCTAGAAAGAACCCTTTGTGACATCTGTCTTTTATGTGTGTAGAAACTTCAAGCTCCTATAACTTTTTGTAATGGAGTTATCGAAAAAAGGGAAGAAAATTTCAAAATGAAATCCTGTGAAAATGTCTGAACTGTTGGGATATTAAAAAAGAAGAAACACACAAAGCTTACAGATTGAGAAACAAGGATGACGGAATTCTCTGAAAACCTGTATTGCACTTTTATTACATTATATTTATTAGACATCCTCATATCTGGAAGTTGCTGTTGTAAGAAAACCACTTTATTACCAGTATGGCAACTTTGTAGGAGAAGGGGAAAATGTTTCAAGGTTTCAATTTCAACATCATGAAGTAGTCAGTAGTCAGCTGATGTTTTCAAAAACGTATGATAGCAAGCAACATGCTAGTATATGGCAATAGAGGAGCTTTTTCTTTCATTGACTGAACGGAAAACCTGATGGGAATAAAAGGATAACATGAAGAGAATGATGAAATACTGCACACTGGGAGCTGACCTGTGTTATCAAGCCTGACACTGGCTGAATCAGCTGTGCTGGAGCTGGAGGAGCACTGCGGAGTGAATGAATCACCTTCAGGTTAAAAGGGTGAACGCATTCCCTTGTCTGTTCCTGCTGCTACGTGCTACCCTGCATGCTCTGCGTTTGTGAGGAGAGCACAGCGCAATCTAGCTTTGATCAGATGTCAAACAGGTTGCAGATAGCATCTTTAATACGCCTTGGACACGACAACGTGATGGGATGACATTTAATTGAACATTTCTGTGGCGACGTCCTGCTGGGTCTGAAATGTGACCTTGGCTTGTGGCTCCTTTTCATCCAGTGCCGCTCCTTCAGAACACGCTTTTGTACTGCTGCGATATTTCCCCAAATATTTACTAGAATGTTATTAGAAAGCTCCCAGAGCTTAGCTTCCAACAGTGCAGGTGAAGCAGTTGCACTGAGGCAGTAGCAATAATGCTTTTATTGGACGCCTTACATCACTACTCAAGCAACTGTACACCCTTGACTCTTATGGAGCTGCGATAACTTAATATAACTTAAGGAGCTACGATAACTTCAACCAGATGCCTACACTAGAGGTCCAGCTTGGCTGAGACATACAGAATATGACATACAGAATATATGGCACCACTGATGTACCCTTGAGCAAGGTATCGTCCCCACACACTGCTCCCTGGGTGCTGTGTCGCTGGCTGCCCACTGCTTCACTTGGTGAACGGGTTAAATGCAGAAAACAATTTCATTCTGTTAACACTGTGTGATGTGCCATGGTGTGTTCACGTGTCACAAAATGGACACTTTACACTTGATCCACTGGTTCTGAAATCAAGGGTATTAATAAGGAATTTGTCCACTTTTGCTACAGTAACAGTCTCTGGGAAAGCTTTAAGCTAGAAGGTGTATGTAGGAAAATTTGGGTGCATAGTAAATCAGTATCATTTTCTATAGTGGTGATAGTAGTTCCCCTCCTTAGACACACCCACTAAACCTGGCAGTAAACGGGTGAGTTGAACCAGGTGTGTTTGAGCAGGGAAACTGTGCCGGACACCGGCCTTATAGAACTGGAGTTAAACACCCCTGCCCTAAAAGTAAGTCTTTCCCATAGACCTTCACTGATTTCTTATTTCTATACCTTCTTCTTGACTTTATAAGGTCTTGTTCTTTGAGATGTGTAACAGTATCCAGTGGACTGTTTGTTTTCTTCAGCTACGCATCAGAATGGATCAGATATTCTAGAGCTACTTCCGTATGCAAAAGTTTGAATACCTCTGGTCAAATGGCAAGTTTTGTTGATTTTCAATAAGTATTTACACATCCTCTACAGGGAGCAAACTTGGCGTATGTACACAATATGACATTTTCTGGCAATTTTAGGGTACAATTTTATTTGTTTGCAAAAAAATAAATTGTCAAATATATATATAAAAGGGCCATAACTTTGGCAAAGGAATTATTTTGTGTTTTTTTCCCAGTTTGCTGAATTCAGCGAATAAACACTAATTGTGCATTAACATGTATGGAGCTGTGTTCTCTATAGAAAATCCACAAAATATGTCCTTGGCCAGGGGTGCCCAGATGTTTGCACATGACTGTATAGTAGATTATAGTCATTAAAGAAGACTTTTACATGGATAATTGGCCATGAAATGTCCTGTCTTTCATGGCAGGGTCATAGTACTGTAATTACGAAATGATGGATCATGAAAATGAAAACTGTCAGTGAAATAATATAATTTTAAAAATCAATATCAAAAGAATCAAAAGAATCAATTTAAAGAATACAAATAAGACTAAGAATACATTTTCATAATGTCTACATTTTTGGGAATATGTTTATGTCAAGTATATATATATATATATATATATATGTCTGCAGAGACAGGAAGTACCAGTGAGGCGGCCAGAATGTTTTACTATGTATTTAGTGAGGTCATGTGCTATCTAGGACTCTACTTGTGTTTCTGGGCAGTAAACCAGTAAATTACACTGTTAGTTTATATTTATTCATAACAAATGGGGAGGGGGCATTCATTTGTCCTAGTTAGCCACTTGCAAGTGCACTGACTTCAGCAGAGTGAAACGCCGCAAATGTCACTCCGTTTCCATGGGCTGACCTGACAATGCTGAAGAAAACCCAGAGGAGCCTCGATTAATTAAACGTAGCTGAATACACCCAAGTGTGTGACTCATCTGACCCATAAAGAGTTTTGGGCAGCTTGCTGGGCAGGCGACCATATTTCACAGCTCATAATTGCTCTACCTCTGCTTCATTTGCCAAAATATTAATATTAATGTGCTTCCTTTTTGACATCCATCAGGTCTAAAACTCCAGGTGAACACACTCTAAGGACCGTTAAAAACCTCATGTATTGTGTTCATTGTTTAGTCCTTGAGAACTAAAAAAACCTTTATAGGGGACTGTATAGAGCCTTTACCTTATGCACTCCAAAAATATAAATAATAAAAAAAAACTATATATATATTATGAATGAATAATTATAGAATTATTCTTATTTACATCCTTGTCCTTCTCCTAAGTAAGAAAACAGTGAAACTGTTAAGACAAAATGGATACATGCATACATATATATATACATATATATATATATATATGCTGTTTTTTTTACATGCATTTCGATTTTTGCTAAATTATTACATTTTTGCACAGAAACTGGTTTAAATGTCAGTTTTTGAATGGAAGGATATTTGAATGAATTTTTCACCTATGTTTAGAGTCTTTAAAAGACAGATTATTCATTCATTCATTCATTTTCTGTAACTAGGGTTGCAGGTACCCGGAGCCTATCCTGGGGCCTACAGGCGCAAGGCAGGGACTCACTGTAGGGTAAAGGCAGATTAATAATACACAAATAACAATACTAAGTTTTAGATCCTTTTAATAATAGACTTTCCTGCTTAAAATGATGTGCATATTGTATTGCCTGTGTTTTATCAGAGAGTTAATACAGGCAGTTTGTCTACATTTTTGAACAGCCTCAGCCCTCTGTGGGGTCCGAGACAGCATAGTTGGCCTCACTGACCTCTTTGGCTCGGTAGGGTGGCCTCCCTCTCTCCCATTACTCAGTGCGACGCTACTAAACACAGATGTCTGTTAGTTGATGTAAACAGAATTGCTCCTTGAAGAACCTTTTGGATTGGATGTTTATGGGTTAAAATAAGTATTACAGTAAAGCATGGGCCATTACTAAAAGAAGTAATGATGTTGAGGACAGAGTATACTGTACAGCATTAATAAACAAATACACTAAATTGATAAAAATGCAAAAAGTGATCACTACTTTGACTTTAAAAAATGAAAACTTTAATGATCCCAACAAATTGTATAAGTTCCTCAAGGTCTAATCAAGGTTTATGAACCCTTTTACTCTTCCTGAACTTATAATTGTGAATCAAAGTGAAATTAAAGATAAATATAACATAGCAGATGCTTTTAAATAAAGTATTTTTTTCAGTGCAGGCTTAACCAGACAGTCTAGGCTCCCTGGGGATGGTAGAGAAAGTGCAACCACCACATCAAGTTGCCCTAGAAATAGGGTTCATTTTTTCCCCCATTTCACTCATTTACGTTTGCAAAGCTCTATCATGTCCTGTTTGTAAAACGTCTGCTGGTCCAGACCAAACCTAGCCTTACTTTCTAAAAACAGCTGCAGACCTGACTGCCTGACCCATCACCTCCGTTTTTAATCTCAGTCTAAGCTGTGGTTCAGTACTGGAAGTCAGCGTTTGTCCTTGCCTTATTAAAGTATGGAGATCCCTCTCTCCAGGATCATTATCTCCCTTTTTCCAGACTGTCCATTACAGCCAAAGCAATTTTTGTCTGCTTTTAATAATTTATTATAAGATTTTAAGTTAGTACTGTAACTGCAGCCTTATCAGTCACAAATGATATTTTTACTTCTCTGGATGATTAAAAATCTTGTGTTGTACTTTTCTATTGATTTATCCAAAGTAAGGGATTCCTGCAAAGACTCAAACATATACACTATATGGACAAAAGTATTGGGACACATATTTTTCAGGGTTTGGCCTAGGCCCCTTACTTCCAGTGAAGGGCCATCCTAATCCTACAGCTTACAAAGACATTTTGGACAACACCATGCTTCCAACTTTGTGGACACAGTTTGGGGAAGAACCTTTTCTATTCCAACATGACTGTGCCCCAGTGCACAAAGCAAGATCCATAAAGACATGGTTGGATGAGTTCGGTGTGGGAGAACTTGACTGGCCCGCACAGAGCCCTGACCTCAACCCCAACCAACACCTTTGGGATGAACTGGAACGGAGACTGCAAGCAAGGGACTATCTCTATATTAAAGATTTTAATGACATTGCGTTCAAATGAAAATGTATTTGAATGAAATGTCATCAAAGTCCCTGTTGTTGTGATGGTCAGGTGTCCCAATACTTTTGTCCCTATAGTGTAGGTTTAGGTGACTATTTATTGAACTGGTTTTCTGGTTTGACTGGAAGAATTCGGTGTGGCGTCTATAGACAATTATAACTCTGCTCCTCTAATAGTAAAGGTAGGTGGTCCTAAAGGATCTTGGGATCAGTTTTATTTTCTATTTATTTAAATGACATTAGTGTAGGGTTAAATCCAGCAAAAGTACACCACCGTGCAGATGATAATATTATTTATACCGTGGCTTTAAAACTGGCAGTAGATTTTATACAAACTGCTTTGAACTTATTGCAGATTCTTGTTCAATTAAAATTGGTTTTAAACTCTTTCTGACTTTTACGTGTTTGTGTTCGTCTCTCACTGCTCGTATTAACACTAGACAGCACTCATCTACAGAGGGTTAGCTCTTATAAACACCCTTGCATTAAGATGGTGACAAGCTCACCGTTGGTGTCCATATTGATCGACTCTTAAAAAAAATAAGGGTGTTTTCACCCCTACCTTGGTTGTTTTGAACCAAAATAGCAGGTGTGAAAGGTGCAAAAACATGAACCTTGTTACAGACCTTCAGATGTGAAAAAACCCTGGGGTTTTATATTCTTTTTTTTTATTATTATTCTTTTTACTGCCAGTCAAATATTAGTCCAAAGTACCTTGTCAGCATTAGATTATGGTGGCGTCATTTGTATGCATTCATTTTCATTTCTTTGGAAAAATCTGCATGTAGTTCTTCATGCCGCTTTGCAGCTTGTAACTAGTGCAAGACCCATATGTCAAAAACCCACATGTCAATTTTTATTGCCAAAGCTTTACTGGGTAAATTACTGCAGTGCATATCCATAGTTTGACGAAACATTGCCCTAGTAACTTTAACACCAGACCATTAGAGAAAATTCTTCTCATGGTCATAACCACCTGAACAGAGCTGGGTACGTCTGCTTTTCCCTTTCATGTGCTCCAAGCCTGGCATGAGCTGCAAAGCATAATAAAATGTATGAAAACCAGTCAGAACAATGGAATGTGGCATTACTTTATCCCTGTTTGTTGTGTCTAGAGTATTTTTGTTGTGTCTATTGTGTTTTATCTCTTTATGCTGCCCATTTTGATAGGATTCCCTGGCAAGAAAGCCTATTATATCTCACAGGGGCCTTCCTGGTTACATACAAGAAAAATGAAATAAAATTAATAAAAAAAAGTGAGCTCCTACACACATAAAAAGCACAAACTTTCTACTTCGTTTTCAACATGATTATTACGTATCACCACTGACTGGTCATTGCATTATAGAGATGACCTAACCAGCTTTAGCCATGAGGTATGACTCAGAGACCACCACGCCCAGGTCAGAGAGGAGGCTATAATACTAAGAGCGCCTACATGAACATAGTAGCAGTTACAGGAAGGGCCAGTAAATGACCAATGTGACAGTAAAACAGCAACGTTTTTATATTTCAACTGACAAAAAGTACTATTATTGTCATATTGTGAAGTACTGATGCCTGCAAAAGCATTTTTGTGTCTAGTAATTCTGTCTACTTGGCCCAGTCTCAACCCAGTGTTACACTGTTATGCTATGAATGAGTGTGGCTTCACAACAACACATGACAATTCCTCCCACTGCATTGCAATTGTGCATTTAGTCTGTTGCACTTATCCAGAACAACCTAGAACTGAATCACGTTACAGATGTAGGCAAATATACGCTATATGGACAAAAGTATTGGGATGCCTGACCATTACACCAACAGGGACTTTAGTGACAAATACATAGACTGTAATATGGAGTTGGTCCCCCTTTGCTGCTATAACAGCTTCCACTCTTCTTGGAAGGCTTTCCACAAGATTCTGGAGAGTTTCTGTGGGAATTTGTGCCCATTCAGTCTGTAGAGCATTTATGAGGTCAGGCACTGATGTTGGACGAGAAGGCCAGAGTTGCAGTCTCTATTACAGTTCATCCCAAATGTGGTGGATGGGGTTGAGGTCAGGGCTCTGTGCGAGCCAGTCAAGTTCTTCCACACCGAACTCATCAACCATGTCTTTATGGAGCTTGCTTTGTGCACTGGGAAAGAAAAGGTTCTTCCTTTTCTTTCCCTTGCTGGAAAAGAAAGGTTCTTCCCCAAACTGTGTCAACAAAGCTGGAAGCATGGCGTTTTCCAAAATGTCTTGGTATGCTTGATTTTATACACCTGGTGTAATATGGTGTGAGATGTAGAATCAAACCCTAGTCTGTTGTGTAGCAGGTCAGCGGTGTTACCCACCAACTGCAAAACCATTGTTTTCATTCATTCATTCATTCATTTGTTCATTCATTCATTCGTTGATGTATTTATTTATTTAACAGTGTTTTGATATTTCTTGCCCAAACTGAACAGTTACACTTCATTGCCCAAAATGTAACGCCAAGTGATATATTTGGCAGTTTGTTCAGATTTCTGAGCTGTTACAAGTTTCATCCCTGGCAACGCCATATCCCTCTGCAGAGTCCAAGACAGCATAACTGACTTCTCTCTGAGTGTGTAAGAATGAATCCCTCTCCTCCCATCACAGCTTACAATCCAGGGATCTATTAGCTAACCTGCCAGATCTGGCAGGTACACTTATCTATAGTATTTATACCCGGCATTGTGTATATAGCACAGTGTATTTCATATTGAGGTTTTTCTATAGAGTTTTATTGGATTTATTTAGACATTATATTTGATATTGTTCTTGTCTCTATGTTTCTGTGTGACTGTGCAATCGTAACATAAGCAATTTCCTCCGGCATCAATAAAGTTTTCTGATTCTGATTCGGATAAAAAATTGAGGTGGCACTATGGGCTCATTCTGTGATGCCACAGAACCATTTTCTATGAACCTAAGGGACCTTTCAGTGGACATTTTGTAAAAGAACCAATGAGATGTGTGATTGTAATGAACCATTTTAAGCTTAAAGAACATTATGTAAATATAATTGAAAACCCCCCCCACTAAATTAGCAAAGAAGCAATCTAAGGTTCTTCATACCTTTGAAAAATCTTCAAATTCACACATCTCATTTACAGCACTAAATGGGACACACTTTTTATGCTATTAGCAAATAAACTGCACCCATCAGACAGAAAACAGCCTTCAATATATTCTGTCTATCATTTACACCCACTAGAAATCATATATCCCACTCCATCAGAGATTCGGTTCTGAATCTGTTCAGCAGTACTTCTGGCTAAAAGTATAAAGGTGTCAGCATAACATCAGCGTAACCACAGGAAATGCAGCTTAAATTAGACAGTATACATCATACAGCACAGCACATCTGAAATGCATGTTGAACAAAGCCTTGTATCTACAAAAATATGACTATTCAGCAGAAAGGAAAATCCTGCTTATCTTCTTATGGAAGGTAATGTAAAAAGATGTAGATTTACAAATATTTTATACCATGTCATACCATTTTTACCATTTACAAAGTCATTTTAGACCATTTCTGTTGGTCTGTTCTTCAGAAATCTTTGATAATCTTTGTCCTTTAATGGGAAGGACAGCTGGAATTTTCAACGTTTCAACATTACACAAATGCCACAGGCATGTGTATAATCGTTAAATGTTCAAACCCAGTTTATGCCTTTCATACATTTCATAGCAACACTTGACTGAAGGCTAGTGTTCATAAATGTTTATGCACTATACGGACAAAAGTATTGGGACACCTGCTTTTCAGGGTTTGGGCTAGGCCCCTTACTTCCAGCGAAGGGCAATCTTAATGCTTCAGTATACCAAGACATTTTGGACAACGCTACGCTTCCAACTTTGTGGACACAGTTTGGGAAAGACCCTGTTCTATTCCAGCATGACTGTGTCCCAGTGCACAAAGCAAGGTCCATAAAGACATGGTTGGATGTTCTACAGAATGGATTATTCCAACAAGTGTCAGTTGGAACTGATGAAATCAAAATTGATTAAAACAGCCTTTACAGCAACTGACAGGTTCACGTAGCTGTCATGGTGTCATAAAGCTTCACAAATACTGGCCTTCAGTGAAGTGTTATTGAAATCATAATTAAACAGTCTAACATATCAGAAACGCCCATGGGTACACCTTTATATTTCACAGCTATTCCCCTGTCCAGAATTCTCCGTGTATTAGGGCTCACTATCTATTTCATGTCATTCACCCACAAGAATAATGATATATCCTGAATATATAAACCATAAATAAACAGTCAAACAAATGAGATTGAACATTTTTCTTGTTTTGTTCCTCCATCAGCCTCAGAACTGATTAATGTGCAAATGATTTAATCCACAAGAAATGGTGTTGAATCTAAACATCATAAATAAACCATTATTATTAGATCTAGCAGTAAAAACCTGGCTTAGCTTTTCATCCACAAGACATGATCCTGAATCTAAAAATCATAAACTGACATCATGAATAAAAGTCATAAACACTACCAGGCAAAAGTTGAGAAACTGATTGCATGGTTTTTTAATCAATTTAAAGACATTTTGAGTTACAGGCTTGTGCTAAAATGCATGAAATATTCTGATCTCAATGTAAATACTGCATTAAAACAAAGGCCCAAAATGGTCAAAGTGGGCTACCTTTAAAGATTAAAAACAGAAGTTAGTATTTTGAATTTTAAACTGCTTAATTCTGTGTAAAATGTCTTAGTTTGATGCCTTTGCTTTTATCTTTAAATGATTACAATTTTATGTGTCTATTGTCTGCTGTCTATTAGAAATTCATGTCCTCATCTTCACATGTGTGCATGTCACTGATTTACATCTTGCTATCTCTTCCTCTCTCATTGCTTTGCTGGTATTTTTGTCTATTTTGTAGCTATTTCCACATATAATTGAAAAAACAGTAGGAATGCTTTCTCTGCATCTTCCTAAGTCTCCATGTCTGATTTCTTTTAGCCTCAGCACAGGGCAAATGGTCAAATGCACAAACCCAGTCTAGTTTTTTTTTTTCTTTCTTTTTCTTAGTTTGCAAGAAATGATAGTGAATCATCATAAACCTATCATAAACAGTCAAAAATGAATATGTGTCCATATGTGTCTCTCTGGTCTACTTCCTAGCAGTCTCAACATTGGCTCAACATACAAATCCAGGACAGCCTTGCATTCGCACTGAATGACACTGAAATGAAAAATAACAGTCTGAAATTGTTGTGTCCATGTCTCTGTTTGGCCTTCCATCACTGATTAAATGTATGTGATACGTCGACAAGATTGTTGAAAGACCTCCTCGTCCAGCGTTTCTTCTGAAATCAAGGATATTAGCAGGTTTGTCCTCCCTTTGCTGCAGTAACAGCTTCTATTCTTGTGGGAGGGCTTTACACTTGATGGTGGAACTTTGCTGTGAGCATTTGGTTGCAGCCACAAGAGCATTAGTGCGGTCAGATGTTAGTTCCGGATCAGAAATGACACTCTAACAGATCCCAAAGGTACTGGATGGAGCTCCATCATTCACTTTCACTGCTCCACAACCCAGTGCTCCCTCTAGCCAGTGCTTGGCATTGGGCATGGCGACCTCAGGCTCATGTGCGGCTGCTCTATTTTATTCACAACACATTTCTACAGAGATTACAGCTGTGTGTGCAGTCAAACACCTGTGTCAGAAATTGGTTGCTGAGTTTACCATTACTGCTGGTAAACCTTTTGGACACAGATCATATCTATTTCTCTCACTTTTTCTCTTTTTTTTAATTTATTATTCATTTGTTTTCAGCTACCTGTATTCTTGAGCCTAGTATTCTAAAGGAGTTTTGGCACTCATATTCTTTATTTCTTCCCCATTACAGAAACAATGAACTGATATGGTGTATCAGCCATGTTGCCATGTTGTTCAAATTCGCAATGACAAATTTTTCAGTCCGTCCACGGTTGCTCCTCAACCAGTTTACTAAATAGCAAACGGGAACGAGTTTATTGGGTTCAATCATCCCCAGGATCTTTCACCCGCAAGAAATGATACTGAAGCGTTTGGAGACGCAGGACATGTTGTGCAGGACAATGCCCAGGAGGAAAATGAGGATGACGGCCACGAGAAGAACAGTACAGAAACCAGTCCAGGCCGAACTCTTCAGCACCCCCTGCTCTTCCTCCTCCACCTCCACCTCCAGGTTCTGCTCTGGCAGTCCTGTCTCACTGGCTCCTTTGAAGTCAAAGTGGTAGGAGGCTTGCCTGTGCAACAGGGCCTGCTCCACATCCCCCGGCAGAGGCAGCAGGTAGCAGCCATTGCCAGGTAGCCGGATAAAAACAGGCGCTTGCTCCAGGGGCTGGGTCGCGGAGATGACGGAAAGCACCTCTGGGTCGTCAGGCAGCTGGGAGACAGACAAGGTGCTGGGCAGGTGAGTAACGCTCCGGCACCACGGGCAGCGGATCTCCCGGTGGTTCAGCCTCATCTGGCCCAGGCAGATGGAGCAGCACGTGTGCCGGCACTGCAGCATTTTAGGCCTCCGCCGCTGGGGGCTGTAAGGGTTAAAGCAGATCTGGCACTCCAGTTTGGAGCCCTGAGATAGCGTCTCCATGCTGTTCCGGTGAAGGTGCCTCTCCAAGAAAACTCAAGTGACAGAACTAGCAAGTATATTGCTTTGTTATTACTTTTATTTGGGTTCACTGCTACGATTGATATTTTATCCCTCTCTCTCTCTTCAGCTTCCCTCTTCTATTACCTACCTTCCCCTCAGAAACACGGTCTTAGGCCTGGTCAGCATCTGTATTGTGAAGCTGTAGCCGATGTATCATCAGTTTTTTTTTTTAACACAGAACTGCATTACTGGCTAATATAGTGGTGTTGAATTAATGCTTGCTGCTTCTAAAGAAGCTTTACTTGGCCACATTTCAACAAGAGGTAGACAATGGATGATTGGCTGAAATCCAGATGTTTTTATAGTGTATCTGTTAATCAGATGACAACTTTAATCTCATAATATATTGTTTAAATCTGCAATGGAAAAAATCTGCTAAATTCAGACAATGATTGCCTTATTAGAGCGCATGTAAACACTTCTTAGCAGGAAAGCGAAGTTAGCAAATCTCTCAAGCCTAAGTGGAGTCATGAATCTATATCGGTTAATGACTCAGTTGTTTTTGTTTAAATGAGGAACCGTTCATCCCTGTAGCCTGGTTTTCTTTTCTGAAAAGATGCTAAGATACTTTTAAATTAACTTTCTCTCTCCAATCTCTTTCTTTTTTTTGACTGTGCAATTATTTTACCTTTTACCTCTCAATTTGTATATTGACGTGATCTGCTGCTTGCATTTCTTTCTTTTTAGTGTTTTACTACTTTATCTGTTTTTCTGTGTCAAATATAACAAAATAATTGGTTTCACAAAAAAAAGAAGAATGTTATGCTGGGATCTCCAGGCGGGGCCTCTTAGGTCATGGGCGTAAAAACACATGGGCTGGGTTTCTGATGACTGTCAGTGTGGCCACTTTCTCTTTCTGCTGGCTGCTCTGGCTTGTCAGAGTGTTAATCCATTTCTGGCTGGATCTGTGGAACGAAGCAGGAGAAGGTTAGCATCAAAACAGACTGTCATTGTTTAATCCAATCTAAATCTCACATTGGCGTGCGAGTGGAGGCAGAAGGGGTCCTTTTGGCGTGCTGTAACAGAAAGCTCATTGTGGACGCTGTCTGTCTTCCATCACACGCTGAAGTTTGAGAAGAGTAAACACATCAGCAGGGATTAAAGCTGCATGTCACATCACCTCCAGCTTAAAAACAGCAGCTAGCGGAGCCAAAGACAGCCACCAAACAAGGAGCTGTGTTTACAGAGATGCTTTGACAACTTTACAGTTTCCCCATTGCAATATGGTTTTGTTTTGTATCACTAGGCCATGAGGCTAAAGTAGTTAACAAGTAATAGAAGCTTACATCCCACTAGCTTATGTGGTTTGACATTCCATGACATGTGTTGCATAACTAAATACAGTCATCTGCATATGCTAACTAGAACTCGCAAGCTTTCATTACTTCTCAGCTACATTAGCTTTGAAATGCCAGTGCAAAATGAAAGAAGCAAACTTCAGAAATGAAACATGACTTGACTGAATGATTAGATTTGGGACATTAGGAAACTAACAAATGTAAATTTGATTCATTGTAGGTGTTTCACCCTAACAGTGAAAATGCCACATCCCAGACCATTCCACCGTGCTTGAGGAGCCTCTTTCTGCAGACTGTGTGTGACATGTTGTGACTTTAAGTTGAGCTGCTAGTGAGCAATAGGGATGAAAGGGGAGGGCTGAGAATTCCTGTTGTGAAAACAAGTCACATCTCTCCACACAAATGACAAAACAAAACTGCAGCTTTCTTGATATGGTTTTGCAAATCAGGCACGTTTCCATCATATAAATATATTAAATCAATGTTACTGAAGAAAAAAATATGTACAGTTCAACGGAGGGACAACCAAAACAGGTAGAAACTGCATTTATAGCTACTGTTATTTTCGTCATCTGGTCACATTTGTGGGCTTAGAAGGGCATGTCAACATGGGACTGTTTGTCAGAAAGCGGTGACAGATGTTTAATTTTGTTCAAAATGGACAAATGAAGTCAGATTTGAATGTCTGTCATAGGAAAGTATACCCTTTGGCCACTTTATGAGAAACACAATCTGTAGCCCATTTGACAGTGCACAAGGGCAATCTTAATGCTTCAGTATACCAAGACATTTTGGACAACGCCATGCTTCCAACTTTGTGGACACAGTTTGG
>JBBPCZ010000042.1:26657117-26669880 GCA_037974445.1 Brycinus macrolepidotus
TTTTTAATAATATATGTCTATTTATTGTACTAAAACACTTTTAAAAAATTATATATATATATATATGGTATTTTTGAAGTGTTTTAGTAAATATTATACAAATGTTACTAAACCACTTCAAAAATATATATATAACATTTAAAACATTTATAAAATTACACTATATATATATAGCCTGGAGACCTCTATTTGTTAGTGTTTTGTTTTTTGTTTTGTTTTGTTTTTTCTTTTTTCTCACAGAAGCACAAACATTGCACTTTGGCCCTCCCAAGACAAAAAAAGTTCTAGGCGCCCCTGATATTGTGTGTGTTTAGGAGATGGGGATTTGTAATAGGCAAGCATTTAAATGAACAAAAACAACAGTGTGCTTCAAGTAAACCAAAGAAGAGGAAGTGCTGTGCCTGGTCAAACATCTGGCACTGCTTGTTTTAATTGTGTCCACGTGTGACATGCTGTAAACAGTGGAAAAGAGAAAGCCGTGCGCATTCTCTGCACAGTGGGAACGGCATTACACAACACAGCCTGTTCGTGCCCGTTTGAATGTTGTATTTATGTTCAGCGATAGATCACACAAAGCCTAAATCAGAAGTCTATTTCAGTTCTTAAGCTGTGGTGTGGTAGAACATTAAAGTTGGCTTATAGCTCTTAGTGAAGATGCATTTCACCAACAAAGATCATTCAGTTCACTCAGAATCAGTGCAGGTACTCAAAATATCACTGTTATTACATGCAGCAATAAATCACTTCAACAGCCTTGTACTTTGTCAAGTGTATTTTATGGCACTGTAGCAAACCAGTTCGTTTCAAACGGTTATCAAGCCGCCCAGCTCTGTGCAGCAGGAGCCTCGGAGCAAAACTGCGATTATATTTAGAGGAAACAGTCAAACATAGATTCTCCAGACGTCGAGGCTGTCGCTCAAAGTGACACGCCACATACTGTGATGTTAAAACATGACACGACTGGACAGCCGTTCGCTAGGCTATTGTGTTTTGGGTTGCTGTGATGCAGGTACCTCTATGTGTTTATACCTTCAACTTCATGCAAATGGGCTTCTTGCTTGAACAAGCAAACAGCTTGATCCATGGTGAGATTAATTCCTATGTTAGGGAATCACTGCCTTTATAAAATGGCATTAATAATACACAGCATGGCCAAGAATGTATGTGGACATCACATCCAGATGTTCTTTTTGGACATTTCGTTCCAGTGCCATGGGCATTAATGTGTATTCGAACCCTTTGTTGTGATAACAGCGTCCGGGAAGGGCATTTCCAGGAGGTTTTCAAACATTTACTGTTGGGATTCACTTCCGTTCAGCCACAAGAGCATTTTTCAAGTCAGTAAAATAAAGTGGCCCCTTATAGTCATGCATGAACACAGCACAGCACACAGTGTGAACAATGTGAAATTCTTTCTCTGCATTTAACCCGTTCACCAAGTGAAACAGCAGGCAGCCACCGGCACAGCACCTGGGAATCAATGTGTGGGGACGGTACCTTGCTCAAGGGTACCTCAGTGGTGCCACTAGCAGTCCTGGGATTTGAACACAAGACCTTCTGATCCCAGGGGCAACTCCCTAACCACTAGGTCACCAGCTGCCCAGTTACTGATGCTGTAAGATGATTTCTGGCTCAGCGTTCCAACTGAGCCAAAAGGTCTTAGACAGGGCTGAGGTCAGGGATCAGTGCAGGTTAGTCAAATTCCTCCTGCAAATAAAGCTTCTTTATGGAGCTTGCTTTGTGCACTAGGAAGCTTTCATACTTGAAACAGGAAATGGCCTCTTCCCAGACTGTTGCCCTTGGACATGAAATGTAGACTCTTTCTTCATTAGAACTATGAAGCCCAAATGATGAAAAACAGCCTTGGGCCATTGTTCCTCCGCCACCAAAATTTACAGCACACTACACTACAGTAGGTAGCATTGCCCTGTCGGTATCCACTAAACCCAGATTTGTCTATAAGTGTGATTCATCCTTCCAGGGAACCAGTTACTACTTTTCCATATTTCACATAGACTTACCGTGGCATATGGTATTTAATGGTATTGTGTAATGCTGGCCAGGGGTGGAGCTGCTGTTTTGGTGTAATTTCATTTCAGTAATGGAAGTAGTACTGTGGATATTTCTTCATACTGTGGTATGTGGTTATACCGTCATACTGCCGAAGCCTACTTCCATGGGTGGAGTGTTTTACACTGAACATTATTTGAATTTTGTGCACGGCTGCTCAGCCACAGAAAACCTCCTAACTAACAGTTCTTGCGCCGATGTTGCTCCAGGTATGGATCCAGAGGCCGTTAGAAACTCAGTGGTGCATCCAAAACCAGACCATTTTCATGCTCTCTTTTTATATATTCTGTTCATTTTTAAAGCAATTCTGTCAATTGACATGATCCCAATATCGGCTGATATATGATCTTATGACAAGCTCACTATATGCTGAGGATCATATGAATGCGAACTAGCAGTTATGATCTGGTGACAGTTTCTCGAGAAGGTGCTTCTGAGCTGACCTGATGTTGCTCCAAGATTTGTTCACCTCAGAAGAACAGCACTTTCAGTTGACCAGGGCACCTGTAGCAGGACAAAAATTTTACTTACTATACTGAAAGTCACAGAGCTCTTTAGGACATAAAGATCCATGGAAACTGCATGGCTGCATGCTTGATTGCTGTTGCTAAAAACAGATCCATACATTAGAAGCACTGTCCAGATACTTTTGGCCATGTAATGTACCTCTCAAACCAGTCTTTTTTCCTCTGTTCAATGGAGATAACTTTTGTCTCATATCCAAAGTTTAATGATTTTATTGCACAGATGACATTACATGTGATGCAACACAGTATTCATGCCTATGTAAGATGATCAATATAATTATTAGGTGAATAATTAAAATAATAAAACCTCAGTAAATGTCTAGTGCGTCATTCCATGGCACCAGTATCCATAATGGTGATGGGATGGCATCTGATAACACGACACTTATTTAAAGCTCTTGGTATTGCACTGAACATGTTAAAAACAATGTTCTTTTTCTGAACACATCAGTTTTCCAAACCCAGATTACACCATTCCTAAAGGGGATTAAAGGTGATCAGTGTAGTCAAAACTATGCCTAATCCATGCCAGGAAAACTGGCCTAATATGTCTAATTGAGGAATACAGTGCTACTTTTAAACACGAAACAGACAAAATAAAAATGCATGACACATGCGTGCGTGTGCACAAAGAATGGGCAGGATGAAATAAATTCTCAATTACAGAATCATTAGCAACTTAACCCATATAGCTTTACATCCTTGTTGTTTGGGATCACAGTGTACAGCTTCAAACTGTATTTATACCTTAAAACGTTTGCCACCTTTGGATTGAAGCCTTATCCCTCCGTTTAGGAATGAAGTAGACGTATACTAAATTTATTTACATCGTTTGCAAGGTGCGTTTATCCAAAGTGACTTAAAATTTTTGTGTATCACAGATGTAGGTGAATGTAGTGTGAGGAGTCTTGCCCAAGGACTCTTATTGGTGTAGTGTGGTATGGTGCCCAGGGTAGGAACTGAACCCCACAGCAATGTTACCCACTGCACTAACCAACCACTATATGTGTGTGAACTGCACTAAATTCAGTTAAACAGGCGTAACTATGCTCCCTTTAATGAAACATGCAGTTATGTTCTTTAAGCACGAACATTCACAATATGACTGATTTTTTTCCACAATGAATGTTATCCTATTGCCCACCCCTAGACTGTGAACATTTGAGAATGGGGATGTTAAATTAACTTCATGTCACTCCATGCCATTCCACCTGGTGGCCTAGTGGTTAGGGTGTTGCCCCTGCCATCAGAAGGTCATGGGTTTGAATCCCAACACTGCTAGTGTCATCACTGAGATACCCTTGAGCAAGGTACCATCCACTGATCACACTGCTCCCCGGGTGCAGCCCACTGCTTCACTTGGTGAATGGGTTAAATGCAGAGAAATTTCACATTGTTCACGCGCTGTGCTGTCGTGTGCTCACGCGTGACTATAAGGGGCCACTTTACAAGAAAGTACGTTCAGTGCAAACAGTGGCACTGGGGTGGTATTCAAGAGTAAAATGTTAATTCCATAAGTTAGGGAACGTAATTCTTATATCCTGTCTGAATCCAGGTCCTTTATTTTGTATTTCTGGAATTTATTTAAATTACACAGTTGGATCTTAATGACCATGATGTACCTTTGAGTTCACTTTAAGTTTGTGCCTCAGGGGATTAAATGTTACTCCGTGGCATCCGTTTCTTTTATACCAGTACATCTCCACAAGATGTTAATCTAATAAAATGTGTACAAATTTATACTACAGGGCCTTCTCCAATAGCATGTGCCAACTCTCCATTCAAAGCATTTAAAAAGAAAAAAAAAAAAAATTGCATTTAGTCCTGTTTTTAAAGCCGGCATGTCTGAGACTCCAAACGGGAGAGGTAGAGGATTTTGGGAACAAAATCAAAATCATGTCTAAGATAAAGCAGTCACGAAATAAGGTAAAGAAAACATGCTTAAAAGAGGGTATATGGTCACATTTTGAAAGTGGAAAGAGGGCCATCTGCTGGAAGACCCCAGTGATCAGTCTGGAAGTGCAAGAAGACCCAAGTGAAGGTAACTGCTTTATGCACAATTTAAAATGTCCCTAGTCATCACTATGTGGAAACCAGATGGGCGATTTCACAATTAGGTCCCTAATTTTATCTGTAGAGGGCTAGTATGGCTGTTGGTTTTCACCAAAAATTAAGCAGAAACTCTTGATTCTACAAGTTTAATAAGCTGGTTTCAACCAACTGATTAGATAAGATGAGCTCCTGCATGATTGTAAAAAAAAAAAAAAAAAAAAACCCTGCAGTCACAGCAACCCTCACTCACCACATTTACCCTTGTAAAACATCTGGAATATTTCACATCACATTCCACAGAAAGTTACATAACCCAATTTCCTGAAGACTATGGGTAGACAATGACACTTTGAAAGAACAGCCATGCTGCCCAAATTATAGACTGAAAGAAATTTCCTTTCTGCTGATATGAAGTTAGGCTTTGAATGTCACTGTACTTTATCATTTATGCTACTTATCCACATTGCATTTGCTAACTATTAAAATAAAGAAGATTGTACCATAAGGGTCCAAGTTACTAATACCTACTCCAGTCGGAGAAGAATCAACAAAAGCAAGAGAAACCACAAGCTCAACACACAAGTGCAATGCAAAGAATTTAATGACACCTCTGTGCAAGTAAATGCATGTTCTCTGCACTTTGACGTTACACTGCAAGTTTAAAACAGGTACATAAAAGACACTTCTTGGCTAGGCTCAGCCAGAGCGCCCACTTTTTTTTAGTCTTCAGGAAGTCACATTTATGCTGCATTTCTAATGCCCAGAGTTTTAAAAAGAACTGTTTGTGAGCCACTCCTTGACAGCGCTAAACAAAACCTTCCCGGCGTAGACCACATCCACACCTCCCGGATCTGGCCTCAGCCGAGCATGAACAAGCATGTCAAAGCATGGCCCAGAGACATCGTCCTCAGACAGGATTAAGATGAATGCACAGCACTCAAAGCACTGTGAGCGTTGGAAATGCAGTCATGTGCAGCACGATGTTCAAAATTACCCATTACAATCCATATAAACACCAGTGTCCATTTATTATAAGTGTACTTTGTGTTCCATTGTGCGACAGTGTTTAAATATTAGGTAATACAATTACGTATTAGAACAGTGCATAATACTGGTTTAGTATCTCGTGCCTCTTCTCTTCATAGTTCCTGGCGAGGAAAGAAATTCCATTAAACAGTTGGATAAAACATACAATTGCTACCAAAATAAGGTGCTTACCTCTCCCCCTTTGGCAGTAGGAAAACTCGGCCTCTTCATCGTCATCGTATTCGTTTCTACTGGGCCTCTGCTGAGCAAACATCTTGCAAGAAGACCTCCGTCGTCCCTGTCTCCCTTCATTTCATGGCAAAAAACACGTTCGAACAGGAATTAACAGTGCTTCGGAACTTGCAAACCCAAGTTTACCACACAGAAGTCACCCTCAAACAGCTGGTTTAGTCAAAACCAAGTGGTAAATGAGTTTTACAAGTTGGGACAATATTCTGGCTCCCCATGTCCAAGATTTTCCACTGCCCAGTCAAAAACAGAACTCCCCCAAACAGGAACCAATGCAACTCACGGCTATAGATCACTTTCTACCTGCTTGAGCAAACCGGAACTACTACTGCCGCTACTCTAAGGCCTCCAAGTCGGTTCATTTGCCATCGTGTTAGCTAGTTAACTTACTCTCAGTTTTCTGAGCATGAAAATTAGTCAAATCAATGCAAGCTTGCAAAATTTTAGCAGTTACCATCTTAAGTAACAACTATCACACTCTACAAACCAAGTAAATTCTATAATTTATTATTTTTTAATTAAAAAAAAGCACATCATACTTTTGCTTACATTCTGTGTAACTATAATTCCTCCCTGTTCTGTAGGGGAACTAAGTTTTCTTTAAGTCATTATTCTGAATCTGTAATCTATCAATTGATCAACATCTTACTGAATGTTAATCTCATTACCAAATCACCTGCTGTTATTTTATTGCATTCATTTTTAGTGCAGTAACACTAAGCCACTTTCATAAGTCATCCAGCACTACTGATGAGCTGGTAGAGTACTCTAAATCTTAACATACAGCAATGTCAGTGTTACACTGTTATCTGTTACACCAATGTTCTTGTCATTGTGTTGCACTATTGTTTATTGTCTTTTTTTCTATTATCTTCTCTTTTATTCTTTCTTGTTGCACTGAGCCTCAAGATAAATAAGTTTATTCTTTTCTTATTCTGGTTCTTGCTGACTAGTTTCCTGGAAGAATTTGACTTTCACTTGCAGCGAAAGACTGAGGGGAACACCTCTGAGTACCACAAAGTCCTGTTACCAATCTTGAACAGGTACCCAAACCCATAAAACTGGAACGAATCCAGTTCTGGTACGCTGAAGTGGAAACAAGTATAAGTGAGCATCTCCAATGTGCATAACAAAAGTATTTTTTGCAGTGAACAATGTCATTTGTCCACCCAAGATATCCTTAGGGTTCAAGTGACTGATGGGAATTGTGGACCGGTGGGGCAATTATGATATTGCTCATGTACGTTAGTGCTGATACCGATGTAAAACACATTTATGAAATGTAGAAATATGAAAAATACTGGTTCAACCCATCCAATGCTGTTAATTTTCAAAGCAATTCTGTCAATAGAATGATCCTGATCACAGCAGACATCAGATCTTATTTAGTGACCAGTTCACCCTATGCTGAGGATCACATGAACACAAACTAATTATGATCTGGTGACACTTTCTTATGGAGGACCATCTGGACACTACAATTTGAGATGTAAAGAATCTACCTTTTTCTTGAAGCCCATTGGCTGGCCTATAGGACCATGGCTTCTGTTTGCCACTGCAGTTGGTCCAGCTCTCCTGGTCCAATAACTCCACTTGCCGGCCCTCTCTCCATTGATGTTCTAGAAAAAAAAGGAAAATCTTAAAACACAAACAACTTGTTCATGAGTGTGGAACCACCAAGCTAGAAAGACTGATGATCGTAACAGAGTGCTTACCCATGTAAGATGACCTGGACTGGCCACCCTTTGGACATCTGCCTTTGACCTTGTCTGATTTAGCAGAAGCATGGAGCTGCTCCCCACATCCTCTGCCGTGGCCCTGGTCCTGCTCGCTCAGCTCTGCTCCCTCCTGCATCTTCCTGGCTTTGTGTTTGGCAGCCTGCCGACCACAGGAGGGCAGCGCAGGCCTGGAAGAATTCTGCCTCATTGATGCCTTCTGAGACTCGCTAGCGCTTGGCACTTCTTCCAGCTCACACTCGCAGTCTTGATCAGACATCTCATGAGCGACATCCTTCTCCAGATAGCTGAAGCGCTCTGCAAGGATGGTCTCGTCTTCATCTGGCAGGCTTGCTCCACAGCAGGCACACGTTTTGGCACAAACCGAGCAAGCGTCATCATCTCTGTGCTCCTTGCTGGAACGGTTGGGAGCATCTCGGGTTTCAGTTAGTTTGCCACCACCTACATAAACTTGCCCAGACATCAGTTCGTCTTCCACGTCAGTGGAGAAGATCTCCTCCCTGGAAGAAAGTTCATCCAAGGAAGGACTGAGGACACTTTGGCGCTCTTGGGCCACTTGAGGGTAATAGCTATAGGAGTAGGCGTTGCCAAAGGAGTACCGTTTAGCAGGGAGCAGAGAAGATGCAGCATCCAGATACATCAGTGGGTTGGCCTCATTCTGAAGCACCAGGCCAGTGGTGGTCTTATTACAGGACAAGCGGAGGATCTGATACGGAAGATCATCTATGGCAGCCTGCAGCATGACTTCTACAGACTCAGACAAACTCCCTATCTGCTTGTCTTGATCCAAGGCTTTGCCCTCACATGGATCAGACTTGTCACTTCTCTCAGAAACACAAGCTCCAGAGTCTTGGACCGCCACTGAACCTCTATTGCAGAAAACACTGGAAGTTTCACATTCCTTTTTGTCACTCTGGATGCATGGAACTTCCTTATCTTGCTGTCGGTCATCCCTTTCTTGACTCTGGCTCTCCTCATGGATGGAAGAGCTATCAAGAGGATGCACACCCGACAGTGCACACTCTTCCAGTCGACTCTGGCTCGACTCTACATCGTACACAGCTGAGTCACTAAGGGCCTCAGGCCTTGCCTCTTCATCTTGTTCTGCCTTTCCAGTCTCAGAAGCAGGTTGCAACTCACACATTACTTCTTCACAGTTCAACTTCTCTGCCTCATGAGTGTATGAGATTATGGTAGGAGTTGAGGAGAGCATCACATCGGCCTCTTTGACAGCTCCAGACTTTTCACAGGCTTGGAGACTACCCAAGCTGTCTCCGAGTTTGCTGACTCGATCTCCAGGCTCTGTCTGCGCTTCAGAAGACATGGTCTCTCGATGCACGCTCATCTGCTGGAAGTGCTGACGGAAACGGAGGTCATAGGAGGCCACCGAGGGGAAGAGAGGTGCTACTCTTCTGTAGTCAGTCGGCTGCATGGGTGCATGTGGAACCACGTAACCAGGGTACTGCATATACTGATATGGAACCATATAGGGACGCCCAAAAGGAAAAGCTAAGAAAAGAACCGAAATAAATTTATCCAGGTTGCCAAAACCTCAACACTCAGCAAAAAACGAAAAGCAAAACTGATTCTCACCTGCTGGGGGGAACCCATATTGTCCAAACGGATCCATGGGCCATTGATACATGAAATAAGGTTGAGATGGTGGTTGAACATAGAAAAATGGTCTACTGTGATTAACTGGATGGTGAGGTTGTTCAACGTCTGTCGATTGTGAGGGATTGTTAACTTCTAAAGAAAACATGGAAAACAGAGTAAAGCACGTTCAAAAAACAAATCATGACAATTATTTATGGGCTGTTAGGGAACAGCAGGGCTTTTTACTAAATTGTACAAATATTTGGGCAAAAAAGCCATATATTTCTGTAACAAATTCCACCATAATAGGTGCCAGGTTTGTAGCACTCATCAAGGAGTTTTGCAAATAAACACAAACGTAATTCAATACAATACACACAAATACATATATACATACTCACAGACAGACACACACACACACACACACACACAAATATATACATTTACACACATACATCTACATACATTCTCACAATTTTTGTGGTACAAAAACATTCTTTAGGATGAAAAACAGAAGGGGAAAAAAAATCACGATATAACCAATAGCACATTCAGTTCTAATTAAAAAGTTCAGTTGTATTTTGGGCCCTGCTCTCCTCCACTTTATTACTTCATTACTTACAAACCACTAACCTTCCATTTTAGTACAGGGACAGGAACCTTAACACGGGACACCAAACACCACAATACTGAAGAAACACAAAGTTTATAAACATTATAAGGTGTTGTAAAGGAAACCAAAGCCTGTAACAGCACAAACAAAATAATTGTAAACGAGTGGAAAAAGATAAAAACACCAACCTTAAAGGTGAAATGTGACAGTTCAAAGTGGAAACAGAAGTGCATTAAGAGCAAAAAACTCAGACCCAGCATAGCCAACCTCCCAGTTTTATAAACCCCACATACCACGCGCGAGGCCAGCGTCACCTGGCGCGTGCCTCGTTCAAATCTTAATTGGCTGCCACTCAACTGTAGTTAGTGTCTGTTCACGCAAGGTCTGCGTTACACAAACGCAGTATCTGCCCATTTTTGAAAATAAAAGAATTGCGCAATTCTACGCAGCCCTGAACTGACTGACTGACTGTACATGGAGCCACAAAATAACTGAAATAAAAGTTATATTAACGAGGGAAATAATATTGGCGGGGAAAATGAAATCAAAAAGAAAATTCTAAATGAAATAAAAAAGAAAATTCTAAAAAAAAAAAAAAAAAGTTATAATTACTAGGGAAATGATACTGGAGGAAAGATTAAATAAAAAAAGAAAATTCTAGAGAAAAAGTTCAAATAACGAGGAAATAATACTGGGGGGAAAGTGAAATTTAAAAGAAAATTTAAAAAAAAAGTTGTAATAACGAGGGAAATAATATTGGAGGGAAAATGAAATAAAAAAGAAAATTATAAATGAAATGAAAAAGAAAATTCTAAAAAAAAATGATAAGGGAAATAATCTTGGAGAAACAATTCAATAAAAAAGAAAATTCTAAAAAAAATTATAATAAAGAGGGAAATAATATTGGAGGGAAAAATGAAATAAAAAAGGAAAGCCTAAAAAACATTATAATGAGGGAAATAATATTGGGGGAAATATGAAATAAAAAATGAAAAGTCTGAAAAAATCGAAATGTTAAGCATCAAATAATGGCAACATTAAAACTAATGAACAATGATAAAATCAACAATGCAAAACTGATAAATGTACATTACGTGTATAATTTTCATTATAATGAATTTAATAAGAGGAAGAACAACGAAAATATTATAATAAAAATAAATGTAAAAAATAAAAATAAATGTAACAAACATAACAAATATGAAAACGACAGAAAAGGTAAAGTGCAAAAAAAAGGTTTTTTTTCCATAAGGGTTAGATTTCCTACGCTTTAGGAAATGGAAAAGTTTATAAAATAGCTCATTGACCATTGACTTCGTTAGTAATTTTTTTTTTTTTTTTGCTTAATTTGTTGACATTTTGTGTGATTTAAGGGGAAGCTAACTCACAGAAGGAGAAGTAATTGAGGAGTTTTGTTTGGGAGGCCCGTTCAGGTGAGAGGTAGGGGAAAAAAAATAAGTGGAAAACATGCACCACACACTGTAAAAAAAAAAAAAAAAAAAATCAAGTCGGTTAAACTTAGAAACAAAAGTTCACCGGCTGCCTTAAAAGTGTGAGTAATCTCAGCTTGAGAATAAACTTTGATTCAACTCAGTTAGACAACACAACGTATAACTTTAGCTTGTGAAAAAACTGTAAACTTGAGTTTAAAATCCAGAACTTGACAAGACAGATGGAGTTATTTCAAAGAATTTAATGAGGCTGTCATTTTTTACAGTGCAGACAAAAAGTAATAAGCTTCCCACTGTTTAAGTTCAAGTCACTAATTCTAGCCTACAGAGTCACATCTGGGTCTGCACCCAGATACCTTAATCCTGTTATACAGTCTTATGTTCCTACTCGTCCCCTCCGCTCCTCCATGGAACATCATCTGGCTCTGCCATCCCTACACAGAAGGTAAACCCAGTCCAGACTCATTCATGGTTCCCTGCTGGTGGAATTGAGCTGCCTAAGCCGACCAGAGCAGCAGAATCCCTCTCCATCTTCAAAAACCTCCTGAAGACTCATCTGTTCAGAGCGCATCTCCTCTCCTGATGCACTATCTGTCTTCTTCCACTACTCTTACATAAAGATTTTAGCACTCAGTACTCTTCTCTGAATCTCACGCTGTCCTGAAACTTGAATGTGTCCTCATATTGTTCGTCGCGTCTGCCAAATCATTGTAATGTAATGTAATGTAATGCTCTCATTATTATTAATAGTGTGCTTCCTCACGTGCGTCCAGCAGCCAAAGAGAAGATCACTGTTTGCAGGTGACAGAGTCAGAAGGAAACTGTTCAGCAGAAGGCTGGACCGGACCTAATTTGCCCTGTGGTGGTGCATAGAATGAGTCAGCATCCAAGACTTTCACTATGCTGTAAAGTATCTGTTGCAATGGCTAAATAAATAAATAAATACAAACATACATACATAAAAACTGAAGTGTCTGCTTATGTGGATGTATCCGAAAATAAGAAAGATAATAAATAAAAGTAAATACAGTAAAAAAAAAAAAAAAAAAAAAAGATTTTACATTGGGAGTAATGGCAACAAAGCTGAATCAGACTGCTGTGTTTATGATCTTTGAGTTGGACCAGATGTGATCATGCCGGAGAAAAGACGAAACAAATGACAAAATGATACAAAACTGGGCTCAGATCTGTCATCCTAACTCTTAAACAATAAAAATTGGCGATGAAAAACCTGTGGAGTTTGGTTTTTTAAAAAAACAAAAAACATCTGTAGAGCTTCTGTAGAGCATTTATGAGGTCAGGCACTGATGCTGGATAAGAAGGCCTGGCTCGCAATCTCCATTCTAGTTCATCCTAAAGGTGTGGGAAGTTCTTCCACACCCAACTCATCCAACCATGTCTTTATGGACCTTGCTTTGTGCACTGGGGCACAGTCATGCTGGA
>JBBPCZ010000042.1:26669980-26683934 GCA_037974445.1 Brycinus macrolepidotus
CGTGAGACCAAGAGAGACTCCCCAGCGCAGGTTCATTCACGTGGGAAGACGGATCTTCCTAGAACCTTTCTAGTTTCATTTGGAGTACTTGGTTTGAGTTTCAATAAATAGACTTTGTGTTTTCTTACGCTGGTTCTGCAGTGCGTCATTTCAGGGAGCCTGACATGACAATCCCCTGAATTCATATTGACTGTAACGTTTCCTCATCGAGAACTGATGAAGTCCCACGTATAGTGATTTGATGCACTATATGGACAAAAGTATTGGGACACCTGACCAATACACCAACAGGAAAGCAATCTCCGTTCCAGTTCATCCCAAAGGTGTTGAATGGGGTTGAGATCAGGGCTCGGTGCGGTCCAGTCAAGTTCTTCCACACCAAAGTCATCCAACCATGTCTTTATAGATCTTGCTTTGTGCACTGGGGCACAGTCATGCTGGAATAGAAAAGGGCCTTCCCCAAAGTTGGAAGCATGGCATTGTCCAAAATGTCTTGGTATGCTGAAGCATTAAGATTAACCTTCACTGGACGTAAGGGGCCTAGCCCAAACCCTGAAAAACAGGTGTGTCCCAATACCTTCGCCCATCTAGTGTACCAGACAGCCTTGATACCGTGGTCACATAAGTGACAGAAGAGCAAAAGAGTGATCACCTGGCCTTCATTATCAAAGAGAGTTGGTGTTTTATGTTGACCATTATAGTGCCAACTAGGCAGGACAACCATAGGCTACACAGAGACTACTGGTAGGAGTGAAGGCAGCATGCTTAAACAGTTGATCCAAAATTTTGGCTCTAGTCAGACATGGAGGAGCAGCTCACTGTGGGAGTGTCCACCACCATTTTCCAAGCAAATAAATTGCTACAGTAGCAAAAGCATTCTTCTTCTATCCATAATTAAGTGTAGACATGTTTAGCAGGTGTGCTTTGGAGTTGTTGACAGCAAGAAGGTCTTGGGTTTGATTTCTGGTCAGAGCTGCTTAGGGTCCATTCTACATGGATTAAAATAAAATTTAAAAAAGGGGGCATTTGGCCTTATCCAGAGCGACTTACAATCAGTTATAGGGACAGTCCCCCTGGAGCAACTGAGAGTTAAGTGTCTTGCCCAAGGACACAATGGTAGGAAGTGGGGTTTGAACCTGCAACTTTGTGGTCATCGGGTTCACAGGCAAGTGTTTTACCCACTAGGCGACTACCACCCTGTGTGGGTTCCTGCCACTTGCCCCCCACAATCTAAAGACATGAACATCAGGCGAATGGGAAATGGAATTGCCCCCAGATCTGAATGCTTGTTTCTGTCCAAGGTGTTTATCTTTCACCCTATGAGTCCTGGGATAGGCTCCAGCACCCCCTGTGACCCTGATTAGGATAAGCATCTCAGATAATGAACGGATAGGATTGGAAGTTCTGTTGTGGTGTCAGTGGCTATTATAAATTTCCACAAAGCCTATGATAGGAGAATATTTACAGTAAATATAGGTGATGTACTTTAAAGTACCAATCATGTCTAGACTACTTGTTTTGTTCTGTAACATGGTAAGCTATCCTTATCTTTTATCAGGGTCGCAGAGGGGGGCTGGAGCCTATCCCAGCAGTCTTAAGGCGACGGGCTGAGAAACAGCCTAGACAAGAAATCAGTCCATTGAGGGCATGAGAAAGGGATCCTGTTCCTTTAAAACCCTCAGTCTGACCTGCTTTTGACCTTAACCTTCTTATAAACCTATTTTCTTTCACCCAGAGTGAGTACGCAGATACAGCTGCTCCATTTAGGCTTCCATTTTCTGTATCTCTCTTTCCATTGCTGAGATGTAAGTTACGTCTTCAGAAGTGTTCAGCCGCAGGGCCTTTGTAAGATTTTATTTAAGGTTATTGTGATCTCTGCGGAGAGTTGGTGGGTTTGTAATTAAGGATACGACACGCCTTAAATGTTTATGATGTATACTTTGGGCAGCAACTTTCTTGCAGCCCCACTAATACATGAGCATACAAGAAAACCCGAAGATATATCTGCCCTAAGGCCTACCTGTTCCTCTGTGGGTTTTTCTGTTAGCACAGAGTTTTCTCTAGAACTGAATATATTTATGAGCTGTCACATCATCCATCTTGCATAAAACCTACGGTAGATGTGCCTGAAATCTAAGTAGATTTTTAATCTCATGGGAGCACAATGTTAAATGTGTTTTTTTTTATGCTGTTCATTTCTTTATGACTTGTCAAATATACAGCCCTTGTCAAATAGAACCCGTTTGGACACTGTGTGCAGCAAGTATCAGGATTGTATCCTGATCAGATTTTAACCAGATGCTGTTACACTTGGTAGTCAAATGCATCTCCGGTCAGCCAGACTGAAATCTGATTACTATGTGATAAGTAATATGCAAATCAGCTTGTACACAACAGCCAAACATCTGTGCTGCAGCTCATTTGTCTATTCTATTAAAAACGTACAACTTTGCATGAGACAGCAACATTTACAAGAGGAGGCTGTTAAGAATAATTATCCTCCTGTACATTAAAACACAGTGTAGGGAAGCGAAAAATGGTGATGCGAGGTAAATTTAATCCAAACTGGTGTTTTATTTGAGCTTACTGGCTCATCCAAATGGTATACGGAATTAAAATTAAACTATAGAAGAGAAACTCAGGCCAGGAGATTAAGTCCACATTAAGTCCAAAGTGAGGTCTCTTCCACAAGCAGAACTACAGGGGGAGGTGCCAGCACAGTAGTGGGAGAGGTTTTGGTCGTCAAATGCGTCTTAGAGAGATGGGTGCATTAACACTGCTAAACATATGGTCTTGAAGATGTTTCACCTTTGTTAGTTCAGACAAAAACGTTTGCTTTGTATTATAGATGCCACTTTTTTTCTGGTACTGACAGCGCTATTGAAATCTTCTGATGTTGATTCAATATTTCTTCTTTAAAACATGCTAGGCTTTAACATGAGCTGTTTTTAACTGAAACACTTCACTTAAGATGAGCATCTAAAAGTAGGCTGTCATGCTTAAACCACACAAACATGCTAGCAGTAAAAACTGATATGACAGTACACAAGTTAAGTATGTGCTATTTCAAGCTAGGTTTAATACAGGATTGGATTCTATTATAATATTTTTCCTTATAATATGTGATCCAGTATTTCGTCCCAATATGGGTACCTGGTATCAGTGCCATTGTCTTGTTGAGTCAAGTCAAGTAGGATTATTGTCATTCCAGCCATATACACACTGCACAGTGAAACGAAACAGCGTTCCTCCAGGACCATGGTGCAACACGAGAACAAAAACAGAAACACCACATGACTGCGTAAGTGCAGACAGGACAAAATACGGAGTGTAAAAAGCGCAGGAGAGAGGGTGCAAGAAAAACATGAGCAACAAAACAACAGGACAAGACAACAGTCGACATTTGAAAAAATACAATATCATGACAGATTCTGTATTCTAGCAGCAGTGTCGTTAGGTGTGCAAAAATGCGGAACAGAGTTAGACAGCCTTTCATGGGTTGACTCTAAGCAGAGTCGTAAAATATAGTTCTGGCCAATGTGTCATCTATACTGCTGAGACAACAATATTGGTTCGTAGGTTTGGCATTATTATCAGATAACTAATACGCAGCCAAAATCTAAACTTTTGCTTAGGCCTTCAGACAGTTTACATTGATACAGACACTCTTTTTTATATTATAGACATTTATATTTTCATATTATTGCAGATACAGTTTGTATATTATAGTGTTAGAAGGCTTGCTCAAGGACATGGATGGTAGTAGTGTTAACCACTATGCTACGCCAGCTGATACTTGTTTTTGACCGAATAATTCAAAATATATAAAAAACTAAATACATAGTACGTTTCCTTTCTAAAAAAATGAAGTTTCTGTTCGTTAAATGTTTACAGTACTTTGTAAAGTTGTCTTTAGGGTCATTTTAAAGTAAGCAAATGCATTATTAGGTTTATAAGACGTACTTTTAGCATAGAGTACCAGTAATAAGGAAGCATGGGGTCATTGTTTTATTAAGGCTAACTTCAGTAACATTCAACACACTGATACTGTGATATATTTGGAAAATGAGATTAAATTTTAGCAGTGTAACCTGACACTAGACCATAGTACCCAAGCCAAAATCTCATTGCTTTGACTTACTATTACTAGGCATCTATTCTTTATCATCCTGGATAGTTTTTTTTTTTTTTTTTTTTTTTGCTGGGTTAACATTTTTAGAGTTTCTACCCAAAAAGCACAGACTTTTCCACTCATAATAATATATCACTATCTTACTCAGCTTCTATTTTGAGTCTTGCAGTGTCCACAGCAGGCTGCACAAAGGCCTTCTGGGAAGAGCTGCGAATTCAAGGGCTGTGAATGGCCTTATGAGAAAGGCCCCATTGGTTTACATCTGAAGTCATTGTACCTTAACGTTTGATGCCCTTTTTACACGCCGAGTCCGTCCTGTCATTCTCACGTTACCATAGTTACCGCATTTATTGCACGCACCAACAGTCTGCGAATCCTCATCCGTCTGCCTTGTTTTTTTATATGTACATAATGTATCAGAGCATATTGACTGTACAGTTTATCCAAACTATCTGCTGCATTTGCAAAATGTGGTCAGTTTTGATCGACAATCATTCTGAAAAGCCATTGACTTGAAAAATCATGCTTATAACAGATGGCCATTGAGCAGTTGCTTTAAATAGAAGACAGTGGGCATCTGCATCAGCACTTGTTCATCGACTTCTGTTCTCGGGTTGTTTTGAGTCAAAATTATTGTCTGTGGCAATCGACCACACACTATGGATGTGGCAGCTGGAGTATTAGTTTAATTTCAAGACTTAGAAAAGACTAGAAAAGTCCTTTAAGCTGGAAACTGAGCTAGTCCCTTATTGCACTATTGAATACTATTGTATTGTCATATTATGAGAATGTTCCCCAAACGTAAGATGTTTCATTTTAAAGCAATGTTTCCCAAGCCCTGCTTTGCACATTTTAATGTTTTCCCTGCTCCCAGCACACATGATCTAACTCATCAGCTAAGCCTTTCCTGGGTTGAGAGTGTGTAAGAGTAAAGAAAACACTAAAATATGCAGAGCAGGAAGCCTCCCAGAACCAAAGTTAGGGACCACTGCTTTAGGGTATTTAATACACTCACTGTCCACTTTATAAGAAACACCTCATTTTTTACTTACGCTCACTTGCAACTTTATGGGCTCCATTTACTGTACAGCTCCACTATGTGAGGACATTTACAGACATCTGTCTCTGAACAATTTATCAGCCCCTCTATACCGTATTCATCAATGGTCAGTTACTGGCCACAGAACTGCTGTTTACCAGATATTATTTGAGCGGTGGGCCGCAATCGGCACGGCTGTGACGCTGTCATGGTCATGGCATGGAAGTATCTGGCACTGGTACAAAAAGCTGACAACTTAACCCTTAGAACTCAGAGTGTGTTAGTAAAATCTGATTTCAGTAAATAAAAACAGTGTAAAACAGTCTAAAACCTGCGTTTGCTCTCCTACACGCTCGCTGTTTGCTGCTCTTTCGCTCGGCGCGCCGCCGCTCAGCTGCTCTCTGGACGCCCCTCCCTCTGTGGGTTTTCCCCAACCACTTGTGGGGGTGCGTGCAGCACTCTACATCTGATTTTGCTGTAATGGTTCTGGCGCCCATGGTCATCGGGATATTTTTAGAAAATACATTTTGTCGCTTTTAGAAAGTGTTATTTACAGAAATGGCATTGTGTTACTTTTAGAAAGGGCATTGTGTTATTTACAGAAATGGCATTGAGTCAGTTTTTTTAAGGGCTTTGTGTTACTTTTAGAAAGAAACATTATGTTTTTTTTAAGACATTGGTTTTTTTTTAGCAAGGGCATTGTGTTATTTTTAGAAAGGGCTTTGTATTATTTTTGGAAAACGCATTATGTTATTTTTAAAAAGGGCATTTTTATGTTTATAAATGGTGTTGCATTATGTTTAGAAAGGGCATTATGATATTTTTTTAAAAAGGCACTGTGTTATTTTTAAGAAGCCAATTGTGTCATTTTTAGAAAAGGAACGATTGTGTAGACAGCACCAATAATCAGAACGGCCCAATAATCCACAGGACATGTATGAACGCACATCGTGATGAATGTACACGCATTGAATAGGAGGTTGTGTTGCTGTGACATTATGCAGAAGACATTATGCAGACTAGAGGGGCAGTAACTTTATCAGTGCAGGTGTTTCTGATAAATTGACTAGGCAGTGTATTTGTCATGCTTTTGAGACCTAGTCCTAGACGCAGACCTCTAGGAAAGCGCTACAACTTCAGATTAAAGTCTATGTATTTGAATGCAATGTCATTAAAGTCCCTGTTGGTGGAATGGTCAGGCGTCCCAATAATTTTCTCCATATAGTGTGAGTCATGGGTGCCGGAACCATTATAGCAGTTTTCAAAATCATTTGTTTTAAGCTCATTCGTTTTAAACTCATTCGATTCGTCCCCCCAACTTTTCCCCTCCTGGACGTAGAGACAGCTGAGACATAGAGCGCTGCGTCCCCCCCACATTAAAAAAGCTTCCGCCGCCCATGACTGACTGGGGGTTTCAAACCACAAAACATTTTTTCTTCAACCCAACAAGCGCAGCTTTTGTGAGGGCGACGACCTTTTAAATCTGTGTCGTCTCTACAGACAAGTTTAGTTTGCAGCACTTAGAGATTTGAGCCTAATGACGAGAGCTCAATAAATGATTCTAGTTTTAAAAAAAAACAAACCAGCTGATGTTCTAAAGAACATTCGAGTGTATTCAAAACACTTTATAAGATGGCATAGTGCGTAACACCATCACCCTCTGCGCGGGCAGAAATGCCACTGTTATAGCAGCAATGCTATTACCATGGCAACGCTTACACAAGTGCCTATTATTTATGCAATTAGTTACATTTACATTTGATTTATGCTGTATTGACAGGTTTGAGTCTGCACTTATTATATTTCATATTATTTTTTTCTTTGCTTCAGGATCTACGAGAGCAATTCTGCAGCCCCTATAATATGAAGCTGAATTGTATTAAAGAAATATTGGAGGAATAAATGAATGTTATGGGATGGATCAAAGTGGCTGACGTATTACATAATGTTTCAAATCTCACTGTTCACTGTGTATTCCATATGTGTTAAACTGGCTGCACAAACAGTCCAATTTAAATATACTGTCCTCATGATGTCCCTAAAAACCAATGCTGGCACATCCCCCCTCTTCACAATGAAGTTATAAGGACTGTTTCAGTCCAGACTACTTTTAGAATGACAGACAATACAGAACAGCCAATCAGAGCAGAGATAAGTTACATGTATTAGTCTTCAAGGCACAGTAAGAAAAACAGCCTGTTTAATTCTAAGGGATATGAAGATTATAAAAAGGAATTATGACCATTCTTAGTAAATGAAAGCACACAAATATCATAAGGAAAAATTAAACGAATAAAAAAAAATCTTCTTAACTCCCTAAACTCCAAAAACATTGTGCAAAAAAATCTATAATATGTAAAATGGCCTATTGCTGCAGACTCATTACATCAGTATAACCATGTCATACAAAGTTGTTTCATTTCACAGGTGGTCAGAACAGGTACATGTTGATGTGTGAGTGTTTTTTAAGTGGTCAAACTGCATAAATCTGTATTTAATAGATCTGTACTGCTTACATATTGCCGTGCGATTGAAAGTTGTGTTATAGCTGCTGGTACCCAGTAGTCCGAGGGTTACATGGACACTCCACTATATAAGTCTGCACTGAATTGATATGTAATATATAATATAGATATATAAATAGAAATTGTCCTATATGCAAAACTTGCACAAACATACACACATGCTCCCGGGTACTGCATAAACATGCCACCCTGTCAAAACCCCTTGCCAGACCTTTACCACCCCTAGTAAAACCTTCTTAGATCTCTGGCTTGCTTTCATGCCAAAAAAAAGAACAAAAACGGGGCAAAAAAGAAGTACGTAATGTACAAAAATAACTATTTATAAAATTCAAATTATAATAAAATATCTATCCAGCCAACAAACGCAGATCTGGTACTGAATTAGAATCAGAATCAGAATCAGAAAACTTTAGTGATCCTGGAGGAAATTGCTTCCACACATTCTGCAGAATGTCTCCATTGTTTCCATTAGAATCAGAATCAGAATCAGATTTGCGTTTATTGGCCAAGTATGTGAGCGAACACATACAAGGTTGATGGTGTCTCTTAAGCACAACAGTATAAAAACAACAACAATATGTAAAGATACAAAGAACAATATACTGAGCAATATAACATACAGTAATGTACAATCTACAATATGAATATGTAATATGGATTTATGTTTATAAATATAAAGGTAAATGTTAAAAAATGTATAGAAGTGTTATTTGTACATATAATATGTTTATACTATTTATAAATATAAGTATATTTATGTATATATATATATATATATGTACACATGTACATATATACATACATACACACACATACACAAAGTGTATAAATGAACAATACAATATTGTTCATCTAATAGGAATGAGTAAGAAATCATTCCTATAAGATGACCATTTTAAACTTTTTTGTCAGGTTTTACAGTAGGCCCTCTCGGTTCCTCCTTTGTACTGTATAGGTTGAGTGAGATGTTCACCCCACCTTGTCTAAATGCTGTCTCATTTGTCGTAAGAGTTAAAGCAAGGCACAGCAGTGGGTAATCAGATCATGCAGTGCATACACTTAAACTTTGCTTCCTCTGCGAAAATGAGCTTACTTTTCCCATTTGCAAATAAGTGGCTTTTAATGGGTTTTGTCCCAGAGCTGACCCTGCTCTCACTAAACTTATTAAAGGGCCTGTGTGTGCACATGGAAGGAAACATGTTCATTTCTGCTCATCTCTCACCGCAAGCACTTCTGAGTGTGATGCTCTTTGTTCATCACACACACACTCTTTTATTTCAGAGATTAATTATTTTGTATGTGTATGAAAGAGCACTCTATTAATCACGCATGATCACAACAGTGATTTGTTTGCCACTGTGATGTTCTCCAAAATCTTTGAAAAAGTCAGCTGAGGAAGCTCCACATTTTGTGTCAAACGTTGAGTTTTTTCCACTAAGAAAGTAGAGCTTTTTGAGTTAAAGACAGACACGTAAAACTGTTGCAATGTCAAGTTCACCTCAGCTTTGTCCGTGTTAACCACATTTACGTGAATTTCGTTTGCATAAAGCATTTCACAGCACATCCTGTTTGTCACTTTGTATTTTGTTCGTTTCTGGTGAACTCCACTTTGCTTAATGTGAAGTTATTCAGCCATCACAGCTGTCGACGGACAAGCTTACTTAGGTGCAATGACAGGCTCAGAATTTAGATGCAGATTTGCGGTCACACATTAATTCAGAATCTGACCAAACGGACTGCAGTGTGCATATGTAACAGTATGCATCTAGGAATGATCTAATATATTAGTTTTCTGTTTTGTGCGCTGAAATAGAAGAGTTAGCTGCAGTGTCATGTGAGTTGTTACCAACCGATGTTCAGTGAAATGATACTATTATTGTGACAAAATGAGGTAGAAAATATCTCAACCAATCAGATTGTACCAGCTAAACTAACTGCCTTAGGTATATTTTTGTGACTGCAGTCCAGTTCAGTAGCATAGCATTTTAAACCGGAAACTCAGTCATGTAGAACTTAGAGCACTTTTAGTTTGTCATTGTTGTGTAAGGCTTGCCCAACCTAGCAACAGTTGCTAGGACAGAACACATTTACAGGTGACGAGGAGATACGGCAATAAGTTTTATTGTATTGTTCTTCAGCGTGTAGTCTAACTGATGGATAGATGATAAGTAAATGAAAACATTGTCGAAATGTAAAACGTAATCAAATGATAATAGGAAGAACTAGAAGATGCATTTCCGCGAGAAAATGCGAAGCATGATTGTGTTGTTGCTATACAACCAGTAATTGGAGACACTCAAACATTGGTTTTATAGGCAGATAAAGTTTGTGTTAAAAAAATAAAAATGCTCTCCACACAGACTCAAACTCACGATGTCTCTTTTTTTATGACTGATCTGAGCTTTGGTGTGACGAAAGTTTGCTGTGTGTTTTCTCCGTGTTTGTTTCTCCATGTTTGTTTGTTTTTTTTTTACCTTTTTGACCGTCCCCAGGATCCACACACGTAACGTCACTGACTATCTCTCTGCCAGGCATTTTACAGGTCGCTTGGCCGTTCTCTCTCTCTCCCAGTATGTTTCAGTAGTCTCTCGACCACCTTTTAAATGATCAGTTCTTGGCCCCTGATCAACCGATCATAAAGTTTTATACAAGCATACTGCACCGGATATTAACAGACACCTTGATGTTGGAGCGGTTCCAAAATTCAGCATCAGCTGAATATTTTGGCTATAAAAAGAAAACTGAAGAAGAACAGATTATACGGGAGAAGACAGAGAAGCAGAGGAGAGAAAGAGAGAGAGAGAGAGAGAGAGAGAGAGAGAGAGACAGAACCCAACCTGTGACCCTAAGGGACAAAAAGCTAAATAAAAGCCTTGTAGGCTGTTGTTCTAGTAGGATTTGATGGACTGTTCCTCTTTGCTGCGGTGCTGATGGCATGTTGTTAAAATGATTGGAGTTCTTGAATTAAGCCTGATATTGATTTGTATCTCGCTTGGCCTCTATCAAAGAGAAACGTTTCAAAGGTTGAGAATCGTACATGTTCTTGTTGGCTCGCACATCAGACATTGTCTTTTTGAAGTCAGCCTCCGAGCAGAGGCGAGGGGGGGGGTACGCGTCCCGAGTGTGCACGGAGCGTACTGTACGCAGTGATGTCATGGCAGGATCTAAACAAGCTCGCCATGGACATCGGAGGCTGAACAGGAGCTGCTGATGTCATCATCCAGCCTTTGATAGCACCGATACAGAAGCCGGCTGGGGCTCCGGGGGTTTGAACGTGGAAAGTTAGGGATTTCCTGCTACTGCCAGCAGAGGATACAGAGACCGGCTCAGTTTTCTGGAGCTGCAGTTGGAGAAGTGTGAGGGAAAATAGCTAGACATAGAGAAGCTCTTAGATATTCTGGCGTGTGTAGCCAGAAATAACTGTCCACAGTAGCCACAGGTCTGTCAAATAACAGAATTTGATGGAACTCAGGCCAAAAATCCATGATTACAGTGCAATGAAATGCAAGATTGCTCCGCGTCCTGCTGGTGCTGGTGTTGCTGAGCCAGGTGTTTCCTGCGAAACTCTTGAAAGAGCCCATACTTTACATTCTCCCATACTCAAAATGAGTATTTCAATGAATTTGCCTATGACCATTTCCCTGCCTTTATTTATCCATAGAATTAAAGGGACATTATTTCCTAAAACTACCATGTAATGTTATTTATCCTGTTCTGAAATATTCTGTCGTGCAGCTTTGCTTCCCTTAGCCTCATGGTTTTGAAAGAATTCTTTCTCTTTTTTTGCATTTTTGCCCATCATTGTTCTGACCCTACATTATCCAGCATGCGTTGTGCAAACTGTGTCAACCATACAGATGTATTGTTCGGCTTCATAGCAGTGATGTCAGCTATCTGGCAACCCTTCAACATTAGCCACCTGCTTTCATGTATGCAAAGGCCTTGTAGTTTTCAAAGGCTACTCCCAACTCAAGATCGCCTCTATTTTCTTACTTGAATATCTTACTTTCAGGACTGTTGTGGCACGTCAATGAGATGTATCCATTTTTTTCATTTTGGCTCAAAATGTCCTTTTAAATATGCTGTTTTTGTTGCTGTGTCTTTAAGACACATGTAAACGACCTGGTGCTATGTTTTGTGTCTCTTTTAAAAAAAGCACCCCGAATGAAATGTATGAAAACAAATCATTAAGCATGGCCTAAAACCCTCATGGATATCAGGAAAGGTACACAGTGCTAGGACTCCTTGTCACTTTGTGCTAATCTGCTGTAGGTTAAATGAGTGGTCGTACGTAAATTTTTTATGGTTGTGACATCACAGCCATGATTAATTCAAAATGGGTTGCTTTTTCGTTTAGTGTACATATATAGTCTGTATGGACTGGCGGAGTGAATGTTTTTATGCAGCGCATTTTCAAAAAGCGAGGAAAATTCGTTTCTTTATGAAATGGGCCCTTTAACAGGAGGAGACTTACTCTATTCAACAAAGGCACTGCAGTGATGTTTTACATAACCCCATCCCCAGTACATCCCCAAAACACACAGACACACACACACACACACACACACACACACATGCACATGCACACTCACTCCTCCCTCTGCGCCCGTCCGGAATTGCTGCAGCCTCCGTGAGGAGCAGTGAGGAGCATTACGTCACCTCCCCGGCCCGTTCCCGTGGCGACCGTCTCCTCGGGATGCGCTGCATGCGCATGAGGGTGGGAAGGAGGGAGGGAGGGAGGGAAGGATGGAGGGAAGGAGAGAGGGAACAGCAGTCTTGTGTAGAGAGAGGAGAGAAGAGGAGCCTGCAGGCCAAGCTGTGGCTCCAGAATAAAAATTACAGCCTGGCCTCTGACAGTTAATTATCCCACTTCACAAAGTAGTCATTAAACCACGTTTGTGCACTCGGCTCCTAATGGGCCGGATTTAATCTAAGTGGGTTAAATACATAAATAAGGTACCAGAAAAAAAAGGCCAAACAAACCTACAAATGCATAAATAAACTCTGGCTTAGGTCCATACAGACAGGTGTGATGTCACACCGATACATCACACTGAGTGGCCAGTCACAGGCATGGCGTATTTAAAGCGATAGTTCAGCAAACAGTCAAATCTACAGTTTTCAAATTTACCACAAACCTAGTAGATTCTGCAAGACATGTTTGGTGCCTGAAGTTTACTTCTTTAGTTTTTACCAAAGCTATGAGGTTAATGCAACTAACAACTAATCGCCTCAAACCAGGAGAAGTAGAGTATATCATGCAGTATACTTGTTTACGCTAGGTGGTTTCTGACACTGTCTGGCATACAGTTGTCTATAAATATGGACAAAATGGGCTGTTTTCATCTGTTTGGTGTGCATTTGTCCATTTTCTAGATGGCAGTGGAACTGGGACAATAAGCAGGTTAGAAAAATTGATAAATCTGGACAAAATTGTTGATAATTATCAAAATATTCATTTTTGAAATGAGACACTCTAGGTGAATAGGGTAGTGTTTTTTCTTTATTAATAACAGATTTCACAATGTTGATTACTTTTATTTTTTGTGTTGGACATTTTGTAATAAAATTGCATTTCATCTGCAAATGAGACAGTATCTATTTAAATATGCAAAAGCATTTAAAGCAAATCTAGCCTTTGAACCCTTTTATAAAAATCAGTTCTTTGCATTAATACTTCATAATATCATAAAAAATGACAAACGTGTGATGTTCGTCTCATTTTGTGATGGTAGAACTAGCTGGCTATATGGCTATGCAAAAAAAGCATACAAGCTAATGCCTTCCCTCCTGTCCATACAGCACATAAACTGAATGATACTCCCTTAGCAGCGACATCTTTTGCATTCCGCTACACTATGTTCTTTTTTTATTGTCATTTTATCTCCCTTTTGTGAGTGCTTTAAGCTCTACCAGATTTGCTAACTAGCTAGCTAAAACAGCTGATTGACAGTTACGGTGCTACTGTTGCTTAGCAACAGTGGGAAACCCCCAAGCAAAAAATACCATGTGCTGCTTCTTGCATTTGTAGTGTAGTTTGCACACTAATTAGCTGTATAAGTTATGTTAGCTATAAGCTACATTTTCCTGTATCTTTAGTGCAAAAAAAAAGGAAATCTCAAAAACACTAGACATGTCTTGGCTAATCTGTCTGATATCTGATCATTATACCAACAAGGATTTAATGACATTGCATTCAAATGCATAGACTTTAATATGGAGTTGGTCCCCCCTTTGCAGCTATAACAGCTTCCACTC
>JBBPCZ010000042.1:26685266-26707193 GCA_037974445.1 Brycinus macrolepidotus
TGGGTGTTGCCATCCCAGTGCTCATATGGCAAAAGGCAGAAAGACATCCTGGGCAGGTCACCAGTTCATCGCAGGGTACACATACAGACACACGCACAGTCCCACCTTGGGCAATTTAGCATCTCCATTAACATTTTTGCATGTATTTGGGCTGTGGAAGGAAACTGGAGCTCCCAGCAGAAACTCATGCATGCATGGGTAAATTAATGCACACTCCACACAAAAAGCCCTGGCCGCCCCACCTGAAAAAAAAAATATATATATATTTATGAAATTTTCCACTCACCCCAGATGTAAGCCAAGACATGAGTCCAAAATATACAGTGCTTCTTGAAGTCAGTTTCACTCTACTCTCAGTAGCAGTAATGCTAGCATCTTAATGTCCAAACCCTGTCTGCTGTAGAAAACTGGAAAGATGCTGGTTTCATTGGTAATGTAATTCTTTCTTCTACTTTTCAAAATTCCAGCTCCATGGCCTGCTTGTGTGTGCCCTCTGTTCCTTTAGTTATATTAGTCTTATGTTTTTCCACATTAGACATGCAGTTTGCAGGCTAACTGGCTGTATAAGTTCTGTGAGCTATTGGCTACATTAGCCTAGTAGCTTCAGTGCAAAACTACCAAAAGCAAGCCTCAGCAAACCTGAAGATCTCTTGGCTAATTTATCGCATGTGCGGTAAGGAGAAAATTGCATGACATTCAAATTTTTGTTTTTAACCTTTTAGCTGGGTAAACTCGTGCATGAAGATGACTCTTCAAGTGCAATTTACAAGTAGAAAAATTGGTATTTCTAGTTTCCATCACTTCAACACAGCACTTCAACTAATGGTGCATTCCATTTGAACTCCAGCTCCAGTTAAAATTGTGTATGTGTTCTCTTTGTTGGTGATATGGGTTTCCTCTGGGGTCTCTGGTTTCTCCCACAGTCCAAAGACATGTGTGTCAGGTGAATTAGGGATTCTAAATTGACCGTAGGTGTGAGCGAACGCTGTGTGTGTTTGTTATGCGTGACCCTGCCTCACGCCTGTTGGCCCTGGGATGGGCTCCGGGTACCCGCGACCCTAGTAAGAATTAAGCAGTTACAATGAATGAATGTTGGTTTTTGTGACATCACAAAAATATTGAATTCAGAACAAAACTAACCACACATCCCATTAGGAAATATGAGACCGGGAGATTGCGTACAGACCACTAAACCACACCTTTTGGTAATATTTTCATTTTAACTCCACCCCTGTTTACAGTAGCACTGCTCTGTGCCGTGTTAGATCCTGCCCTGCTGGTCAGGAAAATGTGTAAAATATTTCTGTGTTGGGTTTTTATGCCCTATATTTGCACATATCCCATATCCTACAATTGTCCCAAGATTGTGTGCAGTTACAGACAGTATGTGGCCTGTCCAAAGAGAAGGTTGGAAAGACTGGAAATAATACCCATTTTTATTTGGACACAAATCAAGTCGCTTCTGCACGTTTCAGCATTTCACATGAAGGCAGCTTTAATTATTTATGGCCGAAGACCACACTGGTGTTATCCCAGCAAAGTGAGACACCACAATTTTTTTTTTCTCCATCTCCTCTGTGTCTCTCTTTGGAAGTGGACATGAATGGACTCGGCTGCCGGCCTGACTGCCCCTATCATTGACTTCCTTTACTGCTGCGTCTGCAGTGCCAGGTTTCTCCAAAGGATGAATGAAAGACATTGCAGTGGCATCTACTGATTATCAGCTCACTCTTTGTAGTCTGAATTAGACCTGCACTGCAGATCTAAGCTGATCTAAGATAAGAGGCAGTCAATTTAAAGGCTATTCACTCACTGGCCACTTACTGTAGGCCATCTGTTGATGCTCAATTTATGTTAGCTCTCCTCTAGCCTTTCATCCATGCCCACTTTCGGAACACGGACTTTTCGATATTTCTTTCTTTCAGGTGTATTTTCTGACAAATAGAACAAGCCGAAATCATTCTCTCTCTCTCTCTCTCTCTCTCTCTCTCTCTCTCTCTCTCTTTCTTCCTCTCTCTCTCTCTCTCTGTCTCTCTCTCTCTCCCTTTTGTCTCTCTCTCTCTCTCTCTCTCTCTCTCTCTCTTTCTTTCTCTCTCTCTCTTTCTTTTTCTCTCTCTCTCTCCCTTTTGTCTCTCTCTCTCTCTCTCTCTCTCTCTCTCTCTTTCTCTCTCTCTCTCTCTCACACACACACTATATCTTTCCCTCTCTTTCTCTCCTCTCTCATTCTCTCATTTATTTCATTTACTTTCTCCTCGCCTCTCACTTTCTTTCTTCTTTGCCCTTCTTTCTTTCTCTCCATATCTCTTCTCTCCATAACTCCATAACCATACACTCTTCTCTTTTTCTCACAAACATTTTTATCTCTCTGTTTCGCTGTCCTCATCACTCATTCCCCTCTCTTTCAGTTCCACACTCTTTCCTCTCTCCCTTTCTTATACCTCTCACTTTCATCCCCCATCTCTATCGCTCTCTTCCTCATTCCTTCCTCCTTCTCTCTTTTACGCCATCTGTCTTTCTTTCTCCAACTTCTTTCGTTCTCTTTCTCTCTCTCTCTTTCTCTCTCTCTCTCACTCTGTCTCTCTCTCGCTCTCTCCCTTCTCTCCCGCTCTCTCTCTTTTTCTGTCTTCCTCGTTCCCTTCTCTCTCCACTTCTTCTCTCACTACCCAATCTCTTTCGCTCTCTATGTCTCTCGCTTTTACTCTCATTCTCTCTCTATTCTCTCACTCAGCTCCTCATTCTTTCCTCTCTCTTTCTTATACCTCTTACTTTCATTTCCCATCTCTCCCTCTCTCTTCCTCACTCCTTACTCCTTCTCTCTTTACCCCATCTCTTTCTTTCCCTAACTTCTCTCTCTGTCTCTCTCTCTCTCTCTTTCTCTCTGTTTCTCTCTCTCTCTCTCCACTTTCCTCCTTCCTCTTTGTTTCTCACACTCTCTATGTGTCTCTCTCTCAACCTTGCTTCTTCCTCTCCCTCTCCCTTCCTCACTTCTTCCTCTCCCTCTCTCTCTCTTTCTCTCTTCCTACAGTACAGCGTTCGCTCCATCAGTATGAGCTCTTAGTAACCATGGTAGCGGGTTTCTCACAGTGAGCTGGAGTGTGACAGTTATAAACATGCACTCCTCCTGCCTCAAGACCCGACCGCGGGCTTTATTACACTCAATCAAGCGCAGCCCCCTGTCACCACAGCCCCTCCAGCACTGCCGCAGTTTGTTAGTTAACATCTCGCACGAGCACCTAGAGTGGAATCCCAAATGTAAATAAGATTATCACAAAGAGTCCGATTTCAGGCCATCTCCAGAAATCTGTTTCAATTATGTCTGAAGCCTCATTTTTGCATGACTCGGCCCAGTGGTTTGTAATTCCACACAGTTTCAGTTTGAGACTAGCAAAAGCGGCTAGTTGTACGTTGCTAATTCATAGCATCTTTCACTGGCCTGATTAACTTGATTCATTTTCCTCGCTGCTTAAATATTTGTAATAATGACATTAATGTTCTTCTGCGCATAGTTGGATATATGTACTTGGACATATGCATTATCCACATGCATGTCAAAGCTCAGTTTCATTAATAATTCTCTCCGATTTTGACCACAGAGCTGCTCTTAGCTGGATATTGGGGGTTTCTCTCGGTGCAGTAGTGACATTGTATGGAAAAACCCCAGCAACACACCTGTGCCTGACACATTCATACCAGCATGGGGCTACAGTGTTCCTTCCTTGTCGGTGTCACTGCTGTGCTGAGAATACACCACTGCCCAAAAAATGTCTGGTTAACCCCAGTCCTGTGGTAAAAATCTGACTATTGATGAATGGATTAGAGAGAGCTTATAAATTATGTCTGTAATAATGTCACTCACTCATGTTTAGCAGGCTGCAGACTCAAATTGCTTTTGGTGCTTTGCACCAGTAACACAGTGTGTCCTTGTTCAGTGCTTCCCAGCAGCCTGTGTAGTCAGCCACCAAGCTTAGTGTTTGTTTCCTTGCATTTGTTTTTTTTTTGTGATGTGCCCAAATAATTCTCTGTTCATTTTTTACATGTAAAGGACCACGAAATTCAGATCCCAAACTGGGCACGGATCTAATCCACAGCATAGCTGTGTGGTAATGCAGTTTGTTGCATAGGATGGTTTTGCCAGAGTAGCAGTGTCTAGTTTTTTTTCTGCAAACTGAAATATTAGTTTGAAGTGGTTTTATTAAAATATGATGTTGCACCGCTAAACACGATGCAATAAAAGGTGTAAAGTTTCACCACTTTATTACAAGAAAACCAGCAATAGCTCCCCCTTCTGGATGTTCCCAGAGCAATTTCTTATAGGATTTTTTTAAAGATGAAAAGGATTACAGAAAGCATATCACTACTGAACTTTTTGAAAATAAATGTGTTGAGAGTGTAAAACTTGGTGTATTCACATGTGTAGTGTATTCCCTGCATTTTTAAATAGAAATTCAGTGTGATGGTCCCCAAGTGCTTGATGACACCAGATACACACAATGACACAGTTGGCTTCAAAGCGTCTACTACCTGACCTGAAAAACACTGAAACACTGTTGTTGGTGATAAACACTACAACCACACCATATATACAATATAGAAGAGGTTTTCCATCAAAGAAAACTATTTAACCATGCAAAGACCCATTTATACATTCGCATGGTTCTTTGAGTGGGCACTGTTCTATATTACCATTATTCTTGCTAAATAACCCCCTGAAAATCCATTTTTTAAGGGTGTGTGGGTCATTAGCATTGTATGAATGAGATAATCACTGCCCCACTCTAGCAATCCTCCATTAATTTATTTCTTTAGTTTTGTACTATAGCTATGGGACTAATCTGGTTTACAAGTAATAAAATCCATTATAATGTTTCAAATTGCTCAACTTGACTGATCAACCATATTTCTGGTAAAGGTAAAGTTTGTGTACACTTGATTGTACCGTTTAAATATCTCACAAATTTCTTTGCTCTGTTTACAGGTATGACAGCAGCCGCCTCTCTGGTGTCGCTGGCCTGGGCGCTGGCCTCCTACCAGAAAGCCCTTCGTGACTCACGTGACGACAAGAAGCCCATCAGTTACCTGGCAGTCATCATCCAGTTCTGCTGGCACTTCTTCACCATCGCTGCGAGGGTGGTGACCTTCGCGCTCTTCGCCTCCGTGTTCCAACTGTACTTCGGCATCTTCATCGTACTGCACTGGTGCGTCATGACCTTCTGGATCGTGCACTGCGAGACCGAGTTCTGCATCACAAAATGGGAGGAGATTGTCTTCGACATGGTTGTGGGCATCATCTACATCTTCAGTTGGTTCAACGTCAAGGAGGGCCGCACGCGTTGTCGTCTTTTCATCTATTACCTGGTCATCTTGCTGGAGAACGCGGCGCTCAGCACCCTTTGGTACCTTTACCGGATTCCAGCTAGTACTGACGCCTTCGCCGTTCCTGCACTTTGCGTCATCTTCTCCAGCTTCTTGACAGGTGTGGTCTTCATGCTTATGTACTACGCTTTCTTCCACCCAAATGGGCCGCGATTTGGACGCTCCTCCAGCCTCACCCAGCTTGATGAAGCCTCAGCCGCTTTTGCAATGCCTTCAGAAGGCGCCACCAACTCCTTGCGCTCCAACCGGGGCGGCACACTAGCAAGGGACGCTGATCGGGAGGCTAAATATGGCACAGAACGAGACGGATGTGTGCCTGTCTTCCAGGTGCGTCCGACAGCCCCATCCACACCTTCGTCCAGGGCGCCACGCCTGGAAGAGACCGTGATCAGGATAGACCTATGTCGGAACCGTTATCCAGCCTGGGAGCGGCATGTTCTTGACCGCAGCATACGGAAGGCCATCCTGGCCATTGATTCCTCACCAACACCCCCTAGGCTGCAGTACAAGGACGACACTTTGGTCCAGGAACGTCTGGAGTACGAGACCACTTTGTAGCTCAAGCTGTGGAAACACACAAACAGACACAAACACACACACACACACACATGCTAACCCACATAGATTAGCATCCATTAACAGCAGGACTGTGGCAATAACATTACTAGCGGAGTGTACTGTAGAGACATGCATAGCATTCAGCCCATGATGTTGATTGTCATGGATTGAAAAACAAAAAAAGACAGACAGAAAAAAATGAAAAAAGGAACATGTTCATTGATGGATGGATGCTTGTGGATCTTTTTAAGCTGTACAATTTTTTTGTTCCATCAGTTCAGATTTCCTTTTTCTCCCTATTTTTATTACTTGTGTCTCGTCAGGGAATAAATAGGTTTTTTTTTTTGTTTTGTTTTGTTTTTTTTAAAGGCTGTTGTACTCACAGATTCTGTCCATTAAGGTCCATTTCCTTCTCAGTGTTGTACAGGTGTCAAGAAATCTCAACCTTAAACACAATAGGCCATTCAAATGTGGAGAACACTTTACAACACAATCTGTGGCTTCAGCGGTTCTCCATTAGCTTCTACAGGTTCTCCGGCTTCTGTGACTTTGGTCATGGTAATATGCTTAGTGTCCATTAAAAAAAAAAGGTCTTTTCCCCCATCAGACTTAGCATCCATCACGATTATTCATCAGTGGATTTAAAACATGTGGACACGATATGGCTACCTGTTGTACTGGAGAAAACGGGGGACATCGTCTGTCCATGGTGATAAAGGTCACGGAGACAGACGTCCTCATCCAGGGTGCTGAAACCCATGAACATCAGCAAACCTCTCCCAGTGCCAAAAACCTGGTCCCTACTGGACTCCACAGTGGGCCGTGAGTCTCTGCCACTAAACTGTACATAAAAAAACCAGGGCAGCATTTCAATCATCTACTTGAATCTTGTACAAATAGAAAAACAAAAAAGTATAAAAGAAAAAAAAAATGTACATGGTCGTCATGAGCTGAAAGGAAGCCACAAGCTCCGTCTTCTCTCCCCCCCTCCCCGAAAAAGACATCAGGCCAAGAAAACTCTTTCTGGCAGCTCAGTCCAATGGCGGCTGTGGCTGAAATGGATCTGGGTGGTCCATTTGTACCTCGATGTACTTATAAGAACACATACTTATAAATACATCCAGGCTATGTGTACTTAGAAACATGTACTAATAAAAACAGAAGACATAACCTATTGAGGAATACATATGCACATACACACACACACACACACACACACACACACACACATACACACAAAGACACACATAGCAATCTACAGCAGTGTCAGTGGTCACTAGAGCCAGGATGAAATTTGCCCTCCATAAGATTAAAGATACAGTGTTGGTGCTGGGGTGTGAGCAGAAAGTTAAAGTATGTATGGGTGTGTGTGAGGACCCCCTGCCTGCATAGTTGAGTGTTTTCCCTTCTCTAGAGGTGGGTAGAAACTAGTCTTGCAAACCTTACTTCTAACTATCATTAGGATGTGTGGTGGGTTGTTGATCAGTGTAACTAAGCCCAGCCATCTGATGTGCAAAACAACCAACCACAAATTATCTGTTCTGGATGACGTGTAAGAGCAAAATGTGCTACAACCCAAACAGACCTGAGTGAAACAAAGTGGTATGACCTTCGGCAAAGATGTGAAGATACTTCACTTACTGTTACTAGTCTTTAGGCTGTCCTCAGCCAGTCTGGTGTGTTTCATGTCAACAATCTACCTGCCAGGAGAAGCCATTTGAGGAGAAAATTAGGTCAAATCCTCTCAAAACTACCGTGTGCTTCAAAAGTGCTTTTGTATAAATAATGCTGTGAACATAAACAACAGATCAACAAAAACTCTAGCTTACATTATGGTGCGCTTATCTTTAATTTAACAGTGCACAGTGACTTTTTCCTTTCCAGGAAGAGTAAAGACTTCACTATGTTGTCACTGGCATCAGCAGTGGTGTTACCAAAGAGAGTACCATTAGATCATCATAATCTTGAACAGGTACATTAAAACTAGAACCTGGACCAATGGCAGATGGAAAAAGCACAGTTACAGCTTTCTGGTGCCGAATGTTTTGGTGCTATATGCAGTGGAAAAACACCCTATACATCCAAAAATCTGTAGACACCTCCTTATGCAACATTTCTTCTGAAATCGAGGGTATTCATTTGGAGTTTGTCCCCTTTTGCTGCCTTGGCAGTCTCTACTCTTCCCAGAAGGTTTAGTGCTAGATGTTGGAGCACTGTTGTGAAGATTTGATGGCATTTAGCTACAAGAGCTTTAGTGAGGTAATTCCAAAGGTATTGGATAGTTGCAATGATCCACAGCCCAGTGTGGGATTTCTACCTTTGTTCACGCCGTAACATTGCTCAACCCTCTCACGTTGAAGTTGTAGCATAGTACCATCAAGCTTGAACTCCTGATAGATACTCCTGGACCTTAGGTTAGGCTTTGTTAGCTTAGTGAAATACTAACAACTAATACTTAACATAGTTTCAGCTACTCTACCCACCTCTATTCTGCTCTAACATACTCTGTTCCACTTAGGATAGGATTGTTTGTGGAATACACCCTACTTTATAACCTAATCTCTATCTGCAGTGTCTCCAGCATGCTTTCAATTACCACAGACAATAATTTCAAAGTGTTCTCCCGTTGCTAGGAAAGAACAGAAACCCCGCTGACTCGAAACACACTTATAATAGAGGCCCAAGGACAGGTGCTGAAGCAGTTGATCATATGCTACAGCTAGCAGGTAAGACTCAAAAACGCTGGATTGTGCCTTTAATGATGAGTAGAATCAGGCGTGTTAGTGCAGGAAAAACACTAAAATGTGCAGGGCAGGTGTACTCCAGGTTGATGCAGACCGTTTCAATAGCAGGCACAAAAGCAGCCTTGGCCGCTCTGAACTAAGCTCCAGGCACTGGAGCGTCTCCAGGAATAGAACACTGTATCTTTAACTCTGCCAAAAGCATCCTCTATGTATGAAAGGGAAACCAAAAAAAAAACTTTCTGTCTTTCTCTTTTTCAGTTGTAGGTTGCAAGTGCTTCTTACTGTCTTTTGTGTAGGGAATCAGAAGACACACTGGCGGAGGCATGCAGAGACGAAACGGTACAACAAGCACAAGGCTCGAGCACGGCGGGAGAATTTGTCCTTTATTTTGTTGCACTCACACTGGGAGGGGAGGGGAGGGGGGAGTTACTGTGCGAGTTTGATGCTCTTGATGTGCCTGTTGTGAATTGTTGGAAATCCATCGCGTCACATGGATTCGGAACAGACCATGTGATTAAGAGTGGTGTTGTTTTCTTTTGACGTGAGTGAGACATTGTCGCATTGTTTTTCGGACGGTTTTATGCTTTTGCCTTGTTCTTTTGACGCGGAAAGTGTACTTTTTTCTTCTTCTTCTTTTTTTTTTTTTGGATGGACATTGGTGTGTTTTTAATGCTCATCATGTTGAGCTGCACAACATTCTTGCTGTATGCCATTAACTACGTGAAGGTGACTATCATAGGATGCTTGATTTTTGAGTCAATCATGAGGTTAAATTAAGGCCCAGACACAACTGTAGCTTTGGAAATCTCCCAGATCTCTTTTAAAGGAATACTCTCATGTTTTCAGTCTAACATTTATGTGTTGTGCCTGCAACATACACTCAATTACCATGGACATGAGCTTTCCCTGTGCTTAGTAAAAGAGCAAAAAATCAGTTGACTTTTATAATAGAAGTCAGTGGACGTCTGACGATGCAAGTTTTCATTGGCTTCTATGATGAGTTAAGGCTGGCCCGAATAGCATTTTACAGACTTTGTGATATTTCCAGTAGACAGCAACAATATATAAAAGGCTGGTTGAAGCCCAGCTGCTTGCGTGACATATGTTGCTGTAGAAGGTGCAATTGTAGCTCCTTGTTTAAACATAGCTTTGGTATTTGAGGCTCACAAGAGTGACAAAATAAAATGATTGTTTTTATAGGACTTCTCTTCATTTTTCACCATCAGGTTTTAGTTTTAGTTCACGTTAGCATTTCTCATCCACCCACAGAACTCAGTGGCCATGACAAAAACAGTGCAGTTTTTTGTGCTTTGATTCAAGGTGACTTTATAGACATTGGCTATATTTTTTTACCTTTTTGACCATATAGTAACGCTTTTCTTTTTAAAAGTTCTTTTTGAAAGTTTCTTTTATTTAGAAGACAAAATTTCTGAATAATAAATGTATACTCAGATAGACTCGAATAAAGGCGGCGCAGGTAGCATTTTACAGATTTTGAACACTTGTTGGCATTTTCAAATACTTGAATATTCATTCGCAAAAACCCATAATAATAATAACAACAACAACAACAACAATAATAATAATAACAACAACAACAACAACAACAACAACAACAACAACAACAACAACAACAACAACAACAACAACAATAATAATAATAATCTGCTCACATACTGTGCTGCTACGATAGATTAACCCTATCACTGAAATAGCTTCGCTTTATTGAGTCACCTATTTTTAAAGGATGTTTTACTTGCCTAGCTTGCCATGTTTTTAATCTGAAAAGCAACACAGAGGGAAACAGTCATAGTTCAGTCATAACCAGGATAAGCTCAGCCAGTTGCCAGGTTTAACTCAGTCATAACCAGGTTTAGCTCAGTCAAAGCCAGGTTTAACTCAGTCATAACCAGGTTTAGCTCAGTCAAAGCCAGGTTTAACTAGTCATGGCCAGGTTTTGCTCAGTCATAGGCAGGTTTAGCTCAGTCATAGTCAGGTTTAACTCAGTCATGGCCAGGTTTTGCTCAGTCATAGGCAGGTTTAGCTCAGTCATAGTCAGGTTTAACTCAGTCATGGCCAGGTTTTGCTCAGTCATAGGCAGGTTTAGCTCAGTCATAGGCAGGTTTAGCTCAGTCATAGGCAGGTTTAGCTCAGTCAGGGCCAGGTTTAGCTCAGTCATAGGCAGGTTTTGCTCAGTCATAGGCAGGTTTAACTCAGTCATAGTCAGGTTGAACTCAGTCATAGGCAGGTTTAGCTCAGTCAGGGCCAGGTTTAGCTCAGTCATACCCAGGTTTAGCTCCGTCATAGCCAGGATAAGCTCAGTTATAACCAGGTTTTGCTCATTCATAGCCAGGATAAGCTGAGTCGTAGCTGGGTTCAGTTCAGTTATAGCCGGAATAAGCTCTTTCATAGCGAGGTTATTAGCCAGCCTCTTATTGCACATTTGCACAGAGCATTTTTCCCATTGTCCGATAATTTAAATTGTTCCCGTGATTTCTTATGCGTCTGTGCTCTTTTAGCTTAAATGGCCAGTCAAAAGCATGAAAAAAAAAAAGGCAAAGCTCTCAAATAATAAAGTGAGAACTAAATACTCATTACAGTATGTGAATTATTCAGGCCAGCCCTACTGTTTAAGTCAATGAGTTTTGGCTTGTTTTATCAAGCACAGAGAAAGGTTCTTATTAATCTGTAATCACTGCTTGTGGTAACTGGCAATGTGCTGTAGATTTGGTGGATTGAGATTAGATCAAAAATGCCTGGAGTATTCCTTTAAATCCATGTCTAGCCCTTATAACTTTTTTTGTCTCAATACTCTGCTATATCGTCTGGCATGAAAAGTAATAAATAAAGATAATAAAAATCATTAATAAGAATAGTACAAGATCAGATGGCTGCCACAGGCCTGTGAATTGTCCTTGTACAGGCCATCTGGTTTCAGCATTTTCATTTTGTATGAATCGCCCTCTATGACCTTTTATTGTTTTGGACCAAATATCCCTGTATGAAGCCTGTAGCACTTACCTTAAGAGAGACAAAGCACAACAACCTGAGAATTACAAGTATTTGCAATCTGAGCAATGCTTAAACTAAGAAGATTGGAACTGCGGAAGCACCTATACACCAAAATCCCTCACTAGGAGGCGGGCGAGGTGTGAGGAACGAGTGCTTTCTTCACACAGTGCTGAATCTGGAATCTGATCTGAATGGAATCTGATTTGAATCCGCAGGCCCCCTCTGCCTCATAAATTATACATATGTTGATGTGTTTATTTCGGTGTCGCCCTGAACGCGCTGCGTCTTGCACTTTTTGTTTATTTGATCGGGTGATGTGTCACGATGTCAACAGCAGATAGGATCTGTTTTCTCAGCTCCTTTTTTTTTTTGTGCCACTCCTGCAGCCGCTGGATCTCGTTGACCCGTTCCTGTCAACAGCAATCACCAACACCTCCAAGCAGGTGTTCACTGCTGTTTACGTTTTGCTATATAATCCCCCCAACGTCCCCCTTAAACGTTTTCACACCTACCGCACAGTTAGACAATAACAGAAACCCCACACTGGCATTCCGTCCTTTAACCCCTTTGAAGCTTGGCTTATTATTGATTTAAACCCTTAGGATCCATGTGTGGGACTACACTGCAGTTCTTCACTCCTGTTCAATCTAACTTACAGATTTCATAGCAACTGAATAATGCATAGTAGTTTTTAAGGGTCCAAATCATGGAATTATCCTTGTTTTTGTTTTGTTTTGTTTTGTTTTTTTATAAAAAATGATGTAATACACAAACACTACTAAGTTTTATAACATACCACTTTCTTCCAAGCCCATATGTCCAGTATATACAAATTTAGCTACAAACACAGTATTTTATGTGATGTTACAAATGCGGATTTACATATGTTCACCTATTCGACTTATAGTAGTATAGCCCCGCCCACCCATGATAAAAATATCACAAACAGGCACGAACAGGACAACCAACCGGAACAGAGGCCATTTACATATACTGGGCTTAAAGACACGGTAACGAAACCAGCCTCTTTAATTCTGACTATACAGAGGTCGGAAGATGGTAAAGTAGAAATGAGTTTTCTGAATAAAAGCACACAAATATCAAAGGTGGACCTCAGGGAAAAAATCAAATATAATGCATAAAAAATATAGGATGTGGGCCCTTAGAGATTAACAACTGAATAATAAGCCTAACGCTTAAGGGGTTAAACTAAAGCACTTTATTATCTAGTAATGGCAATAATACACTCCATGTTTATTGTCAAACTAGTTAATAAAGTGCTTTGGAGGGGAATTAATAGCAAAAAAAATGAAATTAAATCAAATTCAGTGCAATACAATTTATTAATGAAAAAACAAATTACGGTAAAATGAAGTAAAATAAAAAGAAGATAAAAGGAAAATGACAACTAAGCAAAAGAAAGGATAGTATAGATTGTACTACCATAGAAGAACTGTGAATTGTTCAGGATCTGCTATTAAACTAATGTAAGTTATGAAGTTATGAGAGTGAGGAATTGCAGTGTGAACCTGCTGGCATGTCAGAGTTTAAAAGATTAACACATCAAGCTCAGATGCCATTAGACCAACCTTTCAGTTTTGTAGAAAAATTCTATATATTGCTTGATGCTGAAGCTTCAGAAGTTCATTTCTAGAAATTACAACGCAAACCACCTTTCAAAACGTCTTCAACTTCTTGTGCAAACTAGACACGGTGAAGTTTCAGTCCTGGACCACTTTTTTATACTTACAGCTTTTCTTAAATGATACACTCTTATTTCTCTTTAGTTTTAGATCAGGGTAGGGACTTTTTATCTGATACACTTTAATCCTTAGTCTATAGGTCAGTGGAGAGGGAAGGTTTTTGAGTGCTTAAATGATGTATCCATGCTCCGCCCACAAACATGACCTTTTGTAGTTACGGTTCCGAGCCACCAGGAGGACTCACAAGCATGTGGCATTTATTTGTTTATTTGATTTATTAATTAGTTTTGTACATTGTTTTATGTACATATTCTATTTGATAGATTCTGTTTGTTTTCTTATCTTCACCTTTACCCTACCCTATCACATTAAATGAAGTTGATTCCATTTATTCTAGCTTTCAAAATATTATGATTGACGTGGGTTGTGGGCCCCCTGGTAAGACTCGGATGCTTGCACCTTTTTAATATAATTGCATAGTTTACATGGAGCTTTAATACAGGACTAAGGAGAGACACTTTAGAGGGTTTTGAATACAACTAGAACCGATCTGTCTAGGGTGCACTTTTTTATCCAAGCAACCAAGCTAAAGCTGTCATGTTCTAATGTCGTTCTTTCCAAACTGCATGTTTTTATTAGCTTCAAAGCTGAAACTTGACCATATGTAGCAACTCTGAACAGACACTGGACCTCAATAGGGAACATAATTATGGCATTTCCCTGCAAATATTTTGATTTATTTGACATTTTATTTGATTTACTTGAGCACAATTCAGTCTGACTCATACTAGAAAACAAAAATAAAACATAAAATATAAAGGGTGCCATGACTTTTGCACCGGCTGTGTTTTGTGTTTTATTATTTGTTCCTTACACTATGGTAAACTCACCAAACAGACAGTAAGTTGTGCACAGAATAGTGCAGAATGCTCTATAGGGGCATGTGTACTTATTTTCACATAGGAAATCTACAAAACATGTAGATTTTAAAATCTTAAAATCTTAAGCTACCCACAGCTAGGGGCAATCCTGCTCCACCCCTGTCAACAAATCAGAACTGCAGCCTTGAATATTTCAAGATTCTAACAACACCTGCCCACACTAATTACAAATATATGCATGTTATAGAAGGCTTATGGTCATAGCGTTGCAGCAGAGCTAGGCTATATGCGATTTTTTTTTTTTTTGCACTTCTAGTATCTTTGTATCATTGTGTTTGGGTTTACCTTAAGCAAATGGCTCCATCAGCTACCGTTTTCTTTTTTTTTCTGGAAAGACTAGAAATTGTACAGATAACCTACCTCAACATGGTCCAGTAAACGGAGGGCCCTGCGCCTGTGAAGCTAATTGTGCTGGAGGCTGGCGATCTCACTGCTGAAGGTGCTGGGCTGCGTCTGTCAGGCCTGTGAGGCGGAGAGTTCTCCTGTTTACGCTCTACTCATCAGAAAGGCAGTTCAAACCCAGGACTTTCACATACTTTACACTGAAAGAAAGTGATGGACTGAATGAAGCTGATTCAAATGCGTACGGCGCTCTCGCACGAACATATCAAGACTGTTTGGTCTTTGGGCGCTAAGTCGTGTGCCAGCTACGCATCTGAACCAAGTACGTTCGTTCAATGTGTCATTTTCTTCTCATACGAGCAACCTACAGCAGTCAGAGTGACCAGTTCATTCATATTACAAACCATGCAAGCTGCTTCTATGAGTTTTTATTTGCCTTAAAGAGAGTCGGCCTTTATTTATGTTCTTCTTCAGTTCTGGGGGGATGGGTGTATTGTGGGGGGGTGTTTCTTTCTCTTCCCTTTTGGTATCCCATGCCAGTCATGGCGGGATGGCTGTGAAGGGTGGGCTGCTTCACTTTCTGTTTGCGGCATTTCATTTGACTTACTGTGCTTCTACTATGGGGAAAAAAAGAGGTGATCGGAAAACGACGGCATTTTTCTGTTTTGCAGTCTAACAATCAGAAGAAGCGACGGCGCCGTAGACGTCACGGACAGTCACGGCCGGCACTGTTAAGAGTGGACTGTTGACTTAATTATGAAAAAAGAAAAAAGAAAAAAAAGATGCAGAAAGTGTGATGGTACTTGTTTTTTTACTTTCATATGTGTATGCAGACGAGATTGTGTAATCGAACAACATATATGGTTGTCCCTCACCATTAGAATTAGATAATTAGATGAACTAGAATGGCGTAGGGGGGAGGGGCTAAAAAAAAAATACATACTGGAATCTTAGGGCTGATTAGTGGTTAACACCTGAGCACGGATTTAGTACAAGCACAGTAGTTTTGATGAACTTTGGCTAGATGCGTTCAGTTAGGTTCGACCTAATACGATGTACAGATGTCCTTGGTATTTCAGTTGCAACGGAAGCTCACCTTAGTGAATCGCAAATGGCTATTTAACTGTAAATAACTATGTAAATGTACATGTTTAAAAAGAACATTCCCTTTTGAGTCCTGACTGTAAAGGGTGTCTGTTGACTAGAAGGCGATGCCACCAGAATGGCAGTTACATATGGCGTAATACAGAATAAAACTAGTGTGGTGTATGTGATGTATTAAATGAGATAAAAAAATGCAAAACGATAAAAAACTGTTCATTATTGGTCTATTGAGTAAGTTGCATTGTGTGATGAAAGTCTAAAGTGCTTAAAATGCATTGAATCTGTTATCTGATTTTATTGTAAATTGAAGAGTAAAAAACAAAAGAACATTACATTTTTGTATATATTGGATTTTTGTAAATTTTTATTTGATTCTAATGCAACATGAAGTACCAAATTCATTTAATAAAGTACACTGTGGTCATTTTATCAGACTCCTTTGCTACGTTCTTTCAGATAAGGTCTGATGATTACTGTAAATTAACATCAACTCTCAGGTAAATAATGACCATGCTTTAAGGATTTGTGTATAAAGCTGTTATTATGCTAAGCTACTGCTACCTGCTGCATAAACAGCACATTGGTAGCTTACCCAGGATGCTATCAGTTGCTCATTCTACATAAAGTGGACAATTGGTGTCCCCACACTTTGAGACTGTCAGTTCTGTTAGCTATAGGTTACATAGAGGTTAGTAAAAGGGTAATAGAGTTAAGGCTCGCGCCTTGAGTCAACCATTATTCCTTGTGTTGGAATAGACCATATGGCACTCATGTGGTTCTAAACATACTAGTTTGTATTATGTGAGGGAATCTAAAAACGGCAGCTATTAGACTATTAGACAGTGGTGACTATTAGTACTAGGCCTTCCGATCAAAGGGGCAACTTCCTGACCACCAGGCCACTTGCTGCCCCAAACAATTCTATGACCTTGTTGATTTCTACTTGAACCCCTATGGTATTAAAGTAGTATATTAAAGGTGACTTAACAATTTTGTACCTGAACACAATTCTAGATTAAACTTTTGCTGCAGGCCCCATAGTGGTCAAACCTACCCATAAAGAGGAAAACAAATGAAAAATGGACAAAATATGACATACACTATATGTCATATATACAAATAAATTGCCTTTCAGTAAACGGCAGTCTTAATGCTTCAGCATACCAAGACATTTTGGACAGCGTCATGCTCCCAACTTTGTGGACACAGTTTGGGGAAGAACCTTTTCTATTCCAGCATGACTTTCCCTCAGTGCACAAAGCAAGCTCCATAAAGACATGGTTGCATGAGTTTGGGGTGGAAGAACTTTACTGGCCCGCACAGAGCCCTGACCTCAACCCCATCCAACACCTTTGGGATGAACTGGAGCAGAGATTGTGAGCCAGGCCTTCTCGTCCAACATCAGTGCCTGACCTCATAAATGCTCTACAGAGTGAATCTGCACAAATTCCCACAGAAACTCCAAAAACACTTGTGGAAAGCCTTCCAAGAAGAGTGGAAGCTGTTATAGCTGCAAAGAGAGGACCAACTCCATATTAAAGTCTATGTATTTAAATGCAATGTCATTGAAGTCCCTGTTGGTGTAATGGTCAGGCATCCCAATAGTTTTATCCATAGTGTATATGAATACCAGTCTACGAGCTCCTTACGCTATCTGAGAATAGTTGGTGCTTTAAAACCACACTTATGAGTAGAGGGAGGCTTTAAGGAACATTCTGCATTTTACATGCCAAAAAAGCTCCATAATGCCAGTGCATGAATGACTGCTGCAGGCCCCAGCATTAAAAACAGGAGCTGGTGGCACACAATTGCAATTACGGCTTGTGAAACATTATAATATGCCTGGTGGAATTCAGTACACTGAAAAGGCTTTTATTCTCTAATTGGCAGGTGTTGCTTGACATGCTCTGTACAATGAAATGAGAAATAACTGACTCGATGATTATCCAAAAATAATTTTTATTTTTCAGTGTTTTTTTTTTTTTGATTTACAATTAATGCACAGAGGTTGTTCGTCGATACCAGACAGATCCATACAGAATAACACCAATGCTTGCACTGTTGATATGTACACAGAAGTATCCAGATCAGAAAAGCTAACAGTGAATGGCAGTCATTAGGAAACAGTTGGTAAAAAAACTACTGATCCCCTACTAGCTTTCATTCACCGTAAGCAACCATTAGCATTATCAAGTAACATCTTACTTTGACTGAAGGACGGAAGGTTTAAAAAAAGGCAAAAATGATAGCAGTAAGTCAAAAATGGGTTCAATTTTTGCCAAGTGCATCAACAACGAGAATATATACTTACTTTGAACAATAAAATCTTGTTTACCTATAAAACCATATTTTACAACCATTAATTTTAAACATGAACATATTTGATTCTTAGAAGTCTTTTTGCTGGTCAATATACCAAGTAAGTGATCGGACACCAGGAATGTATACAAATGTTGAATTTGTAAAAAAAAAAAAAAAAAAAAAAAAAAAAGGGATTTGAAGCCTGCACAAAAAGCTCCTTCCCCCCTTAATGTAACCTTAGTTTTGCTGTACTGCATTATTGAGCTGCCCAGTCAAAGGGCAGGTTTTTAGAACTTAAACAGCGGCCCAACACTGACCACATCCAGACCTCCCAAAGAAAACTGAAAACACTAACCAGGGCCAAACTGGAACCCTGATATATGCAGCACCAATCAACAACTGCTAACTCTCGCTCTCAGTCATTAATTCCATGTACCTTCTAGCTCTCACGAGAATCACAGTATGCATATAAAATTAAAGCAACAGATCAGCCAGAAATCACATTTACACAGATTTCCCCAAACATACATGTTCAGAAGTATCCAGACAGCCATTCTAATGAGTCAGATCAGCACAGTTTGTATACTATCCAACGAAACGCACTGGAGCATTCCCACATGAGCCTAGGATCACCTTTCCCAGTGTCAGCACTATAAAGCCCCCCAACATTAGACTGTGGAGCAGTAGAACCGTGTTCTCAGGAATGATGGAATGCCTTTAGTATGAGTTGGGGTGGCGTTTGTGATCCAGAACCAACCACCTAACATCAGTACCTGACTTCACTAATGCTCTTGTGGCTGAAATCAGGTCCTCACAGCAATGTTCCAACATTTAAAGCCCTCCCAGAAGAGTAGAGACTATTACTGTAGTAAAAGGGGGATAAACACCATATTAATGTCCCTCACTTCAGAAGAAACGCCCACAAACGCTGAGACATACTGGACAGTATATTATGTAGACAAGACATGTTTGCTTCTTTAGCACCGAAGATAAAAGGCCAGTGTAGCTAAGAAGTAATGAAATCCTACTGTCAGCCATTGTGCAAACTGGATGTTTAAATCATTACACACTTACCTCTGTATCACGTTGTACAGGATTGTTAACTGGATTTTCAGTATGTCAGAGGGTCAGAACACACATAAGAACGTCTACTGGAGTCTACTTAACAACTTAAAGAGGTCTGAGGCAGGAGAGTGATGATTTAGGGGCACATAAGCTTCCACTATTTGTTAGCTACATTAGCCTTGTACCTCCAATGCCTCCAACTTCAGACACCAATTATTTTTGGTTGAACTTGGAGTAAAGGGAGACTGATGTAAATCTGAGTCTTGGCCAAACCATCGCTTTAAAAAGAAAACATATTTGACAGTAAGTCAGCAACTTTGATCTTACAAAATCTTGAGTTTATACGAGATGTACTCTTGCTACCTTGTGTGTTAAACAGTTGACCATCTCTATAAAGGAACTTAGGACATGAAGTAACCAAAAGGCCTCTTGGAACCTAGTAGATTTTGGCAGTGGTCCTTCAAACAGATCAAAGTGTGCAAATAAGTCACAAATTAAAAAAAAAAAAACAAAAAAAAAAACCCACACACACAAAACAAGAATGCGTGAAATCACGCATTCTTACACTTCACATGCACACAAGACTAGAAACCAAAGACAGTACAGACACACACCATTATTAGATATGTCATTTTCTTGTGACATTCGCTGACAATTACGTGCCCATGCCACACACACGTCAACATCTCAACACAAGTAACATCAAAATATCATACACTGATGATACATTAGTTCGATAATACTTCCAGTTTTCTGTTAAATTACGCTGGGAATAAAAGTTAATAGAGTTTGTGTAGATTTGTTGTAGCCTGAGCGAAAGCACTGCGCTGTTCCTCGTCGGGCCTGGTGTGGAATCGCTGTAGAAAATAATCCCAAAAGTCTGCATGCTATTCCACTTTGGGCCTGGTGTGGAATCGCTCCAGCAGAGCCCGCAGGATGTTGCCAGGAACCTTTTGGTGTCTGTCGATAAGTGCTTGAACTGCTGCCTGCACCTGAATGAAATATTGGATTAGAGGAGAGTTTCAATGAAGGCCTGCACTGTAATCAGCTGAATATTTCATGAAGTCTCCTTCTAAGGCAGTGGTCAGCATGACACTTTTACAAATGGGGAACAACCTCATGCTCGCCTGGCAGGGAAAAAGCTTTTTTTTATAATTAACTGAGATCTTTAATATATCAAGCACTGTATTTTGAATGCTTGGTGCAGTCCATAGGGGGTGTACAAAACGACAAATGCAGCAGGATGCTGATCAGTCACTTTATCAGAAACATCTACCCTATACGTGCACGTTGGATTTACTAACTATAACCCATTTGTTGCTGCACCACTGATCAGACCTTCCATACCCTGCTCGGCAGCAGAGATCACCACAGGTCCGCCGCTGACCTGACATTATTTGGGTGGTGCACAACAGTGACACTGACTTACCTTATTGTACTTTGGTGTACAGCCAGAGACTGCCACTACCGATCTTATTAATAATCAAGCAATCTAGTATTTATTTGACAATTAATGGAGTGACCATAAATAAGCAGTTAATAACATATAGCATTTTACCTCATTTACCTGAAATATGGAACTATAAAACATGTGCATTCATAAGGTCCTGCTGGTGTGGGTTCCCTCTCAGTGACACAAAAGCACCAACAGCACTCTCCCACTGCTGAACGTGGCTTTATAATAACTAATGCTGGGCACCGATTAAAATCTTTAATCGCGATTAATCGCATGATTATCTGCGATTAATCACATTGTTATACGCAAAATTCAATAATTACTTCAAAAGTAGTGTATTCCTCACTTTTATTTTAAAAGTACTGCTATATTAACAAAAGAGCAATAATATTTGGTTTGCAAACACTTTAAACAAATAAGGTGCTTTTTAACAGCAGTGTTCCCTTTAACACAGTTACAAAAAACAGCCCCCCCGAAACAGTCCCCCAAAAACAGCCGAGACGTAGAGTACTGAGCGCATTATTTTAGCTTGATATCGACATCATTTGAATGAATTCAGGGCATATTTTCAAGGACGCATGTCTAATTTAATTGATTTCCCCATTTTTCTGTCGTAGGATCTGCTCACAATATCACAACAGACCGCAGCAGTGCAAGACCATCAAGTTTTCTACATCATTTTTTTTGTTAGTTGTCTTCAACAGTTTGCTGTTGAAGCTTGGATTTACGCTTCTGTGGGCGATGACGTTTTCTCTGGCGGCTGTGGTAATTCCTAAAGCTGTCAAAGTTTGCACAGCACACAGACTAGCAGAACTAGGCTGCCAGCGAAATCTGAACTGAAAGTTCAGTGGCTGGTTGATTTTCATATGCAATGTAAGGGGAATGCAATTGTGGCTGAGAGACTCAATATAATTGAGTCTGAACACTGATATGAAGTAAACAATAAAAAACAAAATTTAACCGCAAATGTATATTCACACACAACTCTGGCTCATACACTTTATGGACAAAAGTATTGCGACACAACGCCATGCTTCCAACTTTGTGGACACTGTTTGGGGAAGAACTATGGCGTCACATCAATGCCAAAACTAGAGCGCGCAAAATCGCTTGCCGCAAAAATTTCGCTGGCGTAAATTTCAAAGTCGCGCGCGCAAATGTGAAACTCGAGAGCACAAAATTAAGAATCGCGTGCAGGTTGTGATAATATTGCGTGCGAACTGTATGTCTTGAATGTCTTTTTTCCTCTCAATGTGTTAAATGTCCTCGCGCGCGAAGTAGATTACCGACGAGCGGCTTTTTTGCTCGAGTGAGATTTCTGCGCGCGC
>JBBPCZ010000042.1:26718722-26732886 GCA_037974445.1 Brycinus macrolepidotus
ATGAACTGGAACGGAGATTGCGAGCCAGGCCTTCTCATCCAACATCAGTGCCTGACCTCATAAATGCTCTACAGAATAAATGGGCACAAAATCCCCCCGAAACACTCCAAAATCTTGAGGAAAGCCTTCCGAGAAGAGTGGAAGCTGTTATAGCTTAAAAGGGGGGGGGGGCAACTCAATATTACAGTCGATGTATTTGAATGCAGTGTCATTGAAGTCCTCGTTGTAATGGTCAGGTGTCCCAATACTTTTGTCCATATAGTGTCTCTTCTTGCTGTGTTTCCTCGTATTGTAAGTCTGCATTTAAAGTGATAATGTGATGTACAGGAGCTGAATGGACTAATCAGAAGGGATCCTTTTAGGTATTCAGTGCACTGGTGCAGCACCTGCTGGCTGGGACTTGCATAAGGACTTCCATACACAATTCCAAGTACAGTGAAGGTATTTGGAGTCTTTGATGATCAGTATGATGTGTAAGACCACTGGTGATAATGCCTCTGTCTGGAAAATGTAACTTGACCCATCATAAACTCCTGCTAATGTCACAGCTCGAGTTTTTCGCCTCTGTATGCAAATCCAGAGAGAAGAGCAGCAGGAAGTTGCGGCAAGTTCACTTGGTTCCTCTTTCTGCCTGCAGTCCACTTCAATGAGCCTCGCGACGTGAGGAGAGCAGCACGAGCTCACTCAGTCACGCCACGCACTCTATTCACTTCAGCCTTTTAAATGCTTTTACACTTTTAGACCTCATTTCACTTCACTGGTAAGATCACTGATTTTTTTGTGTGTATATATATTTAATAGTCTCTCTCTCTCTCTCTCTGTTTCTCTCTCTCTCTCTGTCTCACTATCTTTCTCTATTTCTCTCTCTCTCTCGTCTTTATCATTCTCTCCCTCTTTCTCTCTCTCCCTTTCCCTCTCTCTATCTCTCTCTCTTTCTCTCTCTCTCCGCTATTTCCCTTTCTGGTTTTCTTTTCTTTCTCTCGTCTTTCTTATTCTCTCCCTCTTTCTCTCTCTTCCTCTTTCTTTGCTTTTCTCTTTTTCTTGTTCTCTCTCTCTCTCAATATTCAAATATAATTTACGAGCCTGTTGTGTCTGTGGGAAAGCTACATCTGTGTGAAACTTCGAAAACAGAACAAAATACAAATAAAAAAAATGCTGTCCGTAAAGAACGAGTACAAAAAAAATTAGAGCAGAAATAGATGGTCAGTGAGGAAACTACCCAGTAGAATTGTTAGTACAGCAGAACTAGTGTGTGTGTTTTGTCCTGATTCTGTTGCTTTTGCTGGCAGAGAAGTTGACCAAGTTGAAATTTTGACAGTAGAACATTTTTTCTTCATTATAAGCCAGTTTTCGTGGCTTGGTTACGTGTTCTTTTTGTCTTAAATGCCGCAGCAGGCTGTATTCAACTAGTAGTAGGAGGAAATGGCCATTCAGCAGCATAGTGAACTCCACTGTGTGACACCATTGTGTTTTTATGCTTGAGTACCCTCTGCCTGCTGGTTAATGTTCATTCTAGCCTGAAGGAGGGCTGGGGAACCTCATGGAAGGTCCTAAAGGTGCTTAGAGTGGAAAATCTTAACTGCTCAAGCTTTAGAAGAGCTGAAGGATATGCCACAGTACCCACCTCCATCCCCCTTTCACTATCTTGAGTTGTTTCAAGGGCTATCATGAGTTTATAATAGTCTATTAAAAGCAACTTTTCTAACTGAATCGTCTTTAGTTGGCAATTAATATGATGATTTTTAAATTTCCTCTTTGGTCACCAGGAAACATCTTGATGGACACACCCATGTGTTTGATTATTAAACGTCAAAGTAATCACCAATAATCACTATTTACTCATTATTAATCAAAAGTGTCTGCCCTAAATGAGATCATTTCGGAAGACCAGCGGCCAGTGAAAAACTTTAAAGAAAAGTCATTGTGGAAGTTGACTTGAATGTAGGGACTGTCTGAGACGGGGAGAACTCTGAAGATGTAGAAACTTTGGTTGCGTTTCTAGTCTAACAGTGAGAAATGTCTCTCGTACTGAGGTAGCACAATTATACATGGAAAATAAGATGTCATAAAGATATAAAATGGGTTTTTTTTCTATATCTATGCCATGTGTGTCTATGTATAAGCAATGTGAGTTAGATATACTGTGTAATTAGCAGCATGGGTGTTTTGAGTTGATCAGTTAGATTAATACGCCATGGCTCCCAGGACCTTACGTCTATGTAGTGTATGTTTTACGAGGCCCAGTCTCCTAGTGTAGCTGCTCTGCATCTTGCAGTAGTTGATAGAAGCTGTAGAAGTTGAGAATGGGGGTGTAACTGAATGAGACAGATTTTTATCTTAGATGTGGTCTTCTTTTGACACCCACCAGTTACAATATTTTGGCTGCTGGTTAAACTGCTGGTTACACTGTCCATAAAGCTGTAGTATCTAAATAGGAAGTAACTCCAGGGCTCTAGAAAAGATGGGTGTTTTCCAACCTAGCGTACTGCCATGAACATTGATCTCTTTTTCCCACTATTTCCTTCTGTTTCCATGATTGTAAATATTAACTGGATCTCTGACACAAGCATTCTGAAGTCTACTTTGCTCTTCACTGCTCGCCTAGTCAAAAATAACAAGCCCAGAACAAAGAAGTGTTTCTGCAGCCCACTTTAGCTTTCAACGGTTTGGCCAAAGAACTCATGGTCAGCCATGCAATGTTTGGAGACCAGAGTAAAGATCTGAAAAGTTCACCTTTTTTTGAAATGACTGAAACAGCTTAAAGCTTCTGCTTAAAAAAAAAAAAAAAAAACTATCCTCCAGACCTGTCATGGATGAACAGATAGCTCAGTGCTTTGATTTCAGACCTTCTTATCCGCCATACCACTGGGGCCCAGTCGTATGCCAGATCTGCACTCTTAATAAGGTTCCTCTGTGGTTCTCGGCTTGAATGTATGGTTCTAGGGAAAGCCTTTAATTGGAATTGGAACCTATACATTATGTAGAGTTTCTTCAAGCTCTAAAAGGTTCTTCACACTCACATGACTCATGGTTCTTAGTAGAACCATCCTTCAAAGGCTCTTTAGATAACCAAAGACTGGTTCTTCTCTCCGAAGAACCACCTTTATTTTTTCCAAAGTGTACACAAACAATCAGGATCAGAAAACTTGATTGATCTCGGAGGAAATTGCCTGTGTTATGACTGCTCAGGCACACAGAGACAAGAACAATATAAAATATAAATAAGTCTAAGTCTAAATAAATCCAATTAAAAATGAAAAATCTGTCAAATTAAAAAGGCGTGAAATAAACTATGCTATATTCAATACAAGTAACTAAACCTGACTAAACTGATCACGGCGGCGTGCTCTTTAACCATGACCTTAATTAGCAGATTCACAAACAGGGCCTGAGTGGTCTGAGGTATGAGCAGCTGCCAGATAGCCCTGAGCCGCTGTGTATTCAATGCGGCTTTGCTATCATCTTCACTCTGTCCTTCCTGTCAGGCTTGAAAGCCACACGCAGACTGGCTAAAGGAGGAAGTACGCAGCTTCGGTGGTCTGCATACTGTCTGGCCATATTGCTTTGTTAACAGCTTCGCTCAGACTTCGTAAAATGCAGAAACACTCAGCTGTCTGGTAACTTGTGAATGTATTCTCAAAGCCCTAAACCAGACAATAACATGTCGAAGGAGGTCTGTAGATGTGTAGCATGGGAGAGTGCAAACCATAAGGTATTTATTATCAAAAATCATCAACAAGGTTTATCTAGACTGGAGGTTAAGGCCTGAATAACAAATCGGCTTTATTAGAGAATGTCTCTGTATGTGTTACATGGGCCAGTGCAAACCCACGTGGCACACTTGGCCTTAATAATGAAATGAAATATATAGAAAAATTATATACCCAAACAGGAGAAAGTGAAAGTCTTTTTGCTTAACAGATTCTCTTCAGGTGGTCAAAAACTAGGTCACCTTGACCACAATTTATCCTTTAATCATCTTACAACATTTAAGGCTGTAGCTTGTAACAGTGTCTCGTGAATGATCAGTCATTTTATCTCTCGGGGGATCAGATGGCCATGCTTATCTAATCATTGGTTATTTTTTTAATAACAGGTACAGTCTATTCCTGCTGAGGGCAGGACGTCTGCCAGGTGTGTCCAATGAAAGAATGACATTTTATACTTTTCATACTTAAAAGTTAGCGTTTTTTGGTTTTACACTGGCAAATTTAGGTCAAAAGTAAATGAAGCTCATACGGAAATTAGCATCATGGAAACTGCATAATTAATTCATCACCTACTTGCCACAAACAATGACGAGGTGTAATCTAAAGAACATAGTTATGGGAAAAGGGTATATAGCATAGCTAATGTATTTACAGAAAAGATTTGGGTGACTATTTACTTCTAGTCTTGTTGCTCCTGTTCTAACCTAAAAAAAAAAAAAAAGCAAAACTGTCTAGGTAGATCAGCTACGTATGGGGTAAAAGGAAGTAGAAGATTTTTTGCCTAACCATTCCTTTCTAAATGTTTTATAAAAGTATCAACGTTTGCAGAAATTATTTGTGAACAAGTTGGTCCGGAACAATTCTTGGGGTTGAGGAGTTTAAAGATATCACTCGTTTATAGAGTGATATCATACTATACTCCCATATAAAAATTGTATGCACTTGCATTTATTATTGAAATACAGAATATATTATAATCATTTTTAAGAGTGTTGCATGTTTGTATGGCTCCCTCAGCCTTAAACTGGTTTCTTCGAGTAGGAGGAAGTTACCCAGTGTAAACCCGAAGGGCATCGTGGTGTTGTTGACTTATACTCAGTAGGGCACCTTCTCTGGAATGTACAGCGTTGATATTCGTTACTGATTGAACCGTGGCTACAAATGACTAAACACAGGATGGTGTTGAGCAACGGATCGTCCACCATGTTTGCTTGTGTTTTGTGGCATGTTGTGGCATTCCCCTGAACATATTGCATGAAATTATTTTTTTTCCTGGTTTGTTTTTAGATTTGACCTTCTGAGCTTTGTCTAGAACTTCCTTATGGTTTTATGGGTCTGTGAGCTTTGCTCTTTGTCCGGGTTAATAATGATTAAGGAAAACATCCCTCAAAGACATAAATAATAATGAAAACATACGTAATAGGGGCTCCATCTGCATATTACTTTTACTTGTAACAGTATTCCATTGTAAGTGTCATTGTTTTGATATCACCTGACCCAGCGCTCTGCAATAATCGTATTGTGGGAAGTATAAACACAACCATGGAGTATCTCTCTTGGGCTAGTTTGACCAGTTTTATTGTTTGAACAACAACACAAAGTTTCAAGCAAGCTTTCACCCTCTTATCTGACCTTTCGGAGCCATCGTTTGGCTTCTCAACGTCCATTCATTCATTCATTCGTTCATCTCCTTTATTTAATAAAGAGATCACACTGTAGATAAAATCAACCGTTGTTAAATCAACTGGACCATATCCTGGGAAGTCTGCTGCAAGATCCTGAAGGAATACGCTGAAATTTCCCATTTAAATAAATCAAATTCCAATTTGTCGAAAGAAATAATCGATTTAATCTAATAATCTCTCAAGAAGCTTCTCATTTTTAACAGTCAGATTTGAAATGCAAATGTCAGAACTGTTTAAATTAGATACATATAAAACAAAGTTACAAGCTGTGAAACAAACCTGAAAAATGTTCTCTGCTTATTAACCCATAGACAGCAAGAGTTATTACTGTAATTAAGAAATGAATTACATAATTAGTAATGTGATTATATTTACATTCAGTTTACATTCTGTATTGAGAGATAAACTGTCAATATCGATGGATATCTCCATATTGGGCTGGATCAAATATTTGATGGAAAAAATTGATAAATCTGATCCAGTTATTTTAAGAATTTAGTGTGAAATTGCACATCGTGTCTCTATGAAGATATTATAGTGTTTGAGTGGTATGAGTGCTTTTAGATGCTCATCTTGTTTCAGACAACTGACTTTTTCTGCTTTTTTTTTTGACCGTAAACAATAAAAAAAGGCATTTTTTTTGTCTTCACAAAAAAAAGAGACAGTGCACATACCCTTTTCTCCTTACAAGCATTAACAGGGTCTGGACTGAAATTTTTTAAATCCGCACTTTCCAAACACTTTGTTAGACTGCTTTAATGAGCTCTGAGTGAGACATAGATCATAATAAATGATACCACACTGTGTGATGATAATTATGGACTTCAAATGTGTTAATGTCATGTGTTTTTTGGTTTCTGCCCCTAACAGAAATCATGGGTTGTAAAAAATCCAAGCTTGGAGACGACCAGAAGGGAGGTGTGCTCGGCGTAAAGAAGCGCGAGTCTCTGCGATCTGACAAAACGGTATATGTGCGAGATCCAACCTCCCCTAAACCTCACACTATAGTAAGTAGCGAGTCAGGTGGGGGGGAGGGAAACACACAAAAAAAAGTCTTCTCATGTGACTTTAGACTCGCAGAGGGCCATTTATTTTAGGCTAGATAAGAGTTATGACTGTAGATCAGGAGTATGTGTGAATGGACTGTCATATTATAAATGAGTCATATTGGAGATGGGATTCAGTATGTGTTTCTTTTAAGGGTGCAACGATTTCAATACAGTGTTGGAAAATCGAAGAAAATGGATTTTGAAACGTGCATTTTTAATTTAAAACTGTATCGCCAGTCCAGTCTTCTTTTAGGGTGCATACATAGAATCCAGTGTCAGTTATTAATACATTGGGCGCATTCTCAGTGCTCAGATTCTCAAATGATAGGACTTGTTTTTTGAAACTGATTGTAAATTCTAGGGGATATAATGTTTTGGGCTTATTTCATGGCTGGAGTGGACAAGTTAATCTCAAAGCCAGGACTTTATTCTCTACAAATTATCTACAGATTCTCTGCTGAATCAAAACATTTTAATAAAACATCAAAATTCTAATCTTGACCTCAGAATCAAAAGTCATATCCTGACTGTGTGTCTGTCGTTACACCCCTACTTTCTTTGTCACCCATGCACAGAAATGTCTTCTTGCAATAGATTTTTTACCTCTAGCTTTTCAATTGCAGAGTAATGCTCTTCCTCCAGGACTCCTGCCTGGTCAGATGTTCCAAAAAATGGAAGGTGACAACAGTCTCTGTAATTTCTCTCCACTTCCTTTTGAAGTCATCTGCGTGTGAAACAAAGCACTATTTTATTTTACTCCACAGAGCAAAGCGAGCAGGGTAAAATAGTCATCGCTCTGTACCCATATGAGGCCATACACCCCGATGACCTGGGGTTTAAAAAGGGGGAACAGCTGAAGGTCCTTGAAGAGTAAGTGCACCTACATTATTCCACTGGAAAGATTTCCTAAACTCTAATGACTGGATTATGGTTGTTCAGGAAACAGTTCACTTTGCTGTGAAATTTTTTTCAGTTTATTTTGATTGAACAGTTATTATAATTTTTTTTTTAGTTATTAAAACTGACTTTTTTTTTACAATGAAGATAGACAGTAACTATTTTTACATTTGAAAATAGCTTGAGAATTTCATGTCAGCCGAAGACATGACCACATACTCCATGAAGTATTATAAAAACCAATTCTAATCAATCAAATGTTCTAAACCTCTGATTGGCGCGTCACGGTTTATCGCTGTATTTTTGTGACAACTGTCATTTTCTGCGTGTGTTTTTTGCAGGCATGGAGAATGGTGGAAGGCCAAATCTCTGACCACAAGGAAGGAAGGGTTCATCCCTTCCAATTACGTGGCCCAGGCTGACACCATGGAGATGGAGGAGTGCGTGCACTAGATTGTTCTGGATCTTGTCCTCCTTTCTTTTAACCGTGTTCTCCACTGGCTTGTTTCACAGAAACACAGCACAACAGTCACATTCCTTTTATTCTGCTTTGCAGATGGTTCTTCAAGGACATCACAAGGAAAGATGCCGAGAGACAACTGTTAGCGCCCGCTAACAAACCGGGCTCCTACCTCATCCGAGAGAGTGAAACATCCAAAGGTTAGTGGAGCTTTATGTTCTATAAATGCATTTCATTGTATAATGAACTTATTTAATATGTTATTTTATACTTAGTCAACATGTTATTATATCTATTTTATTTCATATAATAAAATATTTTTTATTCATATGTTTTCTTTATAATTTTTTATAAAAAAAAAGTGCATTCACTCAAATGTTGCTTGACATGTTTTAAAGAAAATATATTACACGCATATATTTCTTTTATTATTTATTATTTATGATGTGTTTTTGTGTTTATCAATATTAACTTTGTTGTAAATTGGTTATCATAAAATGTAGTCTGTGCAAGCTCGTTTAATATTTTAGATTTTATTTTTGCCAATAAGTTTATGACTGACTTGTTTAGGACTGCTGGTGGAGACACATTGTTTTATCACCAGACTGGATCCCAGAGCCTCTGATAAGGCCTTTCTGGTAATGTTTTACAGGAAGCTATTCGCTGTCTATCCGGGATGTGAGTCCGCAGGGTTCAGACGTTGTGAAACATTATAAGATCCGCAGCTTGGACAACGGTGGCTACTACATTTCCCCCAAAATCACATTTCCCGACATCACCAAGATGTTACAGCATTACCACAGTAAGTTTCCTGGACCCAGTGGAGCACTTTTTTACTAGTTTTGATTCAGAAACATGAAAACTGAACCATGTGTTTCTGCGGTCTTTTGAAGTAAAACAGTAGTTGCTACAGTCTTTAACTTCCCATTTTCAAGCTTAGAATCTCAAGGGTGTGTTTTGTGTGTGTGTGTCTGTTCACACAGAGCAAGCAGATGGACTGTGCCGTAAACTGGACAGGTCCTGTGAGAAGCCTAAAGCCCAGAAGCCTTGGGATAAAGACGCATGGGAGATTTCCAAAGAATCCATCAAGATGGTGAAGAAGCTCGGGGCAGGGCAGTTCGGAGAGGTGTGGATGGGTAAGTGGATGAAGGCAAACACCTGAAAAAAAATGAATCAAATATAGTTTTTGATTGCTTGTCATAAGTTTTGGGACGTTATGCCTTCCTGAGCTTTTTGGATTTGCACAGTTACTTTTCAATAAGTAAAGAAAAATACACTGCATGTCAGTGTCGGGCAATACCAATTATTTTTATATCTTTAATTTTATATAATTACATCCTCTCATTTTATACTCATTTTTAAAAAAAATTGCTTTACAGTTTTTAAAGTGAAAAAAAAAAAAAAAATATATATATATATAACAAATATATATATATATAATCTTGTTTTTGTACGCAAGTTTTATATACAGAAAATACATAGAATACAAACAATTAAATTAATATTGCGCTTCCTTTCTGGAAATCTGTTTAACGAGACTATGTTTGGAAAATTTAGATGTCAGCAAAAGTTTTGGCAACATGTTTGTGAGTGCTTCAGCATTCTTTTAATAAGAAAACTGTGTTTCTTTTTTAACATGGAGTTTGTTTACTGATAAATACTTATTTGAGAGTTGACCTGGCTCCAGCATTTCGTGTTTCTGTTACCCAGGCAGTTTATCTGGTTCTGTGTGCACGTGTGATAGGAAAAAAATAAAGAAACCAGATTAAAGGCCTGGCTACTGAGCTAAAATTCAGGTCTGTTCATGAGATCTGATCTATTGAACTGAAGTGTACTGTTTACATTATCATTATCATTCAGTCTGTTTTGAAGGTCCTGCAGTGAAGATTTTTTTATTGCATTTTAAAATAATTACATTTGAATTAGAATTTGAATTCAAATATGTGAGTCGATTATATTATTAAAAACAGTCCGTTACCATTCTGCAGAAATGGATTGAGCTACTTTAAGTGGTGCCCCTTTCTGACAAAGGTGTTCAGATAAACACTCAGAACTTGTACAATCTTCATATGATGAACAGAATACAACGGGTCGCTCTGGAGCTCTGTACATGAGCCTCAGATCACCATGTCCGATGCCAAGCATTTGCTAGAGGCGAATAAAGCCCCCCCAGCATCGGGCTGTGGAGCGCTGGAACTGCGTTCTCGGGAGTGAAGAAGCTCCATTAAAATACCTTTGGGATGAGTTGTGTTTGTGATCCAGAGCTAATTATCCAACATCAGTACCTCACAAATGCTGTTGCAGCTGCAAGCAAATCCTTATAGCAATCAAGTGCCTTCCCAGAAGAGTCGAGAATTTAGGAGTGCTGGACATATAGTGTAGCTGCAAAATGTACTTGGAGAATGGGAGTCTGCTTTCTTCCATTTCCAGTCTGTTGTCAAGTGCACATATTGAAAATTTGATTTAGTGGTAGTTTCAATGCTGATGAGGACCACCATCACAACAATGGGATGAAATCATTGACTTTTGCCCTTATTCTCTTTTGTTGACTGCTCTTGCACTTCTTCCAACAAATAATGGCACCGTTTAAACAGTTTTCTATTTAACAGTGTTAAATTACTGCAGACTAACAAAGACAATATTCTTAAAACCATTTCGAGAAGTTAAGTGTCCTGAAACTTTTGACAAACAGTGCAGGTTGACTCATTATGAGACATATAAGCTTACCTCTTCATTTTGGTATCACAGTGCACACAATGTAGTTGAGGCCAGACCACAGCCACACTGCAAATATACGTATCTATACTGTGGTCTGTGGACGTTGATTGCGTTTACTTTACAGGATACAACATTGTCACTGTAGAAAAACCTATGAAAATCATACCTTTATTCTTTCCTTTAACATTTGTTTCAGATTCCATATTTTCCAAAAGTAATTTTGATTTTTAACACTGTTAAAGTTTCAAAATGTACCATTCATTCCTTATTCCAAACGGCCCATATATGGATACTAAATTGACAGCTCGTTTTGAATTGGTTCGAAAATCAACGCATTTACAGATATCCTATTATTCAGCTTGCAGCAACATAACTCCACCCGTTCACACTGACGTTATAAGGAGTTTTTCAGCCCAGACTGCTTTTTAAATGTGACACAGTAAAGGGCCATTCAGAGCAGAGCTCATTTACATGGCAGCCTTAAAGGCAAAATAACTAAAGCAGCCTGTTTAAGTCTAATGGATGTAGAGAGCTTGTTTAAATCATCATGTAAAAAATGTAAAAATGATTTATGACAGTTCTTGATAAATAAAACACATTTGAATGTCATAAGTAGACCTCAGAGTAATTTTTTTTTTTTTTATTTAAAAAACGAAAATCAATGAATGGGCAAAATACTCCTTACATTATGTAAAAAATGGATGACCAATGAACCAATAGAAGAGCTCTAAAATTATATGGAATTCTATGTTGTTCCATTAACTCCAGTTGAAAGAAATGTGTTTCCTTCCTCTGTAAAGTTTCTTTTTTTCTCTGACAGTTACAGTATATTTATGTGAAGCTTGAAAGGCTTAATTCTCCAATATTTTCATGAAATGTTCACCAGGTCAAGGGCAGCACACTTTTATAAATGGTGTAGCTCTTCTTATGATCGCAACAACCAATGACAAGTCTCGAGTTTGCTTGGCAGTATGATGGGAAGCGTTCGGCTCTGCGTATTTGCCCAGTTTATGACTCATTTTTGGATTCCTAGTAAAAGGTTTAGCGTAAGCGGCAAAACTGCAGGTTCAGACTTATTCCTTAAAGTCTAAATTCGGATTAGGAACAATTGGCGGTAAGCTGCTTTAGTCAAATGGTGCCTGTTCCTGTTGTGGGTCTTGGTGGGCTAACTGCACCGACAGAGGCCCTATCTGCCAGATCTCAGGGGGAAGCTGTAGTGCAGTCGGCGTCAGATTTGCATGGATGTCATTATTATTCATGCGGCGTCTTCCCGCTTGGCAGGCGGGATGAATCGCAGGAAGCGGTCGACTTTGCAAATATACAAATGGAGTGGGGCCTCGTGCGCTCAAGATGTTTCCTCCTGACCCCACCGCCAGCGCACTGCCAGGCCTAACATACTCGCACACACAGGTTTATAACCTTTCATGGCTGGTAGCTGAATGGAAAGCTTCCTGCCGTATTGCGCAATCCCATTTGTTATGGCTCGCTTTGGTGCTTTGTCCCCCATTATTGCTCTGAAATTCACCTGCAATAGATTATTTTATTTAATAATGCAATTCTGTAACGTAAACGTAACTATATTAATAATGAATAATATAGTTAAGAATATGAATAGGAATGTTAAATGTATATAACAGAAGCTACCAAAAGTTTTATCAGTTTTATTTCATGTATCTATCGGTTTTATTCCTTGATTCTTGTCACAGCTTCCCTAGTCATTTAAAATCATCCGCTGCTTCAACATATACATGCATCTGCAGTTGATTCGGTTTTATATTATTGAAAACGTTCATTCCAGACTTTTGAAGCGTGGTGTAGAGGGTTTGGAAGGGGTGTGACTCATGGACAGTGCATGCAAAGCATGGTGGAGATGTTATGTGTGGTTATCAGGCAAATGTGTGGACCACAGTGTTCTGAGAAATGAATCCTCATTGAAGAAAGAGGGATGAATATCACTTCACTTTTCTATGGTCTTTGAGTAGACCCGTATGACTCACCACTACTGAGAAATAAGGATGTCTATGACACAGTTTAACTGTGATCTGAGAGTCCTGTGAATGCTCATTAGTCAATGAAAAAACAAATTGACACTGTAATCAGCCTAGACGTCCTCATAATTGACAAAATTCAGACCTCAAGGTGGCTGCTGCTTCAGTTTTTAGCTGGATGATGTACTTTGGTCCATGTTTATAGATATCAATTTGTCATACGGTGTCAGAAAACACATGAACAAGTCCATTTGAGATTACTGACCATCTCAACATGGTTTGAGGAGCATGTCTGAAGGTATTCGGTCAGGATGAGTTTTAGTTAACCTTGTAGCTTCGGGGCAAAACTACAGAAGCAAACTTCAGACATCAAATATGTCTTGGCTGATCGACTAGGATGGAAGACATACATTGTACGTTTGACTTCTGCTCTTTTAAGCAAAACGAAAGAGGAAAGAGACAGATAGAAGTGTGCAATTCTGCTATCTTTGCTGATACAGCCTGCTGTGTGGCATGAGCTTGTGATAAATAGGAAATACTCTGGCTATGGTCAGCATTTCTTCCAAGGCCTAGTGACTTAAGTAGCCTTTTACAGAGGGTTCAAATTGTGGCTTTGGGTGGTCCCCTGATGGTGTGACTATGAGGTGCTTTATGTTTTGATGCATACTGTTTTAAGAGCTTATTTTTGTGAGGTGTATTTTAAGTATTACTAGTCAGGTCTTTTAAGATATATATCAATATAAATGTTTTTGCACTTAAAAGCTGTCAAGAGGACATGGCAAGTAGGTTTAATAGCCTACCTTTTCTAAGTTAATAAACTAGAATATTATGTAGACACTAAACCAGTAGGATTAATCAGCAGGCATGTCCCATAAGAAGTAAAACCAAATTACAATTCGTGTTTCGGAACAAGGGTAAAATTCTGGCCGTGTTAGTTGTTGTGTAGAAACCTATTAAGGCTAGCATGAGCCATCACATGTTCTCGGCCAGCCGAAAATAAAATGAAAATGCAGTTAAGCTTCTTCTCAAACGGGACACTTTGTATGTGCATTATATTGATGGTTATAGTATAAATTTGGGCAGGGTCAGTTTACCGTTTCTCCAGCGGGAGGAATTTAAAGTTGAACACAGTGAAAGTGTATAACAGTGTGTGAGTGCATTCGCTTTGTTAGAATATTCACTTTTTATTCAATTTAGTAACACAGAAGCCCTCAAATTCAGCTTTGGAATGATATTTACCCTCAAACCGAACCCTGCTTTCGTGTTTTACAGCCTATTACAACAACACCACGAAGGTAGCAGTGAAGACGCTGAAGCCAGGAACCATGTCTGTGGAGGCCTTCCTTGAGGAAGCTAACCTGATGAAGACCCTCCAACACGACCGATTGGTGCGCCTCTATGCCGTGGTCACCAAAATTGAGCCCATCTACATCATCACCGAGTTCATGGCCAATGGTACAGTAACAGTGATTTCACTGTGTAGGAAACAACCCCAGACCACCCAGCCCAGTAGGACCACCATGCACTTGTTGTTTTAGTTTACTGTCCCTCAGATATAATATACATAAACACACAATAATTATATATATATATATATATATACACACACACACACACACACACACACACACACACACACACACACACACACACACAC
>JBBPCZ010000042.1:26741540-26751780 GCA_037974445.1 Brycinus macrolepidotus
TGTGTGTGTGTGTGTGTGTGTGTGTGTGTGTGTGTGTGTGTGTGTGTGTGTGTGTGTGTGTGTGTGTGTGTCTGAATCTGAATGTGTCACATAGACATAGCAAAGTATAATGTATTATACTATTATAGCATGTAAGGTAAAAAGGCAGTATTATATCAGTTATACCATATATCATGATTCAAAATAGTAATTCATCCAAACATGTCAGCTTTATTTGCATTATATAAATCTGATGATGCTAGCCTTCATTCATTAACCACAGTGTGAAGTATGGCTTCAGTATGTAACACTGTAGTAAGGTGCTGGTGTTTGTGTGTGTGTGTGTGTCTTTAAGGCCCTGCAGGTGTTTGAATCCCACACTGGCTGTCTGGGCCCAGCGGAGTTTAAAGAGTTTTCTCTGCCGTACCTGCGGGACATTGCACGCAGGGTTAAAGACAAACTGAAGGAGTCCGGCCTGGACAACGTGCCCATGGTAAGTCTGGACTGACACCAGGATTCAGTCCAGAATCGTACCATAGAAATGAAAAAAAATGAAATTATACTGTATTTAATTATTTAATTGAGGGCTGTTTCTTTTCAGCTTATAACGTTCCTCACATCATTCGAAGCTTATGTGTTTGTGTATAAGAATCTGGTGTCTAAGAAGATGAATCATGTTGTTTATGATTGTCTTGATGTTCTACAATATGGAAGGCAACCGCCAGTTTAATTCTACAGTCCTTTTTCACTGCCGAGCAATTGGAGAAATTGGTGTATTTTTTTTTTTTTGTAAAAGTAATTTTTAATCGATTACTTTTATTGTGGCCATCATTGTCCAGAGGAGATAACAGCTGAAACATTATTTATATATATATATATACTGTAACATACACTACCATGACAGTCGTCAATTTATTCTGTTCTCTATTGTCTCTGTCATAACTTGCACTCTGTTGAATGTTGTATGTTGCAATGTGCAACACTATAAAGTAAAGTGGCCCCTTATAGTCACACAAGAACACACCACAGCACAGCACACAGTGTGAACAATGTGAAATTCTTTCTCTGTATTTAACCCATTCACCAAGTGAAGCCGTGGGAGCAATGTGTGGGGACAGTACCTTGCTCAAGGGTACCTCAGTGGTGCCACTAGCAGTCCTAAGATTCAAACCCACAACCTTCTGATCGCAGGGGCAACTCCCTAACCACTAGACCACCTGCTGTTCACAGCTGCTGATGACAATAAAGTAGCCTTGAGCCTATCTAAAACTCGACAGACAGCATGCTGCACTTGTTTATGTTCACCACTAGGTGACAGTATTGTGTAACAGTTGTTTTCCTGTACTGCATACAGTCTGTGGCACTGACTTTGTACTTCTGTTGCTCTGTTTTCAGATTGTGTTTGCAAAGGATGGTCACTACGGTCTGGAGGACCTCTCCCAGTCCCATTATGAGGTGGTAGGTTTGGACTGGACTATTGATCCACGCTCAGCACGGTGAGTTTTAATGATGCGTCATGCTTCATCCCCAACCGTGCTTCTTTCTGCTAGTTCCACTGGAAATGTTGAAGGATTGCTTCTTGCATTACAGCAGAATCTTTCTCAAAATGTTGAGAAACATTGATTTTTTATATTTGTGTTGATGGATGAGTGTTTGTTCTTGTTGTTTTAGGGAGCGGACTGGAGGGAAGGTCAGTCTGCAAGGCAATATGGACCCATGTGCACTATATGCCACTAAGGTAAGAATATGGACTCAAACGTGAATCCATTACTAATTATTAATCATAATATTTTTTAGCTTAGGCCAGTGCTATCTTTTCTTAAGTCCTGGGCCTCCACTCTTTAAAAATGGATTAAAATGAGTTGATTAGCTAAAATGTGAAACCTGAAGTTTGCCTGTACTTTAGTCAATCTGTATAGATAAGAGTAGTATGCCATATAGTATCATAAACCACACAAGCAAGTCTAATTGAAATGATTTGACAACTAAATGTGGTTTGAGGTGTTTATTTCGGCCTAAGCAATGCTAATAGCTGGGGTATAGGCTCCGTGTTGATTTTACTGACATGAACATTTTAGCTGTAGTGTAAAGTTAAAGAAGCAACTTAGTTATCAATTATGATCTATTATGTTTGAGGTGAGATGACTATTGTCCACATTTAATTTTTTGTCAACATATTCTTTTAAACGATCATGGATTATGATTCGGTACCATCAGTCCAGGTCATGTTGGATCCTGCTCTCTCCACCCTCACTCAAATGATTCTTAAAGATTTTATTAACTTACAGATAAACTTTTGCATCAGTCCTGTCAGGTAAGGCAGTGTCTTCAGATGGTTCCTGTCCATTTTAGCCAGCTCTTCTACAGTCTGGATGCATATCACTTCACCTTCACCTCCACATTGAGAAGTGGGATTGAGGTCAGGTGATCTTGCTGTTCAAAGTCTCCAATACACGATATGGACAAATGTATTGGGACACACCTGTTTTTCAGGGTCTGGGCTAGACCCCCTACTTCCAGTGAAGGGCAATCGTAATGCTTCAGCATACCAAGACATTCTGGACAACACCATGCTTCCAACTTTGTGGACACAGTTTGGGGAAGAACTTTTTCTATTCCAGCATGACTGTACCCAAGTGCACAAAGCAAGGTCCATAAAGACATGGTTGGATGAGTTCGGTGTGGAAGAAAGTGACTGGCCCGCACGGATCCTACACCTTTAGGATGAACTGGAACGGAGTTTGTGAGCCAGGCCTTCTCGTCCAACATCAGTCCCTGACCTCATAAATGCTCTACAGAATGAATGGGCATGAATTCTCATAGAAACACTCCAAAATCTTGTGGAAAGCCTTCTGAGAAGAGTGGAAGCTGTAATGGCTGCAAAGGGGGGACCAACTCCATATTAAAGTCTATGTATTTAAATGCAATGTCATTACAGTGACGGTTGGTGTAATGGTCAGGCGTCCCAATACTTTTGTCTATATAGTGTAGATTTGAACCTGTGCACCGTACAGTTGTCATTCAGTTGTCAGGACGTTTGAGGAAGAAGATGTGGTATATACACAGAGACTAACGGGAGAGTTCAGCCAAAAATCTAATTTACACAGTTTATCCACCTCACCCCAAATCTAGTAAATCAGCCAAGACACGTTTGGTTTATGAAATCTGCTTTCTTAGTTTTGCACTGAAGATTAGCAGTGTTGTGCTTATACCCCACCAGTTATGCCTAAATCATGTCACACTCTCCTCAAATATGTCTTAAATAGACTTGCTTATGTGGTTTCTGACACTGTATAACACTCTCAAAATGCACTTTTTTTGGTGCTAAACTATTTCTTTAACCTCTGATGTCTTTTTTTTTTCTGTTTAGGAGCGCATTTCTGAGATAGTAAAGACCATGGTGGAGGGTTTTGGCACCACAGGCTACATCGCAAACCTGGGCCACGGCGTGTACCCCGACATGGACCCTGAGAGTGTGGGTGCCTTCGTGGAGGCTGTCCACACACACTCTCGGCAGCTCATTAACCGCAAATAAGCCGTTACCGTCCATCAGAAGAGTCCAGCCAGAAGAAACAGCACCGTCGGACCACCGCACAACAACACGCATGGCCCAAACATTCCTTTTAGGCCTGTTTTATCTGTTTATTTTGCCCTAAAGAATCATACACCCATGTGCGCAATCACTGTTCCAGAATGTGAAACTACTAACACTTTTCCATACTACTGATGTATGGTACATATAATATGTTGTACATTTTTGTTGGCTGTACTGAACCATCTAGCCTCCAGTTCGTCTGCACTGCAATCATGACTGAAGGGACCTACTAATGCAGGGGTGGTCCAGTCTTACCTGCAAAGTGGGGCTGACGGTTTTCATTCCAAACAAGCAGGAGCTCACCTGGTTCCACTATTGCAGTGAAAACCTGCAGTCTTTTTGCAGAAAAGTGTTAAAGGCTCAGATTGATCGATAATGCTAACATAAAGAAAAGTGGCTGAATGTTGCTGGTCCCAGCTGGCTCTGATTGCGAGCTAGGTTAGCATTTTTTGATCCAAAGTCCCCTGAAAAGCACTAGTGTATTGATATTTGTGGGATGTTATATATATATATATATATATATATATATATATATATAGCCAAATAAAGATTAATTCTTGTAACGGCCTGCACTGCAATCATGACTGAAAGGGGGCCTGTTGAAGGCACACGTTGAATAAAATTGCTAATGTGCTGCTAGTCCTGAATGTTAGTGAATATTTTAGTGCTTTTGGTCGAACCACCTGATCAGCACTCGAAGCAAGTGTTCGTGTGTGGATGTTTTTTATATTTAGCCAAATAAAGTTTGAGTCTTTCAAATGTCTGGGTTAAACCAACCTCATGAATGTTCTAAAGCTTTGTAACACAGTCATTAAAAAATGACTTTAGATTAGTCTTTGGATTTAATGATCTATTTGGGGAAAAGAGAAGGCTCATATATGTATTGGGGGACACCTCTTAATTATTGATTTCAGGTGGCCTTAATGTTAATGTTAATCTTAACGTTTCAGTATACCAAGAAATGTGGACAACACCATGCTTCCAACTTTGTGAACACAATTTGAGGAAGAACCTTTTCTATTCCAGCATGACTGTGGCCCAGTGCACAAAACAAGCTCCATAAAGACATGGATGGATGAGTTTGATGTGGAAGGACTTGAGTGGCCCGGACAGAGCCCTGACCGCAACCCCATCCAACACCTTTGGGGTGAACTGGAACAGAGATTGCGAGCCAGACCTTCTCTGTGCCTGACCTCATAAATGCTCTACAGAATGAATGGGCACAAATTCCCACAGAAACACTCCAAAATCTTGTGGAAAGCCTTCCAAGAAGAGTGGAAGCTGTTATAGCAGCAAAGAGGGGACCAACTCCATATTAAAGTCTATGTATTTGAATGCATTGTCATCAAAGTCCCTGTTAGTGTAATGGTCAGGTGTCCCAATACTTTTGTCCATATAGTGTATATTTACTGTGGCTTAAAGGAGAATGGCAAGAATGGTGCTGATTACAGGGCTGACGGTCGTACACATTAAGCTACATGCCTGGTAGATAAAATAATCCCAGTGACCACGATTTCCAAAGGCGAGTAAGACAAATCCTGAAAATCCAGTTGTTTTTGTTTTGGAGATTGTGGCGGTGGAATTCCACAGCACATCATGTGACCTTGAATGAGGAGATGTTTTTGAGGGCCCTGCTGATCCTCAAAAACAACAGGATTTCCATATAGATTTGTATCCAAACATTTTGTTCTGATGAAATGATTCATATGAAAAATTGTTTTTAAACCCTGATTTCCACTGGTCCACAAAAGCTGAACTGATCTAACCAGGCTTCTCTCACAAATGAATTCTTTATTCTATTCTTTATTTTTGATTGTAAATCTATTCTTTATTCTTCACAACCGTTGCAAGGGTGGCCCTTAGGCAATATATATATATATATATATATATATATATATATATATACATACACATATATACGTACTCTAAAGGACGCTCACGGATGAGGTATGGTGAATCGAGTTTAAGGGTTTAATGGCTAAAATATTTTTTTTAGACTTTCACTATAGGTTACGGGCAGTAATACACTAGCATTCAGTTCACTGAGTGCCAATTGGTTGACAAGCTGAGAAGCTCATTGGCTGTTTGTGTTCACTGCTGTCATAAACGTACATAAGTCACTGTTAGAAAGTCCGGCAACTGGAGCTGAACAGCGTTTTAAAACATGAGATATTTGGAGAACATTTGTACAAAACGATCATTTACAAACGAAAGCTTCATATAAACTAATTTATTGTGGACTAGCTTAGAGGCATCCTCTAGTATCCAAGATCAGCCAACATGTTACTGAGTGGCAGTTCTACTCGCTTGAGTTTCTATAGCACTACAGTTTCTCATGGGGTTGAAAGAGTTCTGAACGCTTGTCTAACCTCAATACAATATCTAGGAAATAACTCATGTGGGCGGAGCCTGGACAGGTCAGTTCTTTATATCTGATTCGATGGATGCCTATTGTCTCCAGCCTAATGGCTCGCTGCACAGGCTGGGGCTAGAGAATACACACACACACACACACACACACACCATACAGTCATTGTGTATGAAATGGTAGCAGCTGCATCTCTCTCCCTCTCTCTCTCTCTCTCCCTTTCTCTCTCTCTCTCCTCTCGTTCCTTCATTATCTACACTGCATGCTGTTGTCACAATACAGGATAAGTCTGGCCTTGATTGTGCTGTGTTAGGTGTTGTAAGCCTCTGTGTGTGGGGGTGGAAAAAATGCTGCAATCAATTTGCTGATTAGTGCTGTAGCATTCTAAGCCCCTGTCACTCCATGCTTGTTTGTATCCATAGCGCACAGCTGTGATTTGGGGGTTGGGAGCACCTCAAGCTTCTTGGAGTGTGAGAGAGAGAGACACACACACACACCCACCCATCCACACACACACACAAACACATGTGCACACCAAGGAGTTACCTCAAGGGGCTCCAGACATTATTTTTAATTGCAACAATGAATCCACACTCGAAAAAAAAGCTCAATTCCCCAAGGTCTCCTTTAAGGAACCACAAGAGGGCTGAGAGAAAGGGGAGGAGGATGGGGGGGGTTGCGAGGGTTCAGTCGCAATCTCTCAGTGAATCAGCGGGCCTGAAAATCCAATCTGCTTTTGGAGACAGCAGGCTGTACATCATTTGTCAGGCCCTGGCACTATCAGCGCTTTATCAGATGCCAGGGTTTGGGAGGGCTCGGCCCATGATTGATTTGAAATAGGGCATAAGGACAGTAAGGGGGGACTCTGGAGTTCGGCCTAGTCCTCATCCTTCCCCCCTGTGGAGGGCCTAGCAAAAATATTTGAAGAAGAGGCCGACAAAGCCATTAAAGGAGTACTCCATTGTCTTTTCAAGCTCATCTGTATCTGAAGGACTGGTATCATTTGGCGGATTAACCCTTAGAAAAAGCACAGGAAATGGTAAATTATCGTCATACGGCAAAACAACACCTTATATGGAAGATCCCCCGGTTTGTGTTGATGTTCGAGGTGTCAGACGTCATGCTGAGCTTTGTTTGGTGTCCCTGTGTCATGTAGAACCAAAGTTATTGTAATTTAAAAGACAAGTTACAATAATAACCACTACTGGGGTTTTAAAAATGGCGTAATACACAAATGCCCATAAAGAACAAAACTTTCTCTTGTTTTAGGTCACAAGATCTTAGAACCCGGGAGAACTTTCAGGATAGTCTTCACCCTCATATGGGTGGGGAGGGGGTCCGGAGAGCGGCTGAGCGAAAGGGCAGCAAACAGCGAGCATGTAGGAGAGCAAACACCGGTTTTAGACTGTTTTACACTGTTTTTATTTACTGAAATCAGATTTTACTAACACACTCTGAGTTCTAAGGGTGAACATGGACATTTCCAAAATGTTCTCCTGTACATGAACATATTGTTTGACTCAAAATACTTTGAATCCAAAGGGCGGATGCTTGGTGCAGTGGGTTTTACTGTCTTTTTCTGAATACAAGGACATACATCCAAATTATCACCAGCTGTATGGTAGCCACAGACTGGACTAGGATGAAAACCGATGGAGCATCGCTTTACAGCCGCTGACCGATGGCGTGAAATGGAGCGGAGCGCCGTTTGTTTATTTCTTGCCATGGACAAACAGCGATCCATAACCCCTGATTGAGTAATGGACTGTTGTTTGTTTTGTTTTGGACAAACTGCCACAGCAGATCACGCAAGGCCGAAGCGTAATCCTCAGACTGTTGTATACTGCGGCTGGAACTGTGTCACGGCCTTTGTAATCCACAGCCCTTCCCCGTCCACCCATCCACCCGCCCACACCTCCACCCTCCGACACCCCAATTACTGAAGCATGCTGGGAAAAATCACAGCGGCAGAACAAAGCTCCGCAAATCAGCTCCCCTAAGAGTGCCATGCGGGGATTGCACTGACAGCACAGCCGAGGAGAGCGCTTTCGGAAACTGTCTGAGGAAGCAAAGGGCCGTTTCATGTGTGCCAGACCTTTTGAGCTGGCTAGTGTTTGGTGTTTGGGGGTTTTAATGAAAGGAATACTCCCTTAGCATTTTTCATTTAAAACCATGGTTACTGCCAAAAACAAAATGTGTGTGTGTGTGTGTGTGTGTTCGCATGTGTGTGTGTATGTGCGTGTGTATGTATGTATTTTTATTTCATAATGTGACCTGCCATATCCATTTTCAGGATGAATGGACCAATAAAATGGTCAAAATTACTTCCATTTTGTTGAACATGAACATATTTCATAGAAAAATGTTTTACTTCTTCTTCTATGACGTTACCATTACAGAGCTATGGTGGTGTTTTTTATGGCAGCAGCATTCCACCAATTTTTCAAAATCCTGCCATCATTAAGATGTAAAGATCTTAATGGAGAGAAACGTATCAAGTCAGACTTGTTCATAGTGGTGCCGATGGGAACCAGGCGTCTGTAGAATTGAATGCCTCCAAAGCCTCCCTCGGAGAAACATTTCATACATGAAATGCTTATGACTACAGTCTGATCCATGAGACAATGTTTTAAATTGGGTTTAAGATAACACATTTCTGAAATATCTTCATGGCAGAGAGGTACATGCAGGGCAAAATAGTGCACGAAAGCTTTCCCCCCCCCCCCCCCCAAAATTAACCACTATTTTGGTTAATTTCATATTATATATAACAATTCAGAAGACAGGCGTGGGTTCAGTAGTCGTGTTGGGTTGTAAATAAAATGGCTAAATTTGTGCTGTAGACATTGCAACCTCTGGTTCCATTCACCACCTTCAAGAGTCAGTAATTTTATCTACGAACAGTTTTACCCCAAACTGCTCTGAATGATTGCTTCAATCATTTAAATGATGCTCACAATATGCAGAAATTTCGAACAAATGGAGGAAATTTCCTTCAAATTCCAATGAGCTTCAGTACGATGCCCAATTGAAGTCTATGGAAGCTTATTTTTGTGTTACACTACAACGACATTTTTTCACAAAAACAGAAAACTCCAGCATGGTTTTAGAAACTAAACCCTGGGGAAATGTGTTTATTAATAGAAAAGGCTGGAATATTCCTTTAAAAGCACTTTGCTCATTTTGCTCATCAGGGCCTGCAGTTGCCTGGGCCCAACACCCTCAACACCTCCCCCTCATCACAGCCTGACAGCTCCTGCCCACAGTGACAACTTCAAGCAAGGTGGGAAAAGCAATTTACTCCTCTCTCTCTTTTCCCAGCAAGTCAGCTGGGCTAAATAAGCGCGCTGAAGAGGACGCGCCGCATCAACCCCCACCAGCACGGCTAACAGGGCTGCAGTGCAGCAGGCAATTGGCTGGGCTGTACTGCTTTGACTACAGTCCTCAGGTTGCTGTGGGCTAGTGTTTCCCACTTCTAGTCCTGCAGTCCACCTGCACTGGAGCTCGGTAACTTCATTAACTGCTTGGGTATACTGACCCCAAAAACTGACCACAACTGAATACTCACCTCTTACAGCGCCTAAAGTGATATTTCCAGGTTTGGTTACTTGGAAAAGCGCCTTCTTTTGATATATCTTGAATGCTGAAGTAAGATTTGGGGCGGGCACTTGGAGACAGGGTGGATATTTGCACTTGCTGGATCGCTAGCTAATAATATTGGAGTATTGATAATATTTAAATAGATCAGTGTTTCAAGCAAGATAATAGTAGTTTGAGATCAACATAAACACAGTAGTTGGTTAAGTCTGTAACATTAGGGCTCCCGAGTGCTGGTCCCACCACTGGACAGACGCCCTAGCCACCTGCGAGTATGAGAGTATGGCCTCGTTCTCTTTGGGTGGGTAAGGTGACCGTTCCTGCCCCCTAATCACTGTGTGACACTAGTGATACAGTCTGTCAGTTGGTATGTTATCTTTAGTGCAGTTGCGAAGGAACCGTGCTGTACCACAAACAACTGTTTTTTTTGGAAAAGTGCCTTTGGTGTTCTCCTCCAAGCATGTTGAGCTATCCATTAGCAGAGGCGGAATGTAACTAAGTATTTGTACTTCATTACTGTACTTAAGTACATTTTTACGTATCTGTACTTTTCTTAAGTAAAAATAATAATGCATGCTTTTTATTTTACTCCATTACATTTTACGGCAATTATCTGTACTTTCCACTCCACTACATTTCTACAGTTTATGCCGTTAGTCGTTACATTTTATGAACACAATTTCCTCAAAATCTTGCATGAA
>JBBPCZ010000042.1:26822666-26834304 GCA_037974445.1 Brycinus macrolepidotus
CAAACTCCACCCCCAACGCGCACACACACACACACACACACACACACCTTCCCTGCCTGGGGGCTCTTGCACCGGCTCTTGTTAAAGTGAGTCAGAGTTGAGCAAGAGAGAGAGAGGGAGAGAGGAGCAAAAACTCGCCCATGTGCGAAAAAAGGGAATTACCTCCACCTTTTGTCTCCTGTTGCCTGGCCCAGCTAACGCCTAGCAGGCATGTTACTCTCACCACAAAGCTCTCACTGCAGACAATGGGGGCAGATAGCATGTAGTTTGGGATGCAAAACTTATACAGCTTACCCTCTTTGTTGCCTGTGGTGACAAGTCTCTTTCTCACTCCCACACACTCACAAACACAATGTGTTTGGGCTGATAGCTTTTCTCAACATATAGTCTAAAGCATATATACGCTCCTCAGAAAAGACTTCACTGAAGTCTGCATCTACTGAGTGTTCACAGTACAAAGCAGTAGCGACTTTTAGCTCATAAAGATTCTTGAGTCTGTATGAAAGTCAGAATCATAAGCTTATTTAAAGGAACATGTCACCCTTCTTTAAAATGTGCTTTTATCTTAAGGAGAAATTCCACCATTTTTTCAAAATTTCATCCCTAATTTAATCAATGATATCACTGACAAAGCATAATATCATACAATTAGAAAATCATCCAGAGTGGTTTGGTGTGAAACTAATATATTGTAGAGGAACACACTCAGATTTCTTTGCAGCCATTCTGATAAAGTAAAGTGTCACATGTGAACACACCACAGCATGAACAACATGAAATTCTTTCTCTGCATTTAACCTATTCACCAATGAGGGGCACCTGGGGAGCAGCATGTGGGGACAGTACCTTGCTCAAGGGTACCCCAGTGATGACACTTGCAGCGCTGGGATTTGAACCCACAACCTTCTGATTGCAGGGGCAACACCCTAACCACTAGGCCACCAGCTGCCACCCATTACAATGTCTACAACACATCTTATTTACACCTCAAGCCAACTAGCGAACCTAGTGCTGAGTCTTCTGAGTTTTTATGTAATGCTGACGGTGGTAAGTAGAGGTAAAATCGACAAATTAAGTTTCCTTTGGGTGCTATTTTGCCTTATAACACTCTGCATTTACCGCTCTGTCTCAAATGGATTAAATAAAATACATTGTATGCCAAAACCCTTTTAAAAAGTACAATGAATGAATGTCTCCAGCTTCAGCCTGCATATAAGTAAGATTTTCGAGTGAGGAAGCATTACGAGGCATTTAAATGCTTTGGATGTCTGGTTCCTATCGCCACCACTACGAACAATTCCGACTTCTAGAGATGTCTCACTACAATAAAACATCTCTCATCAAACCACTCTGAATGACTTTGTGTGCAACTTTGTTTTATATAATAATTGTTAATTTTAAGTTTTATTATTTCCTAATTGTATTGTATGTGTATAGGTTATATGCACTTAAATCTACCCTTAAATAAAAGTATACAGACTGTGAATAGGCTATATACACTTAAATAAAGCTATTATTTTCTATTTTTATGTTATTTTAAGCTTTAGGCCAGACACAGACCAGTCTCAGCCGTTTTGTTGAAGTGATGTTTATTGAGGCACTGTGGTGGACAAGGTGTGTGTGTATTGGGGTTCTATTAGAGTGTTTAGAGAGTGTGACTTTACAACACAGGGCTCTTCCTACAAGTGTGCTCATCACACTTCTACTAACTTCCTCTGCTCACACCTCTGTCCTGGTCTGACTCCTGGAGCTTGAAGTGATGGCAAAATCTGAAGTGATGGCAAAACAGTTGTCTAACAAATTTTAAATATACTAACAATTTTATTATTGAAAAATATGTGTGCCGTGAATGGTGTGTGCATCCTATGGTGGGCTGACGTCCCGACCAGGCCCCAGGATAGGCTCTGGGTAGCTGCGACCCTAGTAAGGATTAAGCGGTTACAGAAAATAAATAAATGAATGAATGTTTGCCATTTGCTAATGGCTAACCAGTAAAGGAAGTTTACAGTTAACTGCTTACATTGTGTGAAACAGACCAAAGTAGCTAATGAACAAAAGCCACTGGGTGTTACTACTATTTTTGGCTTTATCTCAGTCTATAGCAAGTCTATTTGAGATTATTTAACAACCATGATTTACCCAATGCTAACCGATAGCATTGAGCTGTCAGGACTTAGCAACATTAGCTTTGTAGCTCCAGTGGAAAAAATAAGCAAATGTTACACATCGAATATGTTTTGACTGACAGAGTAAAGGGGAAAGTGTAAATTTTAATTTTCTTTTCTTGTCCACACCAGAGGTGACAGAAGCTCTTAGCAAGTCTGCATCATCTTCCCCCTCTTTCCCCTTCCTCCTCCACTGAGCTGGTCTCTCTCTCTCTCTCTCTCTCTCTCACTCTCTCTCTCTCGGTCTCTCTCTCTCTCTCTCTTTCTCTCTCTCTCTTTGTGCTGGCCCAGTTCCATTTAGAGGTGCAGGAAGCAGGCCTCAAGAGAGTCCAGCACAAACAGAAGGAGTGACCAGTCAGTGATCTCAGTTGACAGATGGGTGTTTTCTAAAGGACGATGCCTTTTATTGGCCGCGTTAGAGCCGTATTTACCGGTGAGCCACCAAAGTGTCCTTTGGGGCCGGGGATGCAGCTGCAAGGGGACAAAAAGGGAAGAAAAAGAAGACTGTTCAAGAGATAGATGCACACTCACACTGAGAATTCGATTTGGCATGAGGAAAATTAACGTTTCAATATATTATTGAATGCCTTTCACATGAAATATTTTATTGCTCCTTTTCTTTCTCTCACCTTCTCTCTGTGGCCTTTTGAGACAGCAGCCTTTCTTTTAGAAGAAGCTCCTGGCAAGATGCCCTGAATGGGTGCAGAAATCCAGCCATTTGGTAGCCCACCCAATACGTAGCCCCTGTCACAACAAACTCATATCTCAGGAACAGTAACTTAATAATAGAAAGAAAACATGAGATTTCAGTGGAAGCAATGCTGGACCATTTCTATTGGCCCATTCATTATGAAGGATTCACACAACGTAAAGGTCAGCTGTCATTTTCAAATGGGGGGAAAATGGCGTAAAATGGGAGTTTACGTTTCTTTCATGTGAAATAATGTATTGCTCCATATGTTGCAGAACGGTCCGAATGGCTTCAGAAATGGCTCAAGTGGAAAACCCTGTTGTCCGTCTTGGGTCTGGTGGGTGTGATTGCTTGGATGCCTCTAATGGCGTTAGCGGGTGATTTCACGCACAGCAGGCCGCTGGGTTTCGTTTGCCTCCATGCTGGCTCAATGGCTGATGGGACTTCACTCTGTGGGTGAGTGCTTGTGGGGTGGGGGTGGGATGATGTGTGGATTTGAGCTAGAACCTCCATCATCACACCTCATTCACATGTTCAAATAAGTATGAAATGACAATAGATTAAATACCAGCAAAAGGGCAAAGCTTTGGAGGAATGACAATGAAACTCTTGATGACATTTTCAGCACCATCCTATTAAACTGGTCTAAAAAAAAACTAACCACAAAGCAAACTCATGACACCAGCAGCATTACACACTGAGACAGGCATCTGTTTGATCTGGCGGTTTATGTTAGCTTTTACTCCTAAATAGAATTTCAAGCTCTTTATTTGACCAAGTTTCTGTTTTTCTGCCCTTAATCTGAGCAGGAATGGCTGCCCAATTAGTGAATACCCTGACATCTGCTCCACTGCACTTGGAAGGCCAAATGCTAAAGATGTTAGTAAAGCCTTCTCCTCCTCCTGGCTGGAAAACCAACAGTTTAGCACCTACAGTGGGCATGTGAACATCAGAACTGGACCATGGAACAGTGGAAGAAAGTGGTCTGTCTTCTACATCATTTGGGAGGCTGGGCTTGTGTGCGTTGCTTACCTGGGGAAGACAGAGCACTAGGATGTACTGTAGGAAGCTGGTGGAGGCAGTGTGATGCTCTGGGCAATGTTCTGCTGGGAAACCTTGGGTCCTGGCATTAATGTGGATGTTACTTTGACACACCACCTAAACATTGTTGCAAACCAAGTACACCCTTTCATTGCAGCAGTATTTCCTAATGGGGAGTGTCGGCAGAATAATGTGCCCTGCTACACTGCAAAAATTGTTCAGGAATGTTTTTAGGAACATGCCAAAGAATTTGAGGCGTTGACTTGGCCTCCAAATTTCCCAGATCTCAATCTCATTAAGCATCTTCGCTTGACAAACTAGTCTGGTCCATGGAGGCCCCACTTTGCAAAATACAGTAAACAGTAGACGTTGGGATCTACTGATAATGTCTTGGGTGCCGAATACCACTGAACTTCTTCAGAAGTCTTATAGTGTCTGACAGGTCAGAGCTCTTTGGCAGCACAAGGAGGACCTATATGTTATGGCTGATCAGACCTGGAGGTCGATCAATCACAAAAAGAGATGCAGAGAAAGAGTTCACTATCAGCCCTGTTTTCACTCATTCACTTTCTTTGATCCAAATAATAACCAGCTCATGTATTGTTTGATCCAAACAATTACCTCATGTTTATAAAACATAATAAAATGGTTAAAAAAAAAAAAAAGCTTACAGGGCAGCTCACCTTGCATTTTTTTTACCTCCTGAAAATTGCAAAGTGATAATTTGACAAATTTGTGAATGTAGCTCAGTCCCTACTTTTCTAATTCTGTCAAAGGTCAAAGGACAGACTAAAAGATAGTTGCATTATTTCATATGGTCTTATTCAAACATCATAATGACATTTCTAAGGATGTTTATCCCCTTTGTGGCACGTTTTTTGTTTTACAACATACACAGTGAGAGTCAGGCACAGCACAGTACTTCCAGTCATGAAATCTGATCACTGGAAGTGTATTTAAACGCCAGGTGTAAACAGCAAATGCCACACCGGCCACTTAATCAGATCTCTGAAAATAAATGTTAATAAACACAAACCGGGGCACAAAGTGTGAAACCAGTGACCGGTGTCGATTTCGAGAAGCTACTTTAACCCACAGCTTTCGAGAATTCGAGAATTTCTGGAAGGATATATTTAGTGTCCTCTCCAAAACACTAAAGCTCCCCCTTAATCCAGATCTGAAAGTAATCATCTTGGGGACCTCTGAAGAACTGAGAACGCAAACTGTTTCTCAGAGGCAATTTATTGCTTACAGTCTGATAACAGCAAAAAAACGTATACTTAAATTCTGGAAAAAGGCTGAGGCCCCCCACATTGAGCATGTGGATTGCAGAAATAACTACTACTCTATATCTAGAACGTATCAGGTATAATCTCATAGATAAATACCAACAATTTCTGAAGGTATGGTCTCCATTTATTACAACTCTTAAACATACAACTTGACTGCTAGTAGTGCTGGGTGTTCAGGTGAGTGAGTTTCTGTTATTTTTGTATATTGTACTTTTTGTATTTGTATTTGTTTCATGCATAATTAAAAAATTAGAGCAAACATATCTTTCCGAATGTAATGCCATTACAGTGCTCAATAAAAATGATTTGGAAACAAAGTGTGAAACCGTTTGTTCCTGCTAGCCCAGTTTTCTGCACAACACTTTTACAATGAGAATAACCTCAGCCTTACCCTTATCCTGTAAAGTCTTTTTTTATCACAATTATCATAATCATAACCATTATCATGATGCTTAAATAGCCTATAATCTATCCGCCTTCTCTAGCATCACATTATGAATGTTTGCAGTGATCTGCCACTAGTACATGGCTGGTGTTTTCAGAAGGATTTATTGTAGTAGCATTTTAGTGAAAGTACATTACATAACATATATGTTCAGAAAGCTATTTAATTAAAATTGTTGTCAGATAAAATGACGGTTACAAAAATCTCTCAGTTGCGGCTGGTCTAATGCAGTGTTGCTTTTACTTTTGTACTTTCAAGTGTAGGTTAACTAACTAGGTCATCTTAGTGACCATATGTAAAGGAATGGGACATAAAGATTCTGAAATGTGTTATTATATGTGTCATCAATTTGGTTATCATATTCTTATGTAATATTACATCTGAATATTATCATATTAAAAAGATATGTAAAAATTATATTTGTACAGGTATGACGGGCTTGTGTAAATTGCCACTAGGTGGGACTGTGTTTATCTGTGTGTTTCTGCCCTGCGATGGACTGCCGACCTGTCCAGGATGTTTCTCCGCCTTTCACTTTGTGACCACTGGGACAGGCTCCGACATCCCCTGCAGCCCTGGTGGCTCAGAAGTGACTGAGAAAGTGAACGAATGATTGAATGAATGAATGAATGAATGAATAAATGAATGAATGATGGATATGTTGCAAGCACAGAAGTGGCCCCTGGCATTTTTTAGGCCTGGCATCTTTGTGTGCTTGTGTTGACGTAGGTGTTAGGCCTCTAGCCGTGCGTTTGCTGCCAGACTGTATGTTCTCCAGCTCTCTTCTCTCCTCTCTCCTCTCTCTTTCTCTCTCTCTCTCTCTCTTTCTCCCTCTTTCTCTCTCTCTCTCTCTCTCTCTCTCTCTCTCTCTCTCTCTCTCTCTCTCTCTCTGTTTCTCTCTGTCTCCCTCTCTCTCTCTGTCTCTCTCTCTCCCTCTGCTGACAGGCCAAGGTTGAGCCCAGCACGGCTGAAACCAAAGGCACAGAGCTGAGCTGTAGCCGTTGAAGCATTGAGCATGAAAGCACAGAGGCCTGGGGGTTTTCCTGTTGCAAGCAAAGAGACCTAGCTACAAACACACCCAATATCATTTAGTTTTGTCGGGAGGATGCACTCATGGAGGAGTTAGACCCATGGACCGTACTGTATGTTTGATACAGTATATATGATAGAAACACTCATTGGGTGGAACATGTAGCCTCTCACTGGAAGCGATTTTTTAACTCTGCATTCACATGAAGAAAATAATGTTACTGAATCACTTCCATTAATAAATATGTTCTGATGAAGCTTATTCTGACCACTTATACAGCGCTAACAAAATATGAGTAAATAAGACACAAAATATCAATCACATTTAGTTCACAAACGTCCTAGTAGTCTTAGTCGTTTGAATAGTATAGCAAAACAACGGACACTCTAGACTTCTAAGGGTCACGTTACAATGTTGTGTTCATTCAGTGTGCATTTTAATGTTTTGTGCTTCTGGTAATTGGCTAACTTTGACACTCTGAGAAGAGTGTCGATGGCACGGAGTGATAAATCCTTCAGAAATCCTCCAGTCCTTCTTCATGCTCTTTTCTCTGCGCCATCACGGCTGCCTCTCAGAGTCCTTAATTCGCTGGAGTTTGAGTTTGTCCAAATTATCATGCGCTTGTTTTCCAGACCTCTCCGCCACGCTTATTGCGGTTAAGGAGGCATGCGGGGAGAAAATCTAGCCGCTCAGCCACTCGTTCCGTGAAAGCACACTTGTCCAAGAGCTCGAAGGGCTTAATGAGTTCCTCACAAACAAAATCACAACAGTCCTTAATCAGACAGTGCTGTGAAATTGCGTTTAATTACTTCCCTGCTGTCTCCGGCTCTTTGAAGATTTAGCCCCAGCCCACAATGCGAATACGTTGAATGACTGGCACCTGTGCAAGCAGCTCATGTACCTTTTTCTAAACTGGGTTTTCTCGCTGGACTTTGCTAACTTACTCTGCTTTCAGTACCCACGTAACCCTCCCGTCCACCTAGCATCAGACTCTCTAAAAGCGTGGTAAATTAAAGATCATAAATCATACACTATTCATAAGATGCTCCATCTGGACCTTTTCCATTGGCCATTCTCCCTCCCCCGACTAATGGCTGTGCGCTTGCATACTCCTCAGGAGCTCCCTGCCCTGTCCCTCTCCGCTGAACGTTACGTTCTGGGCCGCTGCTTTAAAAGCCGACACCCTAGGCATGGCCAAATGGTCTCCATCACCCCCCCCTCATCGAGCGTGGACCATTGTCTGCTGGAGAAGCCACCAGATGGTTTGTACCAGATCGGCTGAGGTATCAGTTTAATACCAGGGTGACCACTGGGGGATATCCTCCACGACAATTAACTTTGGTTACAATTCAGAATGCGATGGCATAGTCTTTCTTCTTTGTTTCATGTAGATGGTTTCTACATAAGGCCTTTATGACGCACCTCAACATAAACAATAGTCCTCTAATGATGGAACCATTCAGGGCTTAGATGTCATATTTAGATGGTCCTAAATTGGCTTAGAAGTGTGGTTCTAGGAAAAATCTTTAACTAACATAGAACTTTTATATTAAGTGGATGTTCTTTAACCTTTAAAGGCACTCTTCCTAACCCAATATTCAAAAGTGTTTTTAAAAAAAACAAAAAAAAAACATCCAAAGCATGATCGTTTTAGAAGCCAAAAGTGCTTCCTGCTCTAAAGAATAATTTTTGGTCACTGAAATTCTTCATTTCTGCATAGTTTAGTCGTTAGGGTGTAACAAACACATGTTATTCAGAGTAACGTGATGTGACAGTGTTTACCAGAATTGTTCTCAGGTGTGGTAAAAGGAACGAGATGTTCATAGAGTTGAATGTTTTTAAAAGATATATCACAGAACGCATGAAACAGCATTGTTTTGTGGTAGTTTTATGATAAGATTTGGGCCTAAAGGATATATTTTAAAAATCTATTCACTATTGTACAAAATGTGAAAAATAATAATTAAAAATTACACAGGTGGTTTTGGATAGTAAATAAAATGGCTGTATTTGCATTGTAGATGTCATAACCTCTGGTTCCTATCTGCACTGCTGTAAGTTTCTATGTTTTGGCTCAAACCACTCTAAAACCACTCTCCTTTAAGAACGTAACAGCAGAAAACTGAGATGGTGAGATGGAGAAAGAGAATGAGGGTAAAGGAGAAGAAAGAAGAGAGTAGTTGTTCAAAGCTGCATAGGCTCAAATAAACTGGACCACTCGCGCTAATGACGGATAACTTGAGCTGGCCAAGGTGTGTCAGCAGCCATCAGTCTTTCTAATTAAAGGTTCGGTGGCCATTTTTCATAGGGCTCTGCCGACCAAACACCGTAACACACACACACCCATCAGGACACACAGGTCCATTGTGTGCGCTGCTGTTGACTCGGCCGAGAGTAAGCTTGCAGGAAATGCCATATATTGACATTGGAATGTCCCCTTGGTCTAAGTAGCCTATTTGTCACCCTCCTTCTATCATACTGATATTGCCGCCCCTTTTGCGAGGCAGTTTTCTAAAATTACTGATGCCTATCTACCTGAGAGTCATGCCAGGGGATGGGTCAAATTCATTCCAGATACACACACACACATATAGACATGAGGTTGAGAGCACTGACCCTGGTTAATTAAGTGAGTGAGAAAGAGGGCAGAGGGAATGGATAATTCATGTGTGATATGAAACACTCTGCAGTGTATGTGTGGTGGGGGGGCTTAGTGGCGGTGTGGGCCATCCCAAGGACTCTCCCCCAAACCTATCAGAAGAAGAGTTCAACCAACATTGCTGTGGCATTCAGTTAAATTGTTAATGATTAGTTGACAAAATTGATTACTATTGTGACTGTGAAAAAAATGCAGATACACTATATGGACAAAAGTTTTGGGACACACCTGTTTTTCAGGGTTTGGGAGAGGCCACTTACTTTCAGTGAAGAGCAATCGTAATGCTTCAGCAAACCAAGACATTTTGTACAACGCCATGCTTCCAACTTTGTGGACACAGTTTGGGTAAGAACCTTTTCTATCCCAGCATGACTGTGCCCCAGTGCACAAAGCAAGGTCCATAAAGACATGGTTGGATGGGTTCAGTGTGGAAGAACTTGACCTGCCCGCACAGAGCCCTGACCTCAACCCCATACAACACCTTTGGGATGAATTGGAACGGAGATTGCGAGTCAGGCCTTCTCATCCAACATCAGTGCCTGACCTCATAAATGCTCTACAGAATAAATAGGCACAAATTCCCACAGAAACACTCCAAAATCTTGTGGAAAGCCCTTCAAGAAGAGTGGAAGCTTTTATAGCTGCAAAGGGGACCAAATCCACATTAAAGTCTATGTATTTAAAAGCCAAGTCATTAAAGTCCCTGTCGATGTACGAAGCACTGTGATCACTACAATGTAATATTTACCATAAGTGATCACATTGCACTAGACCACAGGAAGCATAGGGGATGACACAGCTTCTAGATTCAAGATTCAAGATGTTTATTTGTCACATCCACAGATGTACATGAACAACGTGCAGTGAAATGTAACTCCTGAGTGCAACAACAAGAAAATACAAAATAGAATGAAGAATAGAATAATAGAGCAACTTGACAGTTATACACAAATATAAACCATATCAAAACAACAGTATATACACACTATGGACTAAAAGTATCTCAATATTTACAGTGGAGAATAAACAGAATATGTGCAAACTGACATTGTCATATGGTAAAATGCAGAAGGCGTGATGGTATGTGGAGTGCTGTTGAGTGAATATGAAGCATGTTCTGGTTAAAGAGCCTTATGACCTTTGGATAAAAGCTCCTCTTGAGTTCCTCTTGTGTTGTTGCAATATTAACAAAGAAATTTTCACAACTTGGCAGCGGTAAAGGGAGGGTAAAGCACAGAACATGAGATTCAAACAGGCCAATAGTAATAGATTATAAAATTGTAAGTTGCAGCTGACAAAAGTTAAAGTGACAGCCCAACTGCAGCTTCATTACTGCTTCATTATAACTCGATGATTCAACTCTCTGATCACTGAGGGAATGTTCACACTTGGCAGGTTTTGATTAAAATGAATCCTGGTGCGACTGGTCTGTTAGAGCTGTACGCTGGGCTGCATGAGCACCCTGATGTGGACCGACAAATTCTGGAGTGCATGAACACAAAATGGACCAATGATGTAGATAAGGACTAAACAGAAAATGAACCTGAATGAACCTGTCTTCATTGCTATGAAGATGAATGTCTGACATCAATTTATGGATATGTGGATATCATCTCTTTATGAGTTTTGAATAGGTATTTAACATAATGCTCTAAAATTCACCAATTCTCTTGCCTCTGTCCAAGGAAAATTTCCAAAATAGTCGCTTTCCAGAAGGCAAAACAGTTCTCAAAAAGATTCTAATGTAAGATAATGTAAACCTATTTTCATGGTAATATTTGAGCATTTCTACTGGGTCGTTGATCATGAAAGTTTCACACGATGCAAAAGTCAGCTTCTATGCTCGAATGATGTAGAAAAATAAAAATAGGAAGAAATTGATATATGGTTTTCTTAGAACACACACATACAACTGCACACATCACTTGCAGTGATAACTATGGATTCCAGAGTTCTCCAGAAACCCAGAGTAACCTATTGCTTTTTTGCGCCTTTTTGCCTCAGAATATAGCAAGACAATAAATAAATAAATAAATAAATACGACAATAATAAAACAACATTCCTAAAATTATTCAGAGCTCAGTTAGGCCAGAGTACAGCATGGCACTGAAAGATCGCCATATTTTCATCAGAAGATCTGTCAGCGTATGACTTCTGTTTCCATCATATTGTTCAGTGTCAAATATGTCATCGTGTACGTTAAGTGAACCAGAGCTGAAATAAAAGAATCTGCTTCCTTCCAGTGGTGGAGGAAGTACTGAAGCTTAGTACTTAAGTAAAAGTACAAATATCCTGCAAAATATGTACTCAAGTA
>JBBPCZ010000042.1:26834404-26853123 GCA_037974445.1 Brycinus macrolepidotus
GTAAAGTACAGATACGTAAAAATGTACTTAAGTACAGTAACGAAGTACAAATACTTTGTTACATTCCACCACTGCTTCCTTCTGAACTGATGGAGCCAAACTACATACACATGCTAAGGCCATGTCCACATGCACATTGTATTTTTTAATAATTTGCGGCCTTTCATAGACATGCAAGCCACATTCATCACTAAAAAAAACAATCATTTGGACCAACTCCTTTCAGGCTAAAGATTTTCATGTAAGACCGTGCACCGTTTTCTCCATTGTTTATATGAGGCAACTATTACACATTTATACAAATATACAGTTTCTCTCTCGCTATTCTGAGGAACAGATGCGTCAGAATGCACTACATCGAACACTCCCACGACTCAGGCTGTGTCACGAAACTTGAATGGAGCTTTCTTCCCTTTCTGCATGCCCTGATCTGGCCTGATCTGTAGCCCATGACCTTCCTAAATATACCAGTAGAGTTGACTATCATTGTGGAGCCTCATGACTACCAGATCAGTCAGAATTATGGAAAGTGGATAGGAGAGGAAGTCTTATTCAACAGTTCCCTCCACCCAAGTCACCCTCTGAACTATTTTCAAGATTCTGGCCAACACGACTTTATGCTTAGGGTTATATCGCTGGGTTTGGCATGCTTTTTGGTTTGGCATGTTTTTGTGTTTTCATGTGGACTGATTTTGTTTTTTTAAACAGTGCATGGTTGGATTGGATTTTTTTAAGAACAAAGAGGGTAAACCACCATTTAAAAAATACACATGTAAGTACTACTAGGCCTAATAAACCCCTTATCACAAGCTGAAAAGAAAGAAAGTAGTACCAGTCTTACTGTAGCTTTCAACAGATAGTTTGTTAAGAATTAAAGGATCTGTAGTCAGACAGCAAGTCTATTTGAGATTACTTTTTTTGAGATTACCCCAATTTGAGCCAAGTGTGTGGTGAATTTGGCATGCGATTAGCTAATTCATGGGGTATAAGCTTCTATTTTTGTTTGATACATTAGCCTCATAGCCAGCAACATCTCATCTCACATCACACAATGTTTAATACCATCCTTTTTGGTTTAGACCCTCCAGTGTGTGTTTAAACCTCGAGCCAGACTGACAAATGGCAGTCATCTCCAGCAGCCAGGGGGTTATGCAGACAGGGCTGACAATCCCTCCAACCAGGAGGCTCCGCCTCCTCCGCGCCGCTCATTTAGAAGGAGTTACAGACGGCGCAGTCATTTCACGCTTTTCAAGAGATTTTTAACAGATCTGTTTACAAAGCAGGCGGAGAAGCGATTGGCCTCGCTGACTTTCCAATCACGCACAATTAAAAAGCCCTCTCCGCTCAAAAGTCACAATGAAAAGACTCGGGCTGCTGCCGAAAAGAGGGCATGCTTTGGCCCCTGCGAATTTCTCTCCAGCCCATAATGCATTTCACAGTGTGTTTATTAGTGCGCCAGCCATGTGGAATGCAGAATAATGACACCATGGAGGGAACAGACTGCAAGGACCATTAGCTAACTAGAGCAGCCCAAACACAGAAACCGGACTGAGGCACACACACACGTAAATGCACACTAGATACATAAGCACTTACACCACATCCTCTCACTTTCAAAAAAAAAAAAAGAAAAAAAAGGCTGAATAAATAATAGCAATGTATCAGTTTAATTCTTAGAGCCCCTTTTTAACTGAAAATCTGCATTTCACAGCGCATGCAGAGGGCAATTGCAGTGGAACACAGGAAACTTATTGACTGCTTCTTAAAGGCGTCATTGAAAGGAGCCAATTATTTCCATGTTCTTTATTGGACGAATAGTTAGGGTACAAAGCAGCCTCTCTCTTTGCTCCATAGTGACTCAGAGCCGAGTTCATGACCAACTGAGGTCAGCGCAGAGGCACAAACACAAAGAAACTGTCTCTGTCACTGTGTCACACACTTCTTCCCCCCCCACGCACATACACACACACACATGTTCTGCAGGCAGTCTTTGTGTTGTCACTTATGATATGATATGAGCCTGGATGAGACAAGCATTCAGAACAGGCACTGGCTCCTGGTGACTCCATCACTACCCCAAACTAGCAGCTCCATCACTGCCCCAAACTAACAGCTCCACCACTGCCCCAAACTAGCAGCGCCACCACTGCCCCAAACTAGCAGCTCCACCACTGTCCTGAACTAGCAGCTCCACCACTGCCCCAAGCTAGCAGCTCCACCACTGTCCTGAATTAGCAGCTCCACCACTGCCCCAAACTAGCAGCTCCACTACTGTGCTAAACTAGTACCTCCACCACTACCCAAAACTAGCAGCTCCACCACTGCCCCAAACTGGCAGCTCCTCCAATGTCCTGAGTCTGCAGCTCCACCACTGCCCCAAACTAGCAGCTCCACCACCATCCTGCACTTGCAGCTCCACCACTGCTCCAAACTGGCAGCTCCACCACTGTCCTGAGTCTGCAGCTCCACCACTGTCCTGAACTAGCAGCTCCACTGTCCTGAACTTGCAGACCCACCACTACTCCAAACTAGCAGCTCCACAACTGTCCCGAACTTCCAGCTCTACCACTGTCTAAGCCTGCTATTTCATCACTGTCCGAGCCCGTGATTCCACCAGTATGACCCTGTGATTACCTTATTGTCTGAGCTTGCAATTCCAGAACTATCCAAGCCAGTGACTCCACCTCTGTGTGAGTCTACAGTTTCACACTGTCCTGAGTCTACGACTCCACCACTGTCCTGAGCTAGCAGCTCCACCACAACCCAGATCCTGCGACTCCCACACTATCCTAAGCCCAGTATTTCATCATTGTTTAAGCACCACTGTCCTGACCCTGTGACTTTGCCTTGGCCCTGAAGAGCAGCTCCACCACTGTCCTGAGCATGTGACTGCAACACTGTCCTTATCCTGTGACTCTATCACTGTTCCTAAGCCCACAATTTCACCACTGCCTGAGCTTGTGATTACACTACTGTCTGAGCCCACAATTCCACACTGTCCTGAGTTTGCGACTGCGCCATTATGCCGAGTCTGGAATTCCACCACTGTCCAAGCCCACAATTCCACATTTTCTTGTGTCTGCAACTCCACACCTGTCCCAAGTCTGGAAATCTACAATTCTCTGAGCCTACAATTCCACTTGTCTGTTATTCCACCACTTTCCAGGCCTGCAATTCTAGCACCTTCTGAGTCTGTGATTCCACCACTTTTCTAGCCCATGATTCCACCATTTTCCAAACATGTCATCTTACCTCTGTCCAAGTCTGGAATTTCAGCACCATCCCAAGCCTGGGACTGCACTCCTGTCCAAAGCTAGCAATGCTACCACTGATCCAAGTCTGGGACACCACCGCTGTTCCAAGTCTGTCCCCAGTTCCCAGCTCTGGTCCTGGTAAATGTATCATGTGAGCGGTTTGGTCTACTGTGCTACACTGCGTTGTGATGGAGTGTGCAACTCCACTAGTGTCCCCTTCCACCTGGTGATGCTTCACAGCTTGGATCTTCTTCAAGCTTACCATTTATAGTTATGTATTTTAATTTATTTTTACCAATTATCGTGATAATTTGGTAGTACCTAGCAAGGACTACACCAATCAAATAATGCCAACAATACTGGGAAGGTGAAATCTAGAATCTGACTTCCAAAGCCAGTCCTTGTATCTTTTCTGACTCCTGCTAACCCAGTGTTGTTGAGGGACAAATGCTAACCGCCAATTCTGTTATATCAGCTAACAGATCCCAGTGCCGGCCACCATCCCAGTGATGGGGTTGAGGGAGTGCCTAGAGTAGGGTGGGTCAATTGTCTTGGACTCCCAGCCTACTCCCGGCCACGGACAGCAGTGGCATCACTGGGGATCAAACTCACAATCTACCAAAGACGGGACCAACGCTTAGAAAGTTGCGACACTCGGGAGTTCCCTATCACTTATATTTATGCCTCTGTCAACTCTCTGAGTACAGCTTCCTTATGGTAAATTCAGAAGTTCACAAGTTTACAAGGCCTGTCCAAATGCCTTATAAAGCTGTGGTGACATATGGTGGTGTGGTACCGCAAATGAATGTATCTCTCGGAGGCCGAGTCGCAAGAGTGATGTCACCAATCAGCTCAAACAATAACTTGGCACTGAGTGGCACAGCAGGTGCCATGATGACCAGCTGTCACAGTGACAAGAGAAATAAGTACCATCTCTGCATGGATAATAGCACCATCAATTTGTGTGCAGGCCCATGACATAGACAGCGTTTGGAATCAACAACCAAGGACTTGCTTTATGTAAAAAACTCTTTGTTTTTGGAGTATATTCAAGGACTCCTTTTCAAATGAGAATGCCACTTTTGCTCCCCTCCCTACATGCTTTATTGCCAAGCTCGGAGCCAGCTCTGCTATACATAAAGAAAGATGGCACTTACAGCTTTTCAAATGGCTTTCGAAAAGCTCACTTACGCATAAAACAAAATGTTGAAGGGGAAGCAAATCCAACCTCATGTGGCTCAAACAATGCTCAAAGTCTACCTAGTCTGGAGGAGGAGGAGACTTGTTTCACCGGAAACATATTGGAAAAAAATGCTCTGCACTGTCTATGAGGTCAAGCAGAAAGTATTTTATAAATTACAATGTATGCTTTCTATGTATTCTCTATTATAGTCTGAGGTTGGTAGAACGTGAACCTCTCATGAAAGAATTTCCCGATGCAAGAGCCTGCACTGGTTAGATAAGGAGAACAGACCTTGAAACCCTGGGACTGTAGAAGAGGATTTATATCAGATTTAAATCAAATCAACAACCATGCACCCCATGGAGTGAAAGACCGCATCTTTATGCACTTGCATGTGTGTGCCTTAGCTGTCAAAAAGGAGCACGTAAAGAATGTTTTCCACTTGCTTACCATGGTCACATTGTACAAGGTAATACTGTAGTTTACTTTAAGCAGACAAAAGGTGGCAGAAAAAAACATTTTGAGAAATAAAAAAGATATCTCTTGCATCTGAACGTCTTTTTTGTCACCGTTGCATCATTTTTTTGTACCTCTCAGATCCCTTCCTACCCTTCAGAGGGCCGTTCACTTCAAATGGGCTCAGAGAGTTCGAGAAACATTTCCTGCCACCGCCAAATCTGATTTCCTCCTCGGTGCTCTCTTTTGAGGCGAGGGAAGTGAGACATGCTTTTGAAGCCCATGACAGATGTTTTGTCATGTTTTGTGCTTTTGTGTTTTGTTCTTTTAGGATGACATTGCTGAGACACTAAAAGTAGGACTGTCCCTTCTTTTTTTCTCACCCTTTCTTCAGACCCTCTCTTCCCTTTGTCTCCTCCTGGCCTCCACCACCTGACAACAATCCTCTGTCCTCCTTCCTCTGTTTCCCCCACTCCTCCACTCCTTCTATCTTGTCCCTTCAGTTGTTCACACCCTCTGGTGATCTCTCTCTCTCTTTCTTTCTTTCTCCCTCTCCCTCTCTCTCTCTCTCTCTCTCTCTCCCAAATTTTGCCCCTTCTCTTGCCCTTGCAGACAGGTCCTCCACCTTCCTACCCTCGCTCTCCATCTTTCCACCCCACGCTCGCTCTCCTGCTGTTGCTCCAGATATTAAAACAAATCAGCCATGAAATAAGCTCCTTCCTCCGTCCTCAGTTGAGCTGTCGGAGCTTGTTCTCTTCTACAACAGACGCATTCGCCCGCCCACCTCTCTGCCTCCTCCTCTCTTAACTCTCCCATCCTGGAGAAGCTTTGTTCCCTTGCTTGAAAGGAAGCCTTCACCCAAAAACACTACTGTCGCCCATGACCAACAAAAGCTAGCATGTGCATTATGTAAAAACAAGATCACGCTAATGAAGTCCTTTGATTTCTTTCACTGTCAGCCATGTTAGCATTTTGGGGATGAGATGTACCTTTGGCACGTTTCTGGACTAGATTACCTTAGCTGTAAGGTCAGCGGTCAGAGTAAGCTAATTCACTGCTAAGTACGGCCTTACCAGAAGCTAAGATCATAAAAGGACAAATAAAGGCCAATGATTCTAAGCCCAAGCATACAAGAATGTTTTCTTTCAACCCAGTGGAGGGGACACAAAATGGATGCCAGACAAGGAGAGGGGAGGCCGAGGCAGGGTGGGGTGCGTGTCACAAACAGTTTGGGTGGAGGCGCAGTATGTGTGTGTGAGCACGCTGCTACATCATGGTGTGAATGATTAGTGGTGCCAGCAGCGGGTAAAATGTCATATTTCTACACACGTCCATGTGATTTGCTCCAGCTCCGCGTCCCTCGGGGGGATGTTCCCTACACCAAATTTCCATTAAACAAATCCTCCGCAGGGAGCGCACATCCAGCCCTGAAATGTCTTCTCCAATTTTTTCAGATGGGGGTAACGGAGGGGGGCCTGGGGGGCCTGCTCCCCACTCTCCTCTCAGCCAAACAGAAGCAGCCAATCGCAGGGAAGCAGTGAGGCGGCTATTGGTCGGTATTAGCAACAGAAGACAACAGAAGGGTTCATCAGGCCCACAGAGGATCATGTTGTTCATCTAGCCATGGTTGATATCCTCATCCTTTCAGTTGTGTCTGAATATTTTATAATCTAAAAGCAATAGTATTAGCTTACCGCTGCTTTCTGTCGCACAGTTTGATACTATTATCTCAGACCGAGCTTTCCACCCATGTAAATGTTTACAGTACACAATGTTATTATTACTGAGATCATTTCTCTGTGGGAGCTGTTTTTCCACCCAACCTGCTGATTTATGGACCTAAGAGACTCTTCTTGAACCCTACGCCCTCTGCAAACTCCCCGCACTCCCCCAGTCACACATATCACTGGGTTCCTCCTCCAAGCCATGCTGGTAGCACCTTACAGCCACCTCACTCTGCTCCCATTGTCTCGGTCCGGTCGTATTTAATTAAAGGGAGTGCACACTGAATGGGCCTCGCCTAGGGGCTGGATTTGGCTGAGGAGAAAAGGCAGCCATGCTTCCTTGTGAACCCGGCCTTCCACGGAGGCTGGGCTGCATGGGGAATGCCAGGCATGAGGGGAGAACAAAGCCCTGCACTGTCCCCTAGAGAGAGTCAGGGCCCCTACAGGGCCTCACCACAACCCCTGGGCCTGGCTTCCAGCACCGTGTCCACAGCATCAGGATTATTAGCCATGCTGGAGCTTTGAGGCCAGAAATTTGCCCCATGCAACTACGCAAATGCATTGCAAGCAGAACGAGCATTCATACATTAATGTGGCAGTTTTAAACCTCACTACTCAAGGGGTATGGAGTACAATAGACAGAGCACAAATCTGAGTGTATAAACTGGCTCTGCTATTATCCCAGTAGTCACAACAACAATAAACATGTCATCTGGCGAAGGCCAAAAAAGAAATAACTAAATAGAATGTGTGAGTGTGTGGGCTCCTGTGTCAGTCTGAGAAAAGGTGATTTTAAGAGATTTTAGCCACTCTAGTGTGTGTGTGTTATGCCTTATGCAGCGCCCCCTTGTTGCAACACTCAGAAAACAACTTGAACTACGTTAAAGCACCAACACGAAATTGATCTAGAGCAGCAAGAGCTGTCTGTGTTTGTGCAGTTGCCGGCGGTATGTAGGGGAAGCACAACAACAGTATATATATTTATATATATGTGTGTGTGCGTGTGTATGTGTGTACATACATACACTAAAGTAGTGGGATGGCTGACTATTACACCAATAGGGACTTTAATGACATTGCATTCAAATGCATAGACTTTAAAATGGAGTCGGTCCCGCCTTTGCAGCTGTAACAGCCAGACAAGCTCCTCCACACTGACCTCATCCAGCCATGTCTTTATGGACCTTGCTTTGCCCTTCACTGGAAGTAAGGGGCCTAGCCCAAACCCTGAAAAACAGGTGTGTCCCTTTTGTCCATGTAGTGCATATTACATGTATATTCACTGCATATTAGACAGCAGGAGAACAGTCATTTCTTAAAGTTCTGGAAGCTTGAAAAACAGGCAAGTGTAAGGATCTGAGCCGCTCTAACAAAGGCCAAATTCTAAAGCCTAGATGACTGAGTCAGAATCCCTAAAGGGGCAGGTGTTATTGGTATGCATGGGTTAGTACCTACTGAAAGTGGCCTTTGTTTTCTTTTACATCATGTGGACAGCTGGGTGCCTGTGTATCACTTACCTGGGGAAGAGATGGCACCTGGATGAACTATGGGAAGAAGGCAAGATAGCGGAGGCACTATGATGCCCGGGGCAATGTTCTGCTGGGAAACCTTGAGTCCTGCATTAATGTGGATGTTACTTTGACACGTACCACCTACCTAAACATTGTAGACCAAGTACACCCATTAATGTCAATGGTATTTCCTATAGGCAGTAGCCTTTTTTAGCTGGATAATGCTGCCTGTCACGCTGCAGAAACGTTCAGGAGCTGTGAGAGAAAACAAGGAGTTCAAGGTGTTGATTTGGCCTCCAAATTCCCCAGATCTCAATCCAATCAAGCATCTGTGGGATGTGCTGGACAAACAAATTCGATCAACGGAGGCCCCACCTCACAACTTACACGTTGCTGCTAATGTTAGTGCCAAAGTATTAAAAATGATTAATCTTACTCAAATACATTAACTTTTGCTTACTCAAACACATTTTGTACCCAAATAAGATGCGTTGTAAGATGAGTTACAGGCCATATTCCATATGCCGCATGGGATTTCATTCCAGCCTACACTTGCACACGGATGGCATGACAGTTCTAATGAAGGATGTTGGCAGAAGTGTCCTGGAATTCTGGGATCACCCCCATCCTCCTCTCTCTCAGGGGCTTAATCGCTCTCTCACTCTCTCTCTCTTTCTGTCACTTCCCCCCACCTAGCTCTCTGTCATTCCTTTTCTCCTACTCAGCACGTGCCTGCCATTCTCCTGCGCCTTGAGGCCCATACTGAGCAGAGAGAATGCCTATTTGTATAGTATCTTTATTAATCACAAGATTCCTGTGCCTCCTTCTATTACAGCCTTCCAGCTTGGCATGCGGTTAAGGAAAGGTGCATGCTTTCAGGAGAAGTCCCCCCAAAATTCAAAATGAAACCTAGAAAGCCTGGTGTCCATATAATGCTCTGTATTGCCCCACTGCTAAATGGCGGCCATGATAAACCTTCGGGTTTTTGTTTAGCAGCTAAACCTGCAATTCTACCCAGTAGATTCTTCTTTGGGCCGTTTGGCTCATTCAGCGAGAGACGATTTCACGAAGTGCAATAGTGCAACTCTAACAGCTAACAGCTAAAACCTCCAAACTGCAGGAGCTCCTGACAATGAAAAAAAGTATATTTTTAGGATAGCCTACTTTGGCCACGAGTTTCTGCTCGGTGGAAAGAGAAGGCTTTCATATGTGCGGGGCTTAAATGTCGGCACTTTACATAATTTCCATAGCCCTTATCTGTGGATTAGTCTGGATCTGACTCTTATTCTCCAAGAAGGGGAAAACATTTCATGAGCCTAAATGCTAATTGCCTTCATTCTGGGCAAAATAAAGAACCCCTGAGAGTCGGAGCCAGCGCTGTCCTTTGTGACATAAATAAACGCGCACAATGCATACAATTAATGGAGGTTTAACTGTGAGCAAGGACTAATTTCTTCTCCCCCCCCCCTTTTCCGACCACAGCTCAGAGACAAGAGAACTTTCTGGCAATTACCACTCCGTTACCATGGTTATTACGAATAATTCCAGGTTATTTATGCTCGGAGTGCCAATCAAGCCGAAGATTCAACCGTTCATTATCGTAGGCAGGTTATTTTCTCCAACTGGAAAGTGATTTAGCCCGTGTGATTGTAATCACAATTCTGTGGGCTTGCAGTTTGTCACCAAATTGGTTCTTCCTCTTTCAGAGAGGACGAGCATCGTATCGTCAAGGCGGTGTTCCGGCCAAAAATCGATTTTACTTTTTACTTTTTTTTTTTTTTTTTTTCACTTTATTCCAAATATGGTCAAACAGCCTAGATAAACATTTGGTGTATGAAGTTTACACTGGAGCAAATGGAAGCCTACATAATTAGCATCATGCAAACTGCATCACAATCATCACACGCTTTCTTTGATCTATGTCACGTCAAATAAACTTGCCTATCACAATGTTTGTCATCTATGTACATGGGCAATAGTACAGAAGATATTTGTGCCTGAAAATGACTGCCACTACTATTTTTAACTATGCAACATACTTTTCTGTAAACATGTAATTCCTGATGAACTACATTTAGGTAAAATAGGTATATTTTATCTCTGGCTAGACCAGGAGTGGACAGTTCTGGTCCTAGAGATCTACCATCAGGGTTCAACATAAGGCCTGGTGCAAATAAGATTTTAATCCAGGACAGCATTAAAATTCGCTGTCTACGTGGCACAATGGTCTCTGGTCTAATAGTCAGCTGGCATAACAAAAACTTGTGTTTTACATTCTATTAACCTATTCTTTGTAGTTAAATAAACTCAAAATATGAAGGCAGACCGGATTTTTTTTCTCTTTACTGTTTTTTTCTGCTTTAGTATTGGTTGTCATTCTAAGCATAATGATGTATCCAATATATGTCAGCTGTTAACCATGATAACCCTGATTAAAAGACCATAAATGAAATTTTGGCTCTGACACTCTTGTTTGACAGTGCTGGCTCACAACTTTAGCTTGTGTGATGTCAGTTCCTAGTTAACAAGGCCCAAGTTGGCTTCTTATTCATCAGATTATTATTTTTATTTTTATTTCCACCTTAAACCACTTCTGTTTCATGTAGCCCAAAACATATGTTCCTATATGATACAACCCTGAAAGAAATCAGCATGAATTTAAACCATTAACAAGTCATCAGTGCTGAATGAGATTTATGTTATTTATTTCACTCATGATGGAGCTGAACTTTGACTTCTAAGGTAGCAGCAGAACATGAACTTCTCCAAATTCTCCATTCAGTAAAGCAGTTAAACACACTATGAAAACACCTCGCTAAACACAGTCATGTCTTGAACTTACTTCTGTATCATTGGTGCTATCTAGGTAAGCAAAAATCCAGTCAGACTCATCTGTCTCATTATCTGACAGAACATTACATCACATATGTCTCCTGGTCTTTTTGTAATCTGACAGTGCAGTCAGACCTTTCACCGTAGTTAACTGCTATTAAACTATGTCAGTATTTGGATGTTTCTTGAATAGAACATTGGCAAATGCTTAATTTGTACATGTCTTTATTATTAGAACAAAACCAAGTTAAATCAAGTTAACAGAGCCTTAAGGACAAAGAATTGTGTGATGCCCTTACTTATGTTTGAAAAATGTTTGAAAAAGCTCATTTTTTCAGGACAGTATAAACTCTTGGTCACTACAGTTTCACTGATCAGGCGGGCTTGAGGAAGACTGCATGTCTACTACCATGTAGAGTTCAGATCCAGCACAGATGCCCCTAAAGGCTCTGATTACCTGGATTGAGTGAGTTAGTTTAGAGTTGGATCTAAACTTCTGTTTTAAGTGGACCTTGCCCAAGACCTTTTGACAGCGGCTGTCTTTGCTGCTTGAAGCTTGCAGAACAGGCTGTTTGTCATTAAGCCACCTGATTCAAGGCTAATCCTGCCCAGTCTAATCTCAGACAGACAGGCATTTTCTGGCAGTGTAGAGGTAAATCTGTCACACCTGGACCCTGGCACCTGTCCTAACACGGTGCTTCTTTCAGAGACACCGACTATTTTGCCTGACTAGAAGACACTGCCTGTTTAAGACAAAGCTGATTGTGTTGCCTAGCATGCTGCCAGCCGAGATGGCCCTCCATATTGTTCCGTAACAATCCACAGCTCTGCTCGCTCCATCTGCTGGGGAGCATCTTCATCTTCAGGCTAGAGCTGCTCCAGAATCCCCCAGCGCTGTCGGAGCTGGTAAATTGATTCTTACGATGTTTACCTTTCCCCCATCTTATTAATTAACCCATAAATTAGCTAGCGCCGGCTTTTAAGTTCCTTGGAGGTGTTCTGGAAATGAGCTGGTTAATTACCTTACTGTGCCTCTGGCTATGGGCCATGTATTATCTCCTTGTCTATCGGAGAGAGAAAGAGAGAGATATCGTAGAAAGGACAATGCCTGTCTAAAATACTACTTTAAATAACCTTTTTTAAGGTTTGTGGATCTTGCACAAGGTTCTGTACCAAACGACCATATATACAGACTAGGAACCGTTTACAAAGAGTCAAAAGACAAACACGCAGTCAGTCATTTCCCCTAAAGTGCCCGTCCGTCAGCGCAGCCAATGGCTTCTCCACAAAGGCCATAAAGTGGTGCTGCTCGTCCGTTATTGTCGCAGATAATGCGTGGTGATGACAGCCCCGTGTCAGGGCAAAACACCCAGAAACACCTCGTTATGACACAAACTGGATCCTTTGTGCCTTTAGTCACATGCATGGCTCATCAAGCTCTGAAGTGCCCTTCTCTGTCACTTTACTGAAGACGGCATGGTCATTATTCTCTCTCTCTGCATCTAGCAACTGCTAAACAAATCGAGGAGCATCTCTCATGGAGCAACACTCGAGCCCCAAATCACTGAAGGAACAAGAGGCATAATGATTTGCGGTGGAGTGCACTAATCACTAGATCCAATTTTAAAGATCAGTACTGGAGCTGACCTAGGCATATTTTAATGGATTGCTATCGGCTATGTTAAGCGACATCCAATTCCAGGCTTTTGCCGAAACTATTTCAGCCCATTGTGCTGTATTTATACCACAGTCATAGATGTTGCGTTTTCAGAAGTTATCAAGAGATTTCAATGCGCGGAATGACTTTTAAGTGGAAAATGAACAAAATCTGCAGTGCTGGGATTCTGAGGGTAGTAAATATAGCTGAATTTCTTATGGTCAAGAGATGAATTCACTCACTGGTAATGCCACTGCCATCGGTGGCAGTGAGTCCAAGAGAGTATAATTGTCCCGACTCTGTTTGGGCCGTTGGGATAGTCCTCTCTCTCACGACTTCATTCAGCCTTATGCTAGCCATTGCAAGTGTCTATTAGCTGAAGCAATAGAATTGGCGGTTAGTGTTCTTCTCCAAGGGTGTTGAGCACTGTTTAAAAAGATGTGGTGGTGGAGATTCACATGACTCAACAGAGGCAAATGCAACCTCCCAGCTTTGTAGCACTGTATGATTTGGAAACTTGCGGTTGGGAATTCTAGAACAAAACTGGGGATAAAAGTTTGGGAAAAAAATTTTGCCCAGCTGTTACACATGGTAAAGTAACAGAGCAATCAAAGCCAAGAAAAAGAGCATTTGACTAACATAACAGTGAAATATTAAAGGCAACTAGCAGTAGCATTATAAACAGTTCATTAAAAAAACTCTTCATTAAAAAATGTTGTAGGACTACGCACATAATATATCTTACCAAAACTTGATTAATTTGACTTTAAAGCACTTATAGTGTACACTGTACATTATTTGTATTTTCATTATCCATGAAAATACAAATATCTGATAAGGTCAGTATTGGCAGATACACCATTTGTAAAAATCACATGAACAGGACATCCCGACTATTCACTGCAGACTGAATAGCTATGCAGCCAGCCTACCATGTTGGGTCAGAACCTCCAGTCACGCTGGGCATTCCTGCCATGCCACCAGTGTAACACAGAGAAACCACAGATAAAGGGGGACTGGACGTCCCTTAGCTCCGACACCACCACCCACAGTGATCCATGGCTATAATGTTATTATTGACCAGGGCAGGCCTACCCGCCCCCTCCTTGGCCGTGTTCAGCCCGAGAACCAGGGATGTGTGGTGGGGGGAGACATAGAGGAGCTGTGGGCTTCCTGGGGCCTGGCTGGCTCCACTGAGCTGGAAAGGTCATTTAGAGGGCCTGCTGCTGGAATGACGAGAGTACTAGAGCGCTACACCTACGGGGAAAGAGAGGGGGGAGACCAGACCTGGACTGAGCCAAGTCAGCAGAATCATTGTTCAAGGCACTACAGAATCATATCAAAAAGGCGAACATGAAAAATGAAATGTATTTTTGTGTTCTACAGATGGACAGAGAGACTTATTCAAAGAATGCATACATATGTATTGTAAGGACTGTGTAGTATTGTCTTATAGCATTTTAGCTTAACAGTTTGGGTAAATATAAATGTTTCACAAATTTCCCCATTCTCCATTCTCTAGTTTCTGAAGTTGTCTTTTTCAGTTAAAGGCCCATGTCACGGAAAACCAACATTTTTTCACCTTTTTGAAATGAAAGGTTTAATGTGGTACATTAACGCTGTGAAAGTTTCAAATTCTATCAATCACTACAAAGTTCAATCAATTTGGTAACTAAATGCATTGTAATATATCTATCTATTCAGACTATAGAAGTGTAGCCTCACCCATTTATGTCAAGGTTATTAGGAGTGTTTCAGTGTTTCAGTCTGTTTCAGGTTGCTTTATAAATACAGGACAGACATCATTTGTATACACTGTATGGCCAAAAGTATCTGGACAACAGTCCTAATTATTGAGTTCAGGTATTTAAGCCACACTTATTGCTAAAAGGTATATAAAATCAAGCCAATACCCATGCGGTCTCCACAGACAAAGACTGACACTAGAATGGGTTGTAATAAGGATCTTAGTGACTTTGAATGTGGCACAGTCATAGGATGCAAACTTTGCCATGAGTCAATTTGTAAAATGTTTGCCCTGTTGGATCTGCCCCAGCCAACCGTACGTTTTGTGAAATTAAAGTGTAACGACAGCTCAGCCACAAAGATGTAGACCACCCAAACAAACAGAGTGGGGCAGCCGAATGCCGAGGAGTGTGGAGATCCTTGGTTGCATCACTCACTGCAAAGTTTTAAACCGCCTCTGGAAAAAAAACTTGTGCATGAGCTGCTTCATAAAATGGATTTCCATGGTTGACCAGCTACACAGAAGCCTGACATCAATAAAGGCAATCCCAAGCCTTAGCTGGAGTGATGTAAAGCATGCCACAGTGGAAATGTGTTCTCTGGAGTGGTGAATCACGTTTTACTATCAAGCAGTCTGATGAATGAATCTGGGTTTGGCGGATGCCGGCACTATGCTACCAACACTACATGGACAAAAGTATTGGAACACATGTCTTAATTACTTAATTCAGGTGGCATCTTGCTTCCAGTGAAGGGCAATCTTAATGCTTTAGCATACCAAGACATTTTGGACAACGCCATGCTTTCAAGTTTGTGGACACAGTTTGGGAAAGAACCTTTTCTATTCCAGCATGACTGTGCCCCAGTGCACAAAGTAAGGTCCATAAAGACATGGTTGGATGTGTTTGGTGTGAAAGAACTTGACTGGCCCGCACAGAGCCCTGACCTCAACCCCACCCAACACCTTTGAGATGAACTGGAACGGAGATTGCGAGTCAGGCCTTCTCATCCAACATCAGTGCTTGACCTCATAAATGCTCTACAGAATGAATGGGCACAAATTCCCACAAAAAACACTCCAAAATCTTGTGGAAAGCCTTCCAAGAAGAGTGGAAGCTGTTATAGCTGCTGACATTCAGTACATTCAATAAGGAGGGACCAACTCCATATTAAAGTCTATGTATTTGAATGCAATGTCATTAAAGTCCCTGTTTGTGTAATGGTCAGGCGTCCCATTACTTTTGTACATATAGTGTAGGTGTTATGGTCAGTTGTCCACATACTTTTGGCCATATAGTGTATATCAGTCTTTGAGGTACAGTAAAAAAGCCTTTATATTCATGGCCCCAGCACACGGAGGAAGGAGGAGATGGGGAAGATAGATATGTATATCTTTCTTATTTCCCCCTTCATCTCTTTCACAAACGCATCATAAAGAAGGGGGTGGCGTGGGGGGAGGGCGGTTTGTGCTGGAGTAAATTAACAAGAGCCCTTGATATGCAGATCAGTGCCTATTAATCAAAGAAATGCGATTAGGATTTCAAATGGGGGATGAAGAAAGGCTCCATTATCTTGCTGGAGTGTCACGTCTAATAATGTGGAACAGCGCCATAATTCAGCGCATGGCGCAGAACGAGGCCCTGTGCGGACCCCGCTCTGCGTCAGGTGACCCGGGACATGGGGGCTGACACAAGGACAGACAGGGAGAGGAGAGAGAGAGAGAGCAAAAGAGAGCGAGAGAATCAAAAGAGGATACTCCTGCGGGATGTGGGTGAGGCAGCCATGTGTGCGAGGCTTTGATGTTAAAGTGGCTCTCCGTGCTCTGTGGGACGGACCAAAACATGAAAAAACAGCGGCCTAAAAGGAGAACCAAGCAGCCAATGGAGCAGTCAGAGCGGCTGGTATACTAACGCCTCTGCTTACAGTGGCTGGGCATACGGACAGCAAGAGGCTTTTCAATATATGGGGTCCCACATACACTCATGACATTCATTATGATTCATCATATACAGTTCCAAGGGTTAACATGTATATTTAACACTTAGTATATTAGTAAAATCTGATGTCAACAATAAAAATGGTGTAAAACAGTCTAAAACCAGTGTTTGCTCTCCTACACCCTCACTGTTTAATGCTCTTTCGCTCAGTGTGCTACCACTCCGGACCCACCTCCCTCTGCGGGTTTTCCCCACCCGCATGATGACCATTTACTATTTGTTGTGCTGGCACGGATCTGTGCCACTCGTGTTCTAAGTGTTACAAGACAAAATTCTTGTTTTACTGTGTTATTGAAACGTCTTTTGAGTTTTGACTACATTACCATGCACTAGCGGGCGGGGGAATATAACATAGACTGATAATATCATATTTCACCTTATTCCTTCTACCGCACCAACCTATCATCAAGCAAAAAAGGTCAGCTAGCTCTGATACCGTGTTTCACTTGGAAATCCATCACAGTAAAAGGAAGGAATGTGTGTTATGATTTGCAGTTCACTCCGATTCAAACATGAAATTACTGCTACTAAAATAACCCATTAATAATGTGTTAAAGAGTTAAATTATTAATGCCACAAGGCATTTTCCTAGTGTGGCCCTCAGACCTCCCTACAGTAGACCAGGCTGAAGCGCGTGTGCTTGCTGTATGCTGTATGTATATGGCCACCTCCATTCTCATTCAGTTTTAGTGATATATCTCTTGATAAAAGTGATTCCCAGCTAAAGACATGGTCTGTTTGTTCACCAAATTATATTAAGCGTCATGATTTACAAGCAAAACACACTGTTAGTAATATTAGTAAATAAGCAGACTGGACAGCTGATGCTGGACAGTGCTTGTGAGACACCCATAGATAAATACACAAAATAATGCAGTTAATCACAGTAAATTAGTTTAATTGATCAACAGCCCTACTTTAAACTGATCTGATTAAAATGAGTCACTCGGTTGCACATGAATACAACCTGTGAAATCAACACAGTTCTTTCCAAAAGAAGTTTTGAAAAGTTCAGACCAAACCAACCAACATACAGTTATAGAGTAAAAAGAGACTGCTGGACCTGGGCTGGAGTTCTGGGAGGCTTCTGGTTTAAGCTAGAAGGCAGGTAACCTCCAGGACCAGAACTGGGGCACCCCTATGATAATCTAAGGGCAAAATATTACTACTCAAGTTAAGGTTTGGAATCACATTCTTGCATTTATACTTTTTTTTTTTTTTTTTACATTTTTCATATTTACATATTTTATTTATGCAGTCTTTCATTTATATTATTTATGTTCGGTAATAACTGTACAAAAATTTTGAAATTATATTTGTTTTTGACAAGTCATCTGCATCAAGATTAGTGAATTGATTGATTTATTGAATCATTCGTTTGTTTGTTTATGACCATTTTTATTACTCATTATAACTTCTTGATGTGTCTGTCTATAGCTGTGTTCATCATTCTGAAGACATCTAACACTGAATTTCTTATTTTTTCAGATTCTCAGTCTGCTACTAAATATTGAAAACCAGTGAATGCGCACAGGACTAGCTTATTAGAATCATTTTAAACCTTTATCTGCAATGAAATGGGTTTGATTTGATTGAAAACGCTGATTTAAAATAAGATGCACTTTTGAATGTGTATTTTCTAGCTAATCCTCTAAAATGAGGTTGACAGCATTCACAGTATCGGCTGCTTCAGAATAGCAAATGAATTACATTTGTAAAAACCTACAGTCCAATAAAGTTTGGAATGATTTTCATATGTAAAAAGCACTCATGACAGCCTGTTCCTCATGAAGCTCAGCATCTGGGCGGGACCCAGAATGTTGTTGTTGTCCAATAAACATTAATCTTGTCTCCACTGAAACTGTGTGTATTTGCCAATACTTTCCATTGAAGCTGAGCTTTAACGTTGCTCTATGGGCTTCCACAAAAACATTCACGTAGTCTGTGCATTAAATGAGCAAAGTGCAACAGAGGTGGGCATAATTCTTAAGTGGCATTGCAGTAATGGATAAATACTGATGGCAACACTAAATATATATATATATATATATATATATATATATATAAAAGCAACTCTATTCTACCTTTTCTAAATGTAGCATGGACTAATTACAGACACTCATTTCTGGAATTTCACTAAATATTACAAAGTTCCTTATATCCCAAAACTGACTGTACAATGATATTGAGTAAATACTTCACACTTTTGCCAACTTAAATGTCAGCTAATATCATAGTACCACTATATATTTGTGAAATATTGCAATACTGAATTTTATCAAGAACATACACTCAACAAAAATATAAACGCAACACTTTTGTTTTTGCTCCCATTTTTCATGAGATGGACTTAAAGATC
>JBBPCZ010000042.1:26853223-26873717 GCA_037974445.1 Brycinus macrolepidotus
TATGAACAGCATTTCATGCAGTGACTGGTTGCTGAAAGTTATTTTGTCCTTGAAAAATTAAAAAATAAATTGGCCAATGGCCCTGGTGGTCCCATTCCCATTTAGAGTCGGACCAGGGTTAGGCCTTAAATATGAAATAATAGAATCAGAATCAAAAAACTTTATTGATCCCATAGGAAATTGCTTATGTTACGACTACACAGACATACATAGACACAGATAGAGATATAGAGACAAAAAACATTTAAAATATAAAGGATAAATAAATCCAATAAAAAGTCTGCTATATAATCTATATGAAATACACTATGCTATATACACAAATGCTGGAGTATAAATACTATAGATAACTTACAGTTTACAGTATACTGTATACTTTCAGTAATCTATAGCAAACTTACAGTTTAAAACAATTGGTGGTTAGGAGTATCTTATTGCACATAGTAGAGATCAGTAGTATATAAGTAATACTGACATAACACACACCTTAAAGGAACACACACAAACCTACAACTACAGCAACCACAAAGCCCACAATCAACAAAAAAGCTACTGAAAGAGATCTATATATAAGGGGAGTGAGAGAAAGTAAAATGCCACTCCAGCTGCAGTGTTTGAAGCCTCTCCTGTATTAATGAAGTCATAAGCTCTTAAACACAGCCTTAAACACAGAGCTGTTCCTCTAGCCAGTGCAGAATTGATTCTGACAATATTCTTGCTACTGGGAAAAACACATAACTCACTGATGACTGTGGGGGCCTGTGGTGTTCGTCTCCTTTGGAGCCTCAGAAATTATGCCAACATTAATATTTAATCTTGCCAGGGACTTGGGAGACACACATATGTACACGGCCCTTTGTCTTTGTGTCAAGAGAGCGTGTGCTGCGATGCGCATGGAGAAGCTCTCGTCCACAACGAAGGGAAGGTGTTTCACATGGAGGACCATGAGGGGAGCACTCTGGCTTAGTCTCTTCATGGTGAATAATGCAAATCAGGTGGACAAAGAAGCAACTGGACCAGCACGAAGAGGCTAGCATGTGAAAAAACAGGCCTTACAGTGAGCAGAAGCAAACATAACCTTGCCTCTCCATTGAGTACAATGTACAAAATAGCCCCTCTGAAAGGATTTAGTGGCCTTAGTAGTGCAATAATGGCTCTATTCAGTATTGTAGGCTACTGTATGGTTGGACTGTACTGAGGTTGGTCAATGATCAGTGAAACACATGAGCACACCTCTTTCTAGAACCTTTTGTGGTTTGGTCAACTAGAAAAATGATCCACCTCCACTCCCTTTCCAGTCCAGTTTTTGTCTCCTCGACTTAAGAAGTTGGAACAGGCTGCAGGACACCCTGGAGGACATATAGGGTAAAAAAATCTATTTGAGGTCAGTTGGGAAGCGCACAGCAGGATCTGATGCTGAGTAAAATGTAATACTTGCTTTTAGCCATGCGCTCATATTCCCATAACAATGTGATCTATAGTTCTTTGACAGACATTTCTCAAGATTCACTTTGAAGACACAAAGTGTCATTTTGAAGCATTTAAACAATTCACTGTGAATTAGTCAGGTTAAAAAAGACAGCCTCCACATTGCAAGATTCATTTTAATACAGTGCTACAATTAAGCTTACCAAAGAAAACAATGAGAGAAGCTCATACCCCGTGCCTATAAACTCAAAATGTTTATTTACAGATTCAAAATGTCCAAATTCTTTTTTATAGACAAACTTAATTGGAAACAACATCTTTTCACAAATATTATTTATTTCATGAAAATATATTCTTATGGCACCGCTGTAAACTGTACATGTAATACATATATACTTACTGACAATCTTGCAGTAAAGTACAATGTTACCAATTGCAGTAACAGAACTGTACTGTATCAATTGTGTTTGCATCAGTTTACCAGTATTTACAGCAACTACAGTTTGTTAGAATGAACCCTGGCTATGAGGGTAAGTTGTGACACTTGTATTTACATCACTTTTGGCTGAAACGTTCACGGTAGGTGCTGGAAGCAAAGTTTCCATGTAAATTTGCAGAAGATGTTATAGATGTATTTATGTGAATCAGTGGGATACACTCATTTCCATAGTTGTGCTACACCCATGGCCATGGATGAGAAGACAGGCCCCTTTAGCGACTGAATGCTATTACGTGAAGAAAAGGAATCTGAAATATTTCAAAAAGCAAGTTATTCAATGAGATTCCGTCACCATTCTTCAAAAACTGTTTCCATTTTCAGACAAATAGTGTAGGGCTTCAGCTACTCTGGCCATGTTAGATACTGGTTCAGAGCCCTGGACACAACTTTTCAAATAACAGCAGGTCCCTAAACATGCTTGGTTGGCACTTAATGAGCGCATTGACCAGTTCCAAGGGACAAATTTGACTGGAAACTGCAAGATACTGGTTGGAATTGCTCTAGACATTTGCGCAGATGAGCAGGTGTCTTTGTAACAAGCAGTAGTGATCATTGTTCACTTGGTCCTTGGTGCGTAGGCCTGCAAAAAATAAACCCATGGTCCTTACTCATATGTGTAATGCATCTAAAAACTGCACAGAGAGGATATTTCATCCCCTGATGTGAAGGCCAAGGGACACGCCATGAGCCTGGCAGAATGAGCCCACACTGATGCAACTCCTGTATGTGAAGCTTCTGGTAGAACACTCATACAAGCTGAGATTTTCCCGGGTCCTACAGAACTCCTGTCTACCAGAGGAAAAACAGTGAGCAGAAAAGGTTGCCCAATCCCTACATCTGCGCATGAGATGTAGGTAAAGTTATCATTAGTAGGCATTTCTACAACCCCTGGCAAAAAAAAGCTGGAATCACCACAGTCAGGGGATGTTCATCCAGCTTTTTTACTTTGTTGTAAATAAACAAATCGCAGATGCAACAAAACAAGTGTTGTTTAATAGCTGAACAATCTGGCTTCATAAAACATACCTCAAACAAATTAAATTAAACTATTTTAATTAATGGCATATTTTTTCCAGATTAAGTAGAGGATAAATAGAATCACTTAATGTGGAGGAAAAAATGATAGAAACGATAATGAAAAAAAAATCACAATTAGTTCTTTGTTGCTATGCCTTGGCCCTGAATAAATGGAGACTTCAATGATGAAAAACAATCTTCTTCATCAAGCTGGTTCCAGCCTCCTAAAATAGCAGTTCATAGAGACCTTTTTTATTTCTACCATACATTTTAAATGGGATTGGGATCTGTACAGTTTGCTGGCCATGTCATTGAGTTGATATGCCTCTCCTAAAGAAAAGCTTTATTGCGAGATGCATTAGCATCCTGAACAGTGCCTTCATCATCAACAAACCTATTTTCTTTTAAAGGAATGAGAGAAGTGTCCAAGATTTCAATGTAACCTTGTTAACTGACTGTTGAGGTAATGATTTCCATCTCCCCGGTCCTTAACCTGACATGCAGCCCCATATCGTAAATGAGTGGAGAAATTTGCTTGTTTTATTCAGACCATCATCGTTATACGTTTCATTATATAGAGAATTACAAAATATTCCGAAGTATCAAATATATTGTTTCAAAAGTGGGGACACAAGGAAGTTGGAGCCCTTTACTATTTGTCTGATATACATGTATATATTTTCCGTAGTAGTCTAAACAAGATCAGTTTTGTTTATATGCACTGGCCATGTTAGATACTGGTTCAGAGGCCTGGACACAACTTTTCAAATATCTTGCCAACAGCAGGTCCCTAAACATGGTTGGCACTTAATGAGCGCATTGACCAGTCCCAAGGAACAAATTTGACTGTGAACTGCAAGATACTGGTTGGATTTGCATTAGAAATTTGCCCAGATGGGCAGGTGCCTTTGGAACAAGCAGCAGTGATCATTGTTCACTTGGTCTTTGGAGTGTAGGCCTGCAAAAAATAAACCCATAGTCCTTACCCATATGTGTAATCCATCTAAAAATTGCACAGAGAGGAGGTTCCATCCCCTGGTGTGAAGGCCAAGGGACACTTTTCTCATTGATGGAATGAGAAAAGTGTCCAAAATTTCAATGTACACCTGTTAACTGACTGTTGAGGTAATGATTTCCATCTCCCCTGGTCCTTTACCTGACATGCAGTCCTATGACATTAATGTGTTGGGAAATTTGTTTGTTTTATTCAGACCATCGTCGTTATATGTTTCATTATAATGGTTCCAGAGTTCCAACATCATCTTCTTCATCCAATGTAGATGTTAGTGATGCTTTTTCTTTGGCTTTTCTGGATGTAAATTCTGATTCATTCAACCCATTTCTTACAGTTCTGTCACAGACATTGACTCCACCCAATTGTTTTTCATTTCTTTTGCTTTGCGCTTTCTATCCTGACACTCTGAGGTCTTCCACCTATATGTTTTTATAATCTTTTATAATCTTCTCATTTTGTTTAGACCAAAATTTAGACACAGCTGATTGGGAACAACCAACATATTTAGCCTCAAACCATGTTGGATTTCCTTCTTGGAGGACTGTTATAATCCTTTCCACAGTCTCAACTGGCAGCTATCTTGTTGGAGCTACAATTTCTTCCAGTTAGCCCAACAGCTCGTTAAGGTTGCCACGCACTTTCTATTAACTGCAGACTAATGTGCAATTTTAGAATTTGTTTTAGAAATACAAAATATAAGTTTTTTTCCTTCACAGTGAGTGATTTCATTATTATTTCCTCTACTTGATCTGGAGAAAATATGCCTTTAATTATAATAATTGAGCTGAATTGGATTAAGGCATGTTTCACAATGCAAGAATGTTTAGTGGTTAAAAAAAACTTGTTTTGTGTCATGTCTGTGATTTGTTTATTTGCTATGAAGTAAAAAAAGCTGCATAGACATCCTCTAAATGTGGCAATTCCATCATTTTTGCCAGGGGTTGTACATTCACTGGTCAGAAAATGGCTTCTTCCACAGGGCCTTTGAAAAATGCAATAGAGTCATGGACTTAAAGCTACACTGCCATCTGCTGGAGTAGGAAACTCTACTGGGTTGCTTAAGGTGATTCCGTTGCTCTGTCCAACTTTATATTACCTGTTTTATGTGGGGTTTGGGTTAAATGTTATAATTTACTGCACAGTGTGTTTTACTGGAAGCCCCCAATGTCCCAAATCCCAAAACCAACATTCTTTAAACCACTCTTATAACACCTAGATACACCAGTATCATGCTAACTATTACCTCTTATACTCTGCATGGTGACTACTCATGACTAAAACACAATATCATGCTAACTGCTCCCCTTGACCCACTGCTAGCCATGCTGGTATTTCATGTAACCCTATTTGATTTTTCCAAATTTAAGTAATTTCTGTTCTTTCAACATTAAATATGGTTGTCATGCTTTGTGCAGCGTTTAGGGCTAAATGTATTACAGTAACTATACATGTGCATGACGATGAATTCAAATGTTTTGGGATCAAATAGCAGAGCTAGCCCCTCATGAGCTTCATTGAGAGTAAATGTTGGTGAGCAGTGCCTGGATCCTCATATGATTCCTCCTCTGGCAGGCCAAACCCATAAATCTTGCTCCACTATCTCTCAGAGTGATTGATAAGCCCTACATGCTCCTGATAGGGCCTTGTTTGTTAATGCTGAAATGGGGAGCTTCTCAGACAGATGGGGCTTTCCCTTTCAGAAGTGAAATGTCTATCCCAAAGCCCATTCCAGAACGTCCCAAGTGAGATATATAATCAATAAACAAACTGAGACTTACATTCAAATATTCACAGTTCGCTTATTTTACTCATTTGTGAAGACCAGGGCTCATAGAATTTGAAAAGACCTGGAAAGATCTAACATGACCACAATGGATGCACTGAATTTACTTTATTCAAAGATACCCATCAGTAAAGTTGTTTGTGATGTTTTGCTCTGAAACCCATTCCAAACTGATTGCTTTGTGAGTGAAAACAGATTTATGTTTACGTTTTTGAGGTGTAAGTAGATTTCCGTTTCAGTATGAGGCCATGGCTGAAGTATCATCTACCATGAAATCTCCCAGGATAGTCAAAAAGGATAGTGTCACTGAATAAGCAGCAATAGTGCATAAAGATGCAGAGTCCCCATCTGGACCTGGACTGTCTTTGAGAGCATCTGTTTATTTGTTTTTGTACAGGAAAACTCAGAGGAAAAAAAACAGGACTAACCTACAGGACCAACACAGTTGTCCGGGCATGTTTCATTTTTTAGACTGAAAGAGCAAAGCCAGTTTTGGTTAATCAGAAAAAGGTCAACCTGAAATCAAAATGGACTTTGTTGACCCAGTTACGTCAGGTGCCCAGTCATACTAAGCACAATAATTAATCATATTATACACTTTAAAAGACAAAATTAAAATGTCATGACTTTTGCCTACCTCTAAAATGTCATTTTCTATGTACTTCTATTTATTTATTTACTTACGTCACCATACACCAACCACCATCATTATATACAATACATATGAGGGCACATTATTTTTACATATAGACACTTACTTATATAGATGTAGTATATATAAATCCTGGAAATATTACACATTTTGTTGATTTTGTAGGTAAAAAAGTCAACACCGCCTTTGCATGGAACAGTTCTACATACCACATTTTTCAGTTAGTTTCAATAAAGAATTATTAGCTGTTTGTTGAATTTAACAAAAAAAATCAAATAAATAAATAAACAAAATAAAAAACACAAAACATAGCATGTGCAAATGTTTCAGTCACCACTATAATCCCTTTTGGCTGAAATCATAGCCTCCAAATGTTTTTTTTTTTTTTATCACTTTTTCTTGCAGAAAGCTTATAGTTCAGAAAAGTCATGTTCACAATCTAATCACACTTTTCCTTTTTGGGGGGTGATGACAAAGGCCAGTTCAAAATCTTAATCTTACATTTTTTTGAAGCAGTTCAATTTTGATTTTGATGTATGATTTTATCCCGGTCTTGTTGTAATATCCACCCACTTTTCTTCTTCAGTTTCTTCACTGACTGAGACATTAGTTTTCAGGATTTATTCATATTTAGTAGAATCTTTTCATCTTTTTATCCCTACAGCATTTGTGGTGCCACTGGCTCCTACACAGGCCTAAAGCATAATAGATTCACCCCCCATGTAACAGTTGGCAAGGTGTTCTTTTAGCTTCTCCTTTCTGTCCAAACACACATTTGGTTACTGCAGCCAAGGAGTTCAGTTTGTGTTTCATCAGACCACAGATCTTGACTCCAAAATGCTTGTAGTTTATGTCTAGTTATGTCTGGTTGTGTAATGAGATTACTTTTTGAAGATCTTTACAAGCCATGGCTTCTGAGTGTGAGCATCAAAAAAACATGTAATTTGACCATTTTTTTCAATGGATAAACATGAAATTTGACCATTTGTCATATATACATATATATATATATATATATATATATGTCCCCACAAGGATTTTACTACAGACTGCTCGCTGTTTTTCCTTACACCATCACCCCATCCTCCACAGATTTTCCTGCTGTCCAGAATGAAATGTTTGCAGCATCACCTCCGTGACACCACATCCTCCGGTTATCCTGCAGCATGTGACTGACCCTTGACCTCTGCACCAGTTTGCTTCCTCAGCGCAGAAGCTGACTTGTGCGATCACGGCCAAGTTGACCAACCCCTTTGTTAACCCTCTTTGTTCTGAAACCGCAGCTAACCTAAGATTCCATCATCAGTGCTTCATCTGGTGGTTCTCAGCAAGTGTGTGTGTGATTACTGGCTGGGCCGCAGCAGGGACAGCCCAGGCCCTGTCTGAGTGATTACTAATTACAGCCCAGACTGAGGATTCTCAGAGGAAGGTGGGGGAATAACTCTAAACTCCAGGCTTTGCGCTGGTGAGGATCACTAGGCTGCGGATGTCCTTTAGATAAGACTGCAGGTTTTACACTGTGCTGAGGATGAATATCAATCAGGTTTTAAGGGATGATTCAGAAGAAAATGAAATTCATACAGTTCTCCCCTTACCTTCAATGTGTCAAGCAAATGTTTGATGTTTGAAATTTGCTTCTTTAGTTTTGCACGTGAGATACAAGGCTAAGAAGTATAAGTTTCACCATGCACTTGCCTTAAATTGATGTCAAGTTGTTAAGTAATCTCAAATAGATTGCTTTTGACAGTGTATAACACTATTATCTATAAAAATGGACAAAAGTACAGATACAATTCAGCTGTTTTTAGCAATGCTGAGTTTGAGATGACAGTTCAGCTACTTTCAGGCATATGTAGTTTACTGTATCGTAACTACCTTGTGGGAGCAGTGGGGACAATGTGGGCAATCGCTCAGTGGGGCCCTCAGCGACTGCTTTTATTGAGACCCTCACAAAGATACAGTGACTCACAGTAACATCCAATTTCTTAACAACATTCCATATCAGATGGCTTCCATCAACACTACATACAAAGCCTCGATGTCTAGTTGTCTCCCTCTTCATCTCATCCATGATAACTGTTTTCAGACATTTCCTTTATAACCAGCAACATGATTAATTTATCATTGATCACTGTAAATTTTTAAATAGGTAGTCTAACAAAAACATTTGGGTTAACATTAGATGCTAGTGGGTGGAGTGGAGTGCCTTAGGTTTTCTGAAACGTAGCGATAAGGAGTAAACAAGAAACAAATTATATATCTTATTAGTTGGAAGTCATTTTTATGTTCATTTGAGGAAGGAAGCCCATTTATGTTTTTGCACCAGATCTTCATTATGCAACTGGCCTAACGCTAAATGGTGAGGGATCCACTGGTCTATTTGTGATGTTTCCATTGCTTGTTTGCCATGCTGGCCCCAAAACTTTGGTGCAAAACTATAGATCCAAACTTTGGACACCAAACATGTGTCGAATGATTGATTGCATTTGGGGTGAGGGAAAATTAAAGATGCTGTGGAGCAGACAAAGTCTGAGTCAAAGTCAAAGAGTCAAAGTCAAAGAGTCAAAGTCAAAGTGAACTTTATTGTTACCTCAGCTATATACACATAGAGCGAGATGAGATGGTGTGGCTCCAGATTTTACAGGGTATAAAGGATGCATATATAAAACTATATATATAAACACTAAACTAGATGTAATAATGTTGCATTAGGAGTCGGGTGGAGCGCAAACAGAATACTGGAATGTAATTGTGCGCTTTATGTGTGCAAACATCAGCAACGGTTCAAAACAAACAAACAAATAAATAAATATGAGCCTAAGTTAATCATGCCCAAAGCCAAGTGACTGCTAGTGGGGTACCCAGCCCCTCTGCACTGGGCTGTGAAGTAGTGGAACTGTGTTCTTCATCTGATTCCACTGATAGGAGCTGGAGTGGCTAATAATCCAAAATCAGAACCCGACTTAATGCTCTTGTGGCTGCAGTAAAAAAGGGGTCCAGCCCATTATTAACACCTGGTTTCAGAAGAGATGTTGAGGAGCAGGTGTTTGCAAACTTTTGGACATTTATTGTATGTACGAAAGCGAGGGAAATAGGAAGGGAGGGAGAGACGGAGGTAGGCAGACATCTGTTGTTCTTCTCTGAAAGCACTTTTTTGTCATCCTTCAAGAAGGACCTTCACTATACACCTCAACAAAGGGTGCCTGTAGAAAGAATGGCCCGTACTTAAAGTGACAGCAGCATTGAAAAATGGCCTTCACGTGGCATCTCTAGGGGAAAGTGACATTTAGAGGCACACCCAGAGAAGTGTCAGTTATTTACTGCATTACGGGCCACATGCAGGCGAGTGGCCATTGTAAACCACACTGACGGCATTGTGGGGATTCGCCTTTAGGCAGGTCGGGAAAAAAACACTCCACCGGCACATGCTGTCAGCTGTGTGACAGGACAGAGAGAGACTTCTGTCTCTCTCACTAGAGTGAGAGTCTCTCGTCCTTTCTGCTATTCCCTGCATTCATCTAGACGCCAGGATTTCTTCAGCAAAGTCAATGTGGATGTCAGCTCAAGCGCAAATATTAAAAATCTCTCCCTGACTTGAGATGTTTACTCAAAGCTTTGGAAAGAATATATTTTTATCTATATAGAGTTAGAAAAACTCAGCTGCTCTGCCTGCTCAGGACTGTGGGGGCGTTTCAGTCACATGGTGATTGACAGCGTAGCCATGGCAACATAAACAGAGCCAAATGCATCAAGTAAACATTGATAGCATCTGCTAAATTAAGGTGTAGTACTGTGATTACGTGGGTATCATCATTCAAGTGATGCTAGCATTGCTTGGCTAAGCTAAACTAGAAGAAAGAGGACATTAACATTAACTAGTCCTAGATTGAATTCACTGAATCATGATTAAGAATAAGGGTGAGTGATAATAAAATGAAATACATCTGGAAATGGTATAGCCTTATAGAATGCTTAAAATGCCAGCTAGCTCCTTCAAATAGTAGATGCTGAAATACTAGCTATAAGCTAATATGAACTGCATGCACTGTGCCCTACAGTTTATACACTGCACGCAGTCATTGAGATGGCAAAAATGCCCAAAATATACAGTATGTTAGAAAAAATATTGCAAATTTCAAGGTAATGTTACAAGCTTTCTTTCCCAGACTAGCTTAAAGACTGACAGAGAGACATCGCACAAAAAGAAGGGAATATTTGGCAAATCTTTTTGCACTTGCATTGAGAAAAGTTGCAGTTTTTAAATTCATGACAGAAAAGTAAGGAAAAGTTAAAGTAAACAAAAAAAGAAAAGAAGTCTCCCCCTCAGTTTCCTTCCCCTTGTAACCACAAGTAGACCCACATGCTCAGAGTCTGAGCACAGTATCACAGAATGTCCCTGACAAAATTACCAACATTGTTTTTTCCCCCCAGATTAAGGTGGTAAGTCGCCCCTTTAAGATTTAATCATTAAATGCTAGCTATGAGTCAAATGAGTCTGTCCTTCCATTGCCTCGTTTTACATTCAGCTGATTATAAAAGTATCAGCCTTTCAGGGTGTTTTTCCATATTGCTGTTGTCCTCACTCTGGTTCTCTGCCTCGTAGGGCCTGCTCCATTATGGACAGTTTGCAGTGATGTTGCTCTTCTTTAAACGGCACACTTGCAGAATGTTCCAGAACAGTATAGCTCCTTCCTCCAGGCAGCACTGCTCCAGACACCAATTCCATATCATTACCTTCCCCTGTCAGGAAATAAGCTCAACACCACTGTGACACATGCCACTCAGGTGATATAGGTGTGTTTTTTCCAACATAGTTGCACTGCACTTCAACATAACAAGCTTATTGTCTGCCCTCCTTCACTCGCATATGCAGAAAAAAGTATTTGCCCACTCCTTATTTATTCTATTTTTACATATCAGATCTTCAGACACAATTTAATATTAAACAAAGACAACCTGAGTAAAGATGAAATACATTTGTCCATCAAAGTTCTCCAACAACAAATGGCTCAGTGTGCAAAAGTAATTGCCCCCAGTTACGCAGTCAACTAATTAACAAAGTTTAGTTGATAATTGGGATTAATTGGAGTAAACACTTTCAGACCTGAATCTGAACATCAAGTCAAGTTTATTTATATAACCCATTATCATACACAAAACCCATTCAATGTGCTTTACAGGAATAGAATAAAAATATTAAGCATAAAAGGAAGTAAAGAAATAAATTAATATTTTAAGTGTAGTGGAAGTGCAGATATTTAAAAGAAGATGGAGGAGAATAGTGCAGTTTTTAGCAGCTTTTTAAAGCTACAGTTGGTGCAGATCTGATACTGATGGGCAGTTGGGTGGACAGCATGGTGGATAAACACCATTTCACCATGTTTAGTTTCAGCTCTTTTGACCATTTGCTGAGCAGCTCCTGCAGATCTAAGAGACCAACCAGGATTATAAACATCAAACATAGCAGATTTAGGGCCCAAACCATTGAGTGACTTGTACACAATGAGTAAAGCTTTGAAATCAATTCTGTACCAAACTGGCAGCCAGTACAAGTGCCGGAGAATTGGAGTGATGATCTTTTTTCTTGGTTTTGGTTAGAACAGCATTTTGACTAAGCTGGAGGAGGAGAGCGTTGCAATGGTCAACCATGCAGGAAAATCAGTTAAATATAGAACTGTTCCAGCAATCTGAAGTAAGGTCTGAACAAGCAGCACACCATGCCACAATCAAAAGAAATTTTGGAAGAAGATGAAAAGCAAGTTATTAATTAAAAAAACTATAAGTATGGAAAGGATTACAAAGTGATTTCACTTGGGAGAGCCAAGTGAGAGCCTACCAAAAACTGTTCTGGAAAGGCAACAAAGACACCAGATGAACATCTATTGAACTGCAGACCTCACTGTCCTCAGATAAGGTCGGCATTCATGTTTCCACCAATAGACAGATACTGGGCAAAATGGTATCCATGGGACAGAAGCAAGGCAAAAGCCATTGTAACCAAGAGGAACATAAAGGCTCATCTCATATTCGCCACAGCTTTATAAAAAGACCTGTTACATCTGGTGTAAAGCTAACACAGCAATCCACAATTGAGATGCACTGAGATGCAGTGGCAGGACATTAAAGCAATTATACAAAGAAAAGTTGGTCATATTCCTCCACAGCAATGTGAAAAACAGATATAGGATGCATTTGGTTGCTTACTGGTATCTTAGTCTTTTGTATTAGCATGAGGATCTGAAACCATTTAATGTGACAAATCTCCAAAAATAGAGGAATTCAGGATGAAGGAAGGGCGTAGGTTGGAATTTGAAACAAAAGCGTTAACTTTACTCCAGCCAAAGTGCAAGCTTTCATACAGTAACATCAAAGTACATGTACATAGTACGTACGCGGACATACAGGTTGGTACTGTCGTCCACATAACCAATAATGAAGTACCGCAATTTGTCACCTAACTGGAACCTTGAAGTACATTTTAAGGCAGGTACTGTTACCTTTTCAAACCAACAATCTAGACATAAAAAATACCGTTATCTATATCCACACTATAAATACAAGGACGGGGAATCGCGGTTCTTTTTGAGTATCGCTTTACTGACTCTTACTGAATCAACACCAAGCACAATGTGTTCTGTATTTTTGAGCACAGAATTGTTAATATAAAGACGTCCTCTTTCTTGCATACATTCACTCAACTACTGCACTGAGCTTTGGTGCTTCTTCAAGCAGACAGAGCTTCAGCCAATCACACATCAGCAAGAAATGGCACAGCCAATCATATAACGATTCTGGGTTAGGAGGGTGGGACTCGCAGTAGAGAAACAGAACTGTAAACCATTTGTGTTCCAAACACCGAAGGAAAACAGCGGTTGGTGCAAATACTTTCATGTCACTATAGAAAGAAATAAACAGTATTGGTGAAGAGAGAATTACCTCATTTTACCTGCTTTATATTAATAATATCATGTACTTTATTAAACCCCATCCACTTTGCTGGTATGTAATTCAAGACTGTTGATGCACAAACTGTTAGCCATCCACTTGTCCATTGATGGTCAGATTCTGACCACAGAGCAGCTCTAGGATTTTTGGTTATGGACCACTCTTGACCCATACAATAAAACTAACATGTAAAAACCCCAGTCACACTACTGTGCCTGACAGTTGTACCAGTGCCACACACTCTACAACACAATTACTGTGTCAGTGTCACTGGTATGCTGAGAATGGTTCACCACTCAAATGTTATCTGGTTAGTAACATTTCTATGGTCAGATACTGACCAGTGACGAATGAGGAACAGGGGGGCTGAGAAACAGAGCTACAGTCAGTAATTAGTACAAATATATAGTGGAACTGTATTATAGGAGCTCAGAAAGTGGCCAAAGAGTGACAGTATAGTGTAGGTGTGAAAAATTGAGTGTTCTTCAAATTTTAGTTTGCTATAATCCGCTTCTATTATGTTAATAGCTGGACACTTAAAACATTTCTCACATTACTCTTAAGGGACACTAAAAAGTGATACATTGGGGCTTCTGCCCAACACTCTCTCTATCATCAAGATCGCGAGTTAAAAAATGCTTTTGAGAAGAATTATCGTGGCATTTATGATCAGTACATGATGAATGCTCTTTTGGCTGCAATCAAATCCCAACATGTTCCAGCATCTAGTATATTGTACCTAAATGTAGTGGTACGAATTTAATGCTTTTTTTACTGCATTATCTTTGCTCACGTTCAAACTACAATGTCTACAATGTGTTGGTGGTGTGGGCGGGCCGAGGGAAAGAGGCGGAGACAGATCTGGAAAGGACACGCCCTCAGCTCAGTGTGGATTGGACATTCTTGATCCAGTGAGATGTAAAACAAATGAAGTGTCACAGCAGGGGGAGATTAGATAAGTAAAGTCCACTCGGGTTTATTTCAATTTGGCCAGATCGCTAGAGCGTTACAGACTGGATCCCTAATGACCAGAGGGGGATGGGTGAGGATGGAGGGGGGTTAGTGAGTGTGATAGTGCTTGTGTGTGTGTGTGTGTGTGTGTGCTAGTCTTCTATTTGAAGGTGGGGTGGGTACACACAGACATGGGTCAGAGATAAAGAATTTAACGAAGTCAGGATACTCACCCTCCACAATAGATTCAGTATAGACACACATTGATCCAGATTTTCACACCATCTCAAATGAAACTGCTCAGTAGGCAAGTGCAAAAATTCTATTTTCTGGTGCTATGCTTAGGGTTATCACAATACCAGCACTTAACGATACAAAGGGAAGAACACAAAACTCAATACCAAAATGATAAACCTCAAAGGCCGAAACACACATCAGACTTAATGTTCATTAAACTTCATGGAAATACTCAAACATATTCATTCATTTCAGACATTCAAATCCAGTTATTTTTTGTTAAATGTTCAATGAATCAAATATCTAAATTCATATTTGAAACACAGCCTCATTCAGCATGTCCTGAGACGACAAACTGCAATTTAGCCTAATATTCATCACACTGCTCTGCAAAAATGATGGTCATGGCAAGATATTATATATACAAAATATTCATTATATTTCAGTGGCACAGTTTGCCTAAAACGTAAAATTGTTGACTGTTATTCTATGTTCTCAAATTGTTCACTTTGACACTGATCACCACATGTACCATTAAGGAACATTAGATGATAAACAAGTACTCATTAATATACTCTTTCTTTAATACTATTAATCCTTCACTATAGAACAGTTTACTAGAACAAGATGTCAGTTTGCATAGTGTAAACACTCTTCACCTGTATGTTTTTAATACGCTAATGAGTGCATATCTGTGCCCATTCAAATTGACATACACTTACGTACCTAAAACAAAGGGTTAGCTTACTCAAATAAAGAACTGAAAGTCCTGCATTGCACTGTAACACTGAATTTAAGAAACAGCATGCAACACTAGTGCAACAGTGACCATCTATTGCAAATCTTGTCCATGGGTGTCAAATCGTCTCGGCCTTGGTGCTGATGCAGCTTTGGTAGCAGAAGTTGGTGAACAGAGCCGTTAGGCTGAGAGCATACCAGAGCACCAGCATGTTCATGAAGTCAGGGAAATCGCATCTCATGTAAAGGCTGTACGCAGCGTGCAGGGTCACAATAAAAAACTGGAGCTGTGAGACAAGAGCCAATAGTTAGATGTTAAAAAATATGCATGAAACTAGTCCACTCCTAAAAATAACTTGCAGATTACTAAAAAAGTTATGTGCATGAGATAAGATAAGATAAGATAAGAAAAGACAGAACTTTATTTATCCCGAGGGAATAAACATAAACATGCTCAGTGCAACAAGAGGAATAAAGATAAGACAATAAAGAGTTCAACAAAAAAACAGTAATAGTGTAAAACGGAATAACAAAATAACTAACAAACAACTAAAACAGATATAATAAAATAACAGATTATTAGTGCAAGGGGTTTTGAAAAGTGACAGTGTTTGTGCCATGAAAATATGATGAATGCAATAAAATGATATAGCAGCAGGTGATGAGGGGATGAGACTAACATTCACTAACATACAGATGAAAGAAAAAACGATGAGTTATATTGCACAATCCGAATGAGAACATAATGACATAAAGGCTGAAAGATCTGACTGGGTCAGTTTAGTATATCACATGCACATCTTATCCAGTGTTTCTTTTAAATTCAAAGGTATTATTGAGCCCTTGGAAAACCACTTTGTCCTTGATTTTTTTAAATTAAAGAGTTTAATGTAACATGTAAACACTGCCGTGGTGGGCTGGCGCCAGCCAGGGTGAGTCCCAGCCTCGCGCCTGTAGACCCTGGGATAGGCTCCGGGTACTCGTGACCCTAGTAAGGATTAAGCGGTTACAGAAAATGAATGAATAAATGTAAACACTGTTAAAGTTAACTCAGACCATATATGGGATTCCATATATGGAAACTAAGCTAAAAAAAAAAACCTTTTTGACTTCGCTGTTCTTGTGATGTCACAAAATCAACACATTTACATATTCAGGGCAGCAGCAGTTTTGCTCCGCCCATTCCCAATTAAGTAATGGGTTGAGTTTTAATCTGGACTACTTTTTGAATGATGCACAATACAGGGCAGGCAATCAGAACAGATGTCATTTACATTTATCAGTCTCATGGGTGCAGTAACAAAAACAGCCTGTTTAATTCCAAGGGGTGAAGGTCGGAAAATGGTCATGTAAAAATATTATTATGACCTTTTTTGTACGTAAAACCATACAAGCATAATAAGTTGACCTTTGGGGAAAAAATAAAATAGAAGAAAAATGTTGGGCCCTTTAATCAGAAGCTTGTTTTTTTCTTTGTTGCAGTAACAGCTTGTGCTCTTCTGGGAAGGATGTCGGAGGATTGGATTGCTTTCAGCCACAAGAGCTTTTGTGAGGTTGAGTACTGATGTTGGAATATCAGTTCAGGATCTCAAACGCCACTCCACCTCAGACCCAATAGTACCAAACATCTGAGATAGGAGCTGCTCTAGGCTCAGCTACCGTCTCCTTCATCATGTTGTATTCTTTAGATCAGCTCTCCTACACAGAGAAAAGTAAAAAATAGACACATTTGGTGTCTTTGGTTTGCTCCTGTAGTTATGTACTAAAGCTATGAGGCTAAAGTGGTTATTAATGATGCAAGGGTTTTTTATGACCCGCAAATGCCTGACCCATTCCAAAAGCCAACCTTCCCCTCCCGACCTGCAAAATATACCTGCAATATTTCTGTAAGTTATTTATAACTTATTTAGAAACCTGCTTAGTCACGTTTTGACCCTCCCCACCTGCACCCATAAAATGTTCTAATAAGCTGACCTAAACCCACCCAACTGGGGGTAAAACCATGGGACTCATGGGGTGGGGGTCGAACAGCACATCACTAGTAGCTGTATTATTTGTATAGTGTACTTTTTATAATATACTGTTGTGTTGTATAGCTTTTATTCTATTGTTTTTGCTGCTCTTACCTTTGTACTGTCCACTTTCTGCCATAACAATGTAAATTTCTCACTTGTGGGACTAATGAAGGGTTATCTTATCTTATCTTATCTTATCTTATCTTGAAAAGTACTGGAAGCTTATGGCCCACCAGTAAGCATTTGCTGCATAAAAGATCACCCACTTCTGACTCTGTATGATACACTGTTATCTGTAAAAATGGAGAGTCATAAACCACATAAGTAAATCCATTAGAGATCAGCTTGGTGTATTATCATTTAGGCTTTCTGTTGGGAACTGCATTTTTGGTCAAACCATCGCTTTAACTGAAAGAAGTTCAGTCTGTTGACTCAGTGTTGCTTTCACTTACCAGCTGTAGGGTGGTCAGGCAACGTTTCCCCCACAGGTATTTGTGCATGTGTGGACTCAGTCCAGCAAGGCCGTAATACAGGTTCATACCCATACGGACCAGAGAGTTAATGAGACCAATAAGGAAGGCTGGGAGATAAACATGTACTCATTAATATACATTTTGTTTCATGCTTTTAATCCTTCATTATACAGCAGTCGACTAATATAAACCACATTCACGCTGTGAGTACATTACAGTATTTCCGTGGCACAGTAATAATGTAAGGTAACTATCGTTTCAGTCACTTTGCTCTGTTCTAATAATCATTATTGCATTATATACTCTCTGGACACCCCTGTCTTGTAGCTCTACCTTGTTGTACATTTAGAGACTGTAGCCCTGTTGATGTATAGTTTGTTTTTAATCATCCTCTAGCTCTTCTTCTGTGGTCAGTTTCCGGTCTTCTGCTCTTTAATGAACGCGGCATTAAAGTACGTAGACTTTCTATGGAGTTAAGATTGAGGTCCCCCCTTTGCAGCTATAACAGCTTCCACTCTTCTTTGAAGGCTTTCCACAAGATTTTGGAGTGTTTCTGTGGGAATTTGTGCCCATTCATTCTGTAGAACCTTTATGAGGTCAGACACTGATGTTGGACGAGAAGGCCTGGCTCAGAATCTCCGTTCCAGTTCATCCCAAAGGTGCTGTGTGCTGGCCAGTCACATTCTTCCACACGGAACTCATCCAACCATGTCTTTATGGAGCTTGCTTTGTGCACTGAGGCACAGTCATGCACACATACACTATATCACATGTCACATGCATGACAACAGGACAGCATCATACATCACATACAAGGCAGGGGTTTCAACTATAGACGTTGACTGGTTTGTCTGGTTTTAGATTTTTGATGCAAGATACCACCTAGTGGTCATAAGTGGAACAGCATGTCCAGCTCAGAATTAAATCCAATATTTCTACCTTGGTTTAGTTACTCACCAACCCTGGACCTAGACCAACCTACCGTCCTGCAGAGTCTAGTTCCAATCAAAATCTGTCACAGCTACTCCAGCTAATTAACTGCTTCAGATGTGATTGATTATTGGCTGGATCAGCTGGATCTGTTGCACTAGTGTTAGGTAAGGAGGGGCAGCATGTTAGATGCAGTTCGGAACTAAATTCTACAGGAAAGCAGATGTCCAGCAAGAGAGCTGGTGATTACTGCACTATACTATAGCCTGCATCTAAACAACTGAAAAGAAAAGCTTGTACTAGCACTGGTGTGTTTTTTGCAATACAGATGAAAAACTCAGTATTACTCACACTGCCCCCCTGCAACATATTTCACCCTGGCGCACCAGAAAAAAGGCATACAGCCATGATGGGACACATGCACAAAGGTCAGCTGATTGTTCTTCTTCCTTAGGATGAGGAATATCTGGAAAAGAAAAGTTTAAAAATGGTCTAAAATGACCATAAAACAGTGTGTGTTTATTAGTTGACTGGACTCTTTTACTTACAGTTTCACTGAGCTGAATGACTTTGGAGAGGTAAAACCACCAGCACCCATTTGCCATCTGCCCAAAGTTAATAAATAAAAACACTATCAAACAGTGAAGATGCACGAAATTACATCTTGTTAGGCTCCACACAGCTGTCTAACTAGTACACCAGGTCACACACATCACATTGTGAGACCTGGCTGCTGAAGGTGCTGCTCAAAGTATGTGTATAACAGTTTATATCTCATAAATAAAACCTGTTTTCAGTACATATATATACACAATATGTGAATGTTGTATTTTACACATATAATTTCTGGATTTGTAGAATATTTAATATTCATAGAACATGCCTGTTATGCAAAAAAAGACATCACCTAGTGGTCTCAAGTGGAACAGCAAGTCCAGTGATGGCCAGTGAATAAACTCCACCATATGTTGGCTTACTCTTGTTGTATTCACTGCAGATTGCAGTTCCGTTGTTGCAAGGTGTTGCTATATGGCAACAATAATAAAGTGTTTTCCAGTAAGAAAAAATTTTTCATGTGGATTTTATAATTCAAACAATAAAGGGTTAATCCTGACATGGAATGAAATAATCTTTATTTAATAATATTCTTTCTTTTATAAAATATGTGAAACAAAATAACACTTTTGTTCTTCAGTTTCATAACATCACAACTTTTCTATTCTCTAAGTGGTTACCAAGTAATTTATAGATACGGAATCATACATTTAACTGAATAATACATTTGACAGTTAAGATTGACACTACTGCTACTACCATTAGTATTATTATTATTTTATTATTATTATTATTATTATTATTAACAACAACAATAACAACAATAATAATACTAATACTAATAATAATAACAAACCCTTAAAAAGCAGACTCATTGTTCCGTAAATGTCCTTATTTTGTAACTAAAATAAAACTAATTGGTAAGTTATGTATTTTAGGGAATCCCCTCTTTAGTACAAAAAAATCGTATTGTATAAATAATCATTTCAGTTACCCACACTGCTAGTGGGCTGTCACTGCAGTCAACAGGTTGACAAAGCGAGCTGTAACCTGCCAGCCAGGAGGATGCTGTGAACTAAGACAGAAAGAATTTGCAAGTGACATAAAGGGCAACAAGGACAGTAGAGTAAGTTTACGCTCACTGGGTATTTAGTGTCCACTTTATAAGCTCCACTTAGCTTCAGTGGTGGAATGTAACAAAGTATTTGTACTTCGTTACTGTACTTAAGTACATTTTTACGTATCTGTACTTTACT
>JBBPCZ010000042.1:26892059-26913856 GCA_037974445.1 Brycinus macrolepidotus
TGTGTGTGTGTGTGTGTGTGTGTGTGTGTGTGTGTGTGTGTGTGTGTGTGTGTGTGTGTGTGTGTGCGCGCGCTCTTTGGCCTGCTTGACATCCCCCTATCAGTTCATTACACTGATTGACCCAAACATCCCTACCTCAACATCTCTGCATGTAAACCTGCCCTCATTCTGTGTCGTGGCCTCAGACCCAGCACAGGATTACCAGCTCTTTACCCCAAATTCCTTAGAAGCGCCCCTACATCTGGCGTCTGCCCACCACCCCCTTCCTTTCGGGCTCTCTTTGCTAAAGGGTTAAAGCTCAGCCTAATCCCTTGCCCCTGCCCCGGGCGTTTGATCAGTGCTGATGCCTGATTGGGCAAACTGACGAGACCTCCTCAGCCAAGGTTGGGATTACGCCCTTTCCTACTGGAGGTGATTAGGTTACTGATGCGAGTCCACCTACTGCTCTATATAGAGCTAATCCTCAGTGTAGAACGTTAACCAAGAGCAGCGGGGCACTTCTCAGGCGGACATGGAGCGTGCCACGAACCCTTTAAAGTAAAAGGTAGATGGCTGTTAAATCGTTCAAGTAAATTGGGATTTTAATCAACCACACTACTCTTATATTTAAGTGTAAATTGACCATTTGTCATACGTGAACACACCACAGCACACAGTGTGAACAGCATGGAATTGTTCCTCTGCATTTAACCCATTCACCAAGTGAAGCAGCGGGCAGACAGAAACACAACGCCTGGGGAACAGTGTGTGGGGACGGTACCTTGCTCAAGGGTACCTCAGAGGTGCCACTAGCAGTCCTGGGATTCGAACCCACAATCTTCTGGTCACAGGGCCAACTCCCTAACCACTAGGCCAGCAGCTGCCCCAAAGTAAAGTGGCCCCTTATAGTCAGGTGTGAATACACCAAAGCACGCAGTGTGAACAGCACGAAATTCTTTCTCTGCATTTAACCCATTCACCAAGTGAAGCAGGGGGCTGCCACCAATTAGGGGCGCCCGGGGAGTGATGGTACCTTGCTCAAGGGTACCTCAGTGAGGACACTAGCAGTTGGGATTCAAACCCACAACCCTCTGATTGCAGGGGCAACTCCCTAACCACTAGACCACCAGCTATATATTTGTTACACTATATGTCAAAGTATCCAAGCAGCCCCTCTAATTATTGAATTCAGCTCCTTTAGTGTGCACCAATCGCTCACACAGGTGTTCAGTGCTCCGGAGCAGCTGTGCATGAGCCTGAGGTCATCGTATCCAATGACAAGTGTCGGCTAGAGGGGTAAAAAGCCCCTAAGAACACTGGATTCTTTAGAGTGATGGACCTACATCCAGTATCTTTGGAAAGAGTTGGAGTGGAGTGTGTGATCCAGTTTGTAATCAACCAACAGCAGTACTTGATCTGACTTAATGCGGCCAAATGCAGTCAAATCCTGACAGCTAAGTTCCAGCATCTAGCATAAAGCCTTCCTAAGAAGAGCAAGCTGTTACTAGAGATACTATTTTTTATAATACTATTTTTCCTCTTCCCATACAGATGCCAATATTAACACATTCACTATCAGCCGATCATAATCTATTACTTATTTAAAAACTACTGAGCTTTCAAAGACACCTTTACAACTGAAGTACTTCTAAGATAATTATCTAAAAGTAGATGCTACCACTTCAACATGACATCACACAGTATTGCAGGCAAGACTTGTTATTAGACTGCATCAGGATGACTTCTTCTTACTGTTGTTGCCAAAATCTGATCCAGCCTCTTCTGCTTAAATCAGCCCAACACTGTTGGCCTTTGATACCGGTATGCCTTCTAGCTGTTTTGGCAACTAAGGAGGACAAATTCCATATTAATCCCCTTGAATTCAGCAGAAATGTTGGCTAAGCAGGTGTCTGCAAACCTTTGGCCAGGATAACCACTAAAAAGTCACACACTCTGAAATAACTTATTAAAATGCTTTTGTTTCATTCCAGAAACTCTGGCAAAGCTAACAGCAAATCAGAGTTTGTAACTTTTTTTTTTATCAATGGCAAAATGACATAAGCTTCACAGGGAGATTTTAATTCTTGCTGCTGTAAATCCAGTAGTATTAGGAACTGTCATTGGTTGGAGTAAGACTGGGTTGCAGCAGCTTGGAATAATGGTGTAATCCCCAGCAGGCCAGGGATTACCCGTGATTATAATTGCACTAATACGCCTTTCCATTAATGTGCATCAGGCAGCAGAGAAGCAGAACAAAGGTCAGACGACCGATGGCAAGAGTGAGACTGAAGAAAGACTTGTGAACTTTGGTTAGACCATCCTAAAAGCGGTTTTCCCTCTTATTTTGAACTGAGAGATCATAGCGAGATTATGAAAAGTCAGAAAATCGTGTAAAATGAACTCATCGTCTAACATTTACGGACTGGATATGGTTGTTAGGACTTCCTTATACAAGTCTACGGTCTTGTACTCAAACAAATGCAGACTCTTTCCTGAGGTACACGTCAAAAGTAACACTAGTTATGGTCTATTGGGGGGGACCTCCAAGAATTCCAGACCCTCAGATCCGCCAGGAACTGACTCTTCTGAAGTAGCCTCCCCATCACTATACAGAAAATGTGAAGCTTTTCTATTCTGTGTTGAGTTCTCAGATTCTGCCAGTGACAAAACATCACCAGAGTGTGTTTTGTACATGTTTCTGGTGGCATACCATTCAAGAAAAGTGGGAAAATTGGCCCCTTAGGCATCTGTGGATGCTACAATACAATCCAATTTGAACAACAGGGTCTGTTTTCACAAACCACAATAGGAGGAGGAGTGCTGATCTAAAATCAGTTTTTGCAATAGTGACTCTCATAAACGGAGAAAAATTTGACTACTCTGTGCATGCCAGCTATGGTATTGTCTGCCTGAAGAAGTTTATTTTTATACCACAAAGTAAGTCCTAAACCATACTGACCGGTCTTGGGCACATTAATCTAGATCTTGACGTATTTTGAGCCAGTTAAAAGGATTTTTTTTAAGGAAAAGATTTGGGTGACTGTTGGTGTCTGGTGTTTGTTAGTTACATTGGCCTCACAGTTTTAGTGTTAAACTATATAAGAATTGCTTCTTTGAACACCGAATCATGACTGGTCTGGGGTGTGTGATGCAAAACCTGTTTCAGTTTTAGTGCAAACAAACCAAAACATGGTTACTTAAATGTGAGGCCATCATCATTTCTATTGTTCATTTTTTTTTTTTTGAAACATCTCCCACATTATGAAACGCTGTCAGGCTATAAAGCTGAAGGAAGCATTTAGTACAAATCAGTTCAAAATTACAATGAAAAAATGAAGAATCAAGCCTAAATCATCAACAGATGTATGACACAAACATTTATGACTTGTGAAACTGATTTCCCAATTCCCAAATGTCTGCAATCAAAGACTGGACTCCTTTTGGGACGGGCTCCCAGTATAGTGGTAGCCTGTTACAGCACATGAACACCCAGACAACGTTTTTTCTTTCTTTCTTTTTTTTTCGCCCCAAAGAGTGGAAACAATGGCTACCGGCTGTAACACCAGATAGTGCCAGCTCTCAACGTGTGAACATTTAATGACTGGACCAACGGAAATGGTGCAAAATTGTATTACGTTATATTATATTGCATATTACTTTATATTGTCTTACATACATTATGTGTATTGCATTACATTATGTGTATTGCATTACAACACAATCGTGTTTCATTAATGTTTAGTTATATTAACATTAGGAACCCTTTTTTCCCCCTTCACTTGTAAAGTTATTGATTTGGAAGATATGAGGTTTTGCTACAACAGCGATGACGAAGCAATTACACTCATTCTAGTTATGGAAGTGTTCCTTTATTTAAAACTGATGTAAGTGTAAACGTGTGAAGTGATCATTCTGTCATACGTGAACACACCACAGCACACAGTGTGAACAGTGTGAAATTCTTCTCTGCATTTAACCCATTCACCAAGTGAAGCAGCGGGCAGCCAGGAACACAGCGCCCGGGGAGCAGTGTGTGGGGATGGTACCTTACTCAAGGGTACCTCAGTGGTGCCACTAGCAGCCTTGGGATTCAAACCCACGACTTTCTGATCGCAGGACGAATTCCCAAACCACTAGGCCACCAGCTGTATTTGAAATGAATATGTATTCATACGTATTTGAAATGAATACCTGAAGACACTGCAGCTGATGAGACTTAATGACTTGTTTCTAAGGGAAATCTACTGCTACGAGCCCTCGACCCGAACGCTCCCACCGAGAGAAAACCCAGGTGTCGGATGTGCCTCCAGCTATTTAGCGTTATGGACAACAGGCTTGGGCTTGTTTGTGGTGGGCTGTAGGTTAAGACCCGGGGTGTAGATTACAGACAAAGCAGCACATGCTATCTGTTGCTCCTCCTGTTTACTCCGGGGGGTCCAGTTCACACAGGAACACACACTGATAATAAATTACATTGATATTCAACACGCCAGTGCTAAAACTCGTTCACCCGATCAGTCGCCAGCAGGTTCCTTTCAATTAATACGGATCAATACTATGTGCTTATCTGCTTGGACAACACACACACACGGGCTGACTGGTATAAATTAAACCAGGAATTGGTGAATAACTGTTTGTTCTCTAATAGAATACTTCTCCACTGTAGTCTTACAACTACAGGCTGCTCAATATATCGTTAATTATATATGTGATATTGGCCTTTGCAATACTGATGCTACCATATGTAATCAACCATTTGAGTTAAAAAAAAAGGGCTTTTTTTGCTTTTATTTACTTGTTTTTGATAATAATGGGATTTTTGAATGCTGTTGTTTCATGTAATGTAAAGAAAGTTCAAATTTATTTCTATTGTTATTTTATTTGACACATCTCACCATAATAAAGAAAACCCATAATCGATCATGTTTTTTTTATAATCCCACGTAAACAAATCATTAGGAAGCGCTTACTGATCTGAACTCAGTAACACATCTCCAGACTAACGGAAGCCTTGTGTATGTATTATACAGCGATAAAAACAGGGTAGCGCACACAGAAGGCCCCAGTTCAACATGGTGATATGTTTCAGTGAAACGATTTGACTGCAGACAATGGAAACGTGAACACGGCAGCTTTCTGCTGTTTCTAGGCCCGGGACCATAACATAAATGTTTGCACATTTTCTACTGTAAGCCTAAGGTTTGCACACTTTTCTACTGTAAAGCAAACATTTGCACACTATTGTAAAGCTAATGTTTGCACACCTTTTTTCTACTGTAAGGCTAACATTTGCACATTTTTCTGCTGTAATGCTAACATTTTTTGTAGAGCAAGGCTAACATGCTGCTTTGTGGTATGACCAACCTTCAATGTTCTAGATTAATTTCTGTGGGGATTTAGATTAATCTAATTAATCACGCGATGCAAGAGGTGTAAATAATTTTGGGCAAAATAACAGTTTCTGTGTGTGTTAGTGTATTCTGGTTCACCAGTGTTTACAAGTGTATTTAATTCAATTGCTTTTTTGTGTTTTTTTGTTTTCAATTGTAAAGCTAGCTTCTAATGCTTTTTTGTAATGTAAGGCTAACTTCTATACACCTTTTGTACAAAATGCTAACTTTTGCACACTTTTTTGTAGTGTAACACTAATTTTTGCACTTTTTTTCTACCAAAAGGCTAACTTTTGCACTTTTCGTCTACTTTGGCACCCTTTTGACACAGCATGTGGATTGTAAATCCTGAAATTACTTTGTACATATTCTTATCCACCTGAGAACAGCCCAAAAGGTTTCTGTTAATCTGTATACTTGTGTCTATGTACGACAATAAACTCAAACTGGATTTAACTTATTTTTGTTCATACTGTACAACCCTAACGCAGGTATTATGACCCCAAGGCCACGGCCTGCACGAATGAACTATTACCAAAGAGCCGCACAAACACAACAGCAGGACTCAACTTGGTTCTACCATTTAATTTGCATATTATGCAAGTAAAAAGAAACATGAAAACCTACACCAATCTAGACACATTATTTAAAATATATATTAATATATGGGCTTAATACTTTGCCGGGGGGGCGGGGGGGTTAGGTTAGGAAGGCGCCAAAGAAAAGAACTAAACAAAACACAACCAAAAAACAATGACTGCAAGGAAGTAATACAGTAGATTTGAGACTTGATGACCATCCCATGATCTGACAAATCCTGTATTCTCAACAATGTTTATCAGGATTATGTTGTGCAACTGATGATACCATAAAAACACTGCCCAATACCTCCCTCACTTTCAGGCCTCATATCTTGCATTCCTGTGCCGTTTTTCAAAAAAACAGCTTCTACCCCCGAGGACATGTGCACACTTGCATGTTTGAAGGTTACATTCCATTGTTGTTTTCTGCTGCCTCCCCTCTACTCCTATTCATCCCCTCTCCACACACACACACACACACACACACACAGAGCTAACTTTTAATTAACTCCACTCCTACAGCATCACATGCCAGAGCAGTAGCGTTTATATTTAGCTGCCAATCACCAGGAGCACAGCCCGGTCTGAGCGGAGATGCAGGCAGGCAACTAGGGCTGTCACTATCGATTATATCAGTAATTCAGTAACGCACCAGTTATTTTGATTTTATTAAAAATTGATTTGACTGGACAAACTGAGCAAACCATGTTTTAATATCATTTTTTTTACTGGAAAAAAATAGGCTATAATACCATTTTTATTCAAGAAAAAATACATGTATATACAAAATGCATCAGCATCAGAATCAGAATCAGAATCAGTAAACTTTATTGATCCTGGAGGAAACTGCTTAATTATCTATCTAATTATCATCTATTTTGTTTTATTTTTATTTTTCTGCAATAAAGTAAAGTGGCCCCTTAGAGTCACGCGTGAACACACCACAGCACAGTGTGAACAACGTGAAATTCTTTCTCTGCACTTAACCCATTCACCAAGTGAAGCAGGGGGCTGCCACCAACGAGGGGCGCCCGGGGAGCAGTGTGTGGGGACGGTACCTTATTCAAGGGTACTTCAGTGATGACACTAGCAGAGCTGGGATTCAAACTCACAACCTTCTGATTGCAGGGGCAACTCCCTAACCACTAGGCCACCAGCTGCCCCAATATTTAAACGCTGCGGCCGAACCTTATGTCGTGTGAAACTTTCATGATGAATGATATGATATAAACACTTCAAAATTACGTAATAAAATGCCTTATGTTAATTTACAGTGTAAGTAAAACGTATTTTGGGCCTTCTCCCGTAAAGGTGCCATTTTGGAGATACTTGTTTGTTTTTTTTGGACAGTGAATACATGCACTGTGGATATAAATGTACGTGTCCATCAGTGTTTGCTTCTTACTGTAAGGAAGTAGAAGTAGGAGAATTTACAGTATGGTTTATTATGCAAATTAATAATTCATTAAGTAGGTAAATTATAGAAAGATGTATTTGAGTTTAAGTTATACATGTCCTAAGTTCAAGCTTACAGTCAACAGCATTCAACCAGCTTCTAGACTCACTTATGTAAGAAATTACCGCATTATTCCGCCCCAAAATGTAAAGTCGGATTAGGCTTAATCTGATTACTTGTGCTAAACCATCGGTGCTACAAAGAAAAGTGCACACCTATGGCATCACTTCAACACATTTTGAACGTTTTGAATGGTTTAGTGATGATTGGCACCAGAAAGCGAGGAAAACAGCATCATTCCAACAACTATTTCTAATTCTCAGTAACACTGAAATGATACTGAACAGACATAAAGTCATACAGTTTGGCACTGGGGGGCAGGGGGCTTTAAAGTGGCACAACTGTCTAAGGGTTGGTCTCACTGGGAGACTGCTAACCCTGATACGCCACAGCCATCCATGGTTGGAGGTCAGAGAGAGCACAACTGGTCTTGCCCTCTCTGGGTGGACAGGATGGTCCTCCCTCTCCCCCATTACGCTGATGTAACTGAATTAGCAATTATAATAACCAATAACCAATGACAGTTTGGAAAGATGTGAAAGTGCTTCATGAGAAGGAAGCATGTGAAAGGCGTCACTCTCCCAGCACTGGTAGCACTGTTTGAGGGAGTCCTTGCTAGAGGGTAGAACTGGCCATGACTAATCTTGGGGAGAAAACTGCCCAATTAAATAAATAAATTAACAAAATTCTTAGTGATTCAGTGTAAAAGGCCAAAATTTATGTACGATGTTGTGGTCACAGCACATCAAAACAGCCTTGGTAAATAAATGTTTTCAGTGAAGTGTGGTGGGCCCTGAAGCTATTTGGACTGACAGGTGAGTGGTGTGTGTGTGTGTGGTAATGGAAGCATGTCTGTTCCTGCCTGGAGGCTCCTCTTACCTCTGTGAGGGCATGGAGCTGACCTTCCTGCACACAAACACCCATGAACCTGCAAGGCAAAAAGAAAAACATCTCTCTGAAAACCATGGCCAGTGAAGCACATGTATACTGCTTATCTTCATATTAATCCATCTCAAAACAGCAAGATGCACTCCTTTTCAGGTACGGGAATAGCTAAACATCAAATGTACACAATTTCCCCCCCTTTACCCCAAGTACAGATGGCCAGCTAAGACATGGTATGGTGTCTGAAGTTCGCTTCTTTAACAAGGAATCGAAGTTTATACCCCAAAATCAGCACGATACCTACTGCAAGCGAAATTCCTCACACACTTCCCTCCATCAGCCACACAATCTGAGCCTGAAACAATTATTCGACATCACCGGTAATGTCTACAAGTAAAAATCATCAACAAATATTTTGTTTGTACATCATTTACATTTTTTAGAGCAACTAAAGCGAGTTCACAACTTGACCTAGCGGCCAATACATGTGCAAAAACAACAGAATATGATTTTAGCTCATTAACCTAAACCCAAAGCTCTGTCAGCAAAAATCTGGTCTCAACACTTTCAACTAACTCTACTGAATACACTCGTAAATCCTCCAAACCGAAGGAGTTGCTGTTTTTTTAGTCATCTGTTATAACGTAAAACAACAAAATTGAGATAGCGGACTTCCATAGTTTTCCACGTTTTACTAAACTGTTTATTCTAAAATGCATTTAAAACCATTCTTTCAGCACCAAAACATCATTAACCCTCTGTGAAACAAGAACACACTCTGGGACCACAAAACACCTTTATATGATTAAAACATCTGCACTTCATGGTCCAGTCATCTTGTTGAGTTTAAACTGAATGATGTTTCTATGACAGTAGAGTTCCACATTTTCTCTATTATGCAAGAACAGGTTAACCTGAAGAGGACTGCACTTCACCTATATGGTCATACCTACATGAACACGTGGCAAAATAAGACTAACAATTATGGCGGAAAACTAAAAAAAAAGTAAAGTTTAGGAGGATAAAGTTTAGAAGGATAAAGCAGATCATACACAACATGTGCAAGTCTGACTTAGCTGAAGCACAACGACCACTTGTGAAGAAAACATCCTTGTGTAGATTCTGAAGCAGCACAACAGTCAGTAAACTCTAGCTTTCCCTTCATGTTGGTGTTGTAACAAACCAGACCACAGCAACTGATCAGAATGAGTCAACATTTCCTTTACAAACAGCACTAAAGTTCACCATGTTACATCACCGAAGCTAGTCCCTCTAATATTCTAAGCTGTAAGGGTTCTGTTAATTAGAAATAAAAATGAAGGAACATTTAGTAGCTCGTCTTGTCAACACTGGTCCACACTCAGCGGGTTAATAAGGTTAAAATCTCGTTCTGTTAACATTTCACATGAGAAAACACCATCAGGTTACTTTAAAAACCTGTTCACACAGCTCTTCTGGAGAAGTAAAATATACTGACATGTTAAAACGCTAAAGCAGGTAAATGATGCTGCAGCCTAAAAAGCTCTATGATAAATCTATGTATTTGTTATTGCATTACTTATTTTAGCTATTGCTCACTTACAGTAGCTCACAATTCACGTAGTCTTAAGATAAACGCATAAAACAAAAGCAATGCATACTTTTTTCTAAATTATCAGTAAAATTGCTTGTCAAGATATTGCAAGACAAAATAAGGTCAGTACAGTAATACGTTAATAGAAGTCTACATCTTTATGTTCTATATCTTCTTCTTTATAAAGTCTACATCTTAATTCATATTATTATGTATAATTATTATAATATTTATAATCACCATAATATGATTTTATTGAAAAAGCACTAAAAAAGCCAGAGATTTTTGATGCAGCTACACACATTTACAGGTCAGTTTAGGTCGATTAATTCACACGGACGACTACAAAACACCACAATGTCTAGAAGAAGCACAGACGGAGTCTATATTATGAGGAAGATTCCGAGTGTCGAAGATGAAGGAGATTCCTTGAGGAGTGAACCCATAGCGATGCACATTTGTCAGTCCTTCTGAAAACGAGGATTCCAAAATGTCTCACTGTTGTGTGTGGTGAGAAAGTGGCGTGTGATCTCAGTCGCTGGCGCTCCCCCGAGTGGGACAAAGACAGACAGCGTGAAGCAGCAAGTGCCGATCGGAATGGCTCAGTATAATAAATAACACTTACAAGCCAATCACACTTGATGTGTTAGTGCTGCCTTCATTTCCATTTTCACTTCACTTCACACATCAAACGCCACCTGGACGAACATTTATGATTCCCTGCTTAACTGAGGAAGCTTTATGGTGCAGGGTGGGCGTTAAAAACACTTCCAAAGACAAGCGAGATATCTGGAGATAAAAAAAAACTTGTTTTTCCATGTAAAAATGCTAGTGGTGTCTAAGCACGCCAGAGGTTGCATTTCACATTGAGCTCGACAATATAAGACCAAAATGAGTCCAATAGAAATCTCCCTTAGTTCTGCACATTAAGGTTTAACTTTGTAATTGAAGAACTTTTTTAGCTTAATCTCTAGTTAATTAGTAATGAAAATAGCTGACTTGTTTCACTACATTTTACTTAAAGGACAGAAACTAATGCAACTTCCCCTTGACTTCTATTACAAGAGTATTTCTAGTCAACGAAAGACAAATATAGTCAATTAACCAAGACATGTTTGGTGACTGAAATGGTTCAGTGGATTCTGACACTTTTCAACATATTACTGGAGATGCACTGGTCATTTTTACTTATCAATTCCAATGTGTTGGCCGATTTTAACATTATTTAAAAAATAATGTTACAAATCAATATTATTTGTCATTGAAATGACATGAAATCCAATTAGTCAAACATCAAAATTAATTGGCAAATGTGTTTTAAAATAAAATATAACTAAAAATAAAAAAATAAAATAAAATAAAATAAAACAACTCAAAATAATTATTAAGAGACTGGGACAACAAGCATTTTTTTTTTGAAAGCACAGGAATGGTACTTTAGGCCACAAATTGTGTGCCTTGAAAAAAAGACAGAGCTTCCAGATTAAATATAGAACTGAAAAATGAAATACAAACAAATACAAGTATTCCAGACGTAAAGGTCAGTCCTACTAAATAATAAATTGTTCCATTAAAAAAAAAATATATCATCCATTCCCCTACATGTTATCTATAAAAACTGATGGAAAAGTACATGGTTTTGATTTTTTCCCCCCCAAAAGCTACCCAAAAAGAATGTCTGCTTTTCTGAGACTAGACTTTCTTTGTATATCGCAGGAGTTGCAACCAGCCTGCTGTCATTTTTAACAGGGCAAACATGGGGAAACATGAACCCGTAGGCTTTATTAAGTTGCATTCCAGCTGTATGTCCCCCTTGTGGATGGACAGAAGTGTGGGTGTGTGTCTTTGCACGCACATGGCAGCACAGAGGTGGTAAATGAGCAGCTTGTTGGTCTACATGGACCAAACAAATGGGCCGTGTTACATCCCCTCACACCGCTGGGTACACAATTCCCTGATTTGGTAGTGACTTTGGGGGGTTAAGGCCCAATAAACTTCACGTCCTGAGGTTTATTGCTGGTCCTCACTGGGTTTTTATTTAAACAAAGATCTCCTTAGACCACTCGTCAGTGCTAGGGGCCCTCCACCCCCATTCAGAGAGATGCAACAATGGCACGATTGTAAAAAAAAAAAAACACACACAGACCCTCTCTCTCTATCGCTCCCCCTTGCTCTTTCTCTTTTGCTCTGTAGCTTCAGCAGACATGCTGTTGTACAAACACTGAGCGGGGCATCACAAAAATAGAGAGCCCAAAACAACCCGTGCGAGGAGTCCACGGTTTGAGCTGGAGATCCATTTATAGACAAATGTGCACATGCACAGAGGGGCAAGCTTTACGAGAACGCTGCTTTCCACAGCTGGCCAAGAGCAGCCACTGGAAACTCATTTTCCTATTTAAAAAAAAAAAAAAAAAAAAAAAGTTACTGCCTCATATGCAACAGTCGTCGTCTGCCAACTTTTGGTCATCAAATCTCTATCTAAACTTGGTATCTTGATGATGATGCTGGGATAAGATTAGCTTTGGCTGTTTATGTGGTTTTGAGAGTTTATGTGGTACTTAAATGGCCCTAAGAGACAGGAAACCAGCAAAAGAGGTGCTCTACCAACATAGAGAACTGAGGTGCTGCCTTACAGTCAACAAAGAGCCTACACAGGCCATACCATTAAAACCACTGATGGGTGAAGTGAATAACATTGGTTATCTTGTTACAGTGGCACCAGTCAAGGGGTGGGACATATTAGGTAGTGAGTGAAGGGTTAGTTCTTGAAGATGATGTGCTGGAAGCAGGAAAAATGGGCAAGTGTAAGGGTCTGAGTGACTCTGGGTAACCACAAACTGGTCAGAGTGCCCATGCTAACCCCTGTGCACTGATACGAGCGCCTACAATCGGAACATGAGCATCAGAATTGGACCACAGAGTAATGAAAGGAGGTGAACGCCCGGGTGCATGTGTTGTTTACCTGGAAAAGAGATGCCACCAGGATGGACTATGGGAAGAAGACAAGCTGTAGAGGCAGTGTGATGATCATGTTATGCTAGGAAACCTTGAGTCTCGGATTCAAGTAGATGCTATTTTTACATGTACCACCTACCTAAACATTGTTGTAGACCAAGCACACCCGTTCAGGGCGGTATTCCCGAATGGCAGTGGCCTCTTTCGGCAGGATAGCGCAACCTGCCACACTGCAAACACTGTACAGAAAGGGTTTAAGGAACATGACGAAGAGACCAAGGTGTTAACTTGGCCTCCAGATTCCCCAGATCTCAATTTAGTCGAGCATCTGTAGGATGAGTTGGACAAACTATTCTGATCCACGGAGGCCCCACCTCACAACGTACAGGACTTCTATAAGGATCTGTTGCTAACCTCATGGTACCACATACCACAGTACACCTTCAGAGGTCTTGTGGAGACACCATTCATTAGAATCAGAATCAGAATCGCATATGTTGCCCAAGTATGTGAGCGAGCACATACAAGGAATTTGATTCCGGTCGATGGTGTCTCTCAAGCACAACAGTAAAAAAACAACAATAGCATGTAAAGATACACAATATACTGAATCTACAATATGAATATGCATTAGGGGCAGTTGGTGGCATAGTGGTTAGGGAGTTGCCCCTGTGATCAGAAGGTCGTGCGTTCAAATCCCAGGACTGCTAGTGGCACCACTGAGGTACTCTTGAGCAAGATACTGTCCCCACACACTGTTCCCCGGGCGCCATGTTCCTGGCTGCCCGCTGCTTCACTTGGTGAATGGGTTAAATGCAGAGAAAGAATTTTGTGCTGTTCACACTGTGTGCTGAGATGTGTTCACGTATGGCCAATGGTCACTTCACTGCTTTCATATAAGTTAAAGACAGTGTGCTTACTCCAAGTTTAATCATTGCTTTAAAAACTCTTTGTTATAGTTGAAATCTGTGCCCATAAAATGCAACCAGATGAACAACTACCAGCAGAATGGCTCTGGTTGCTGCTAAGAGTTTATTTAAACTGGTTTCATCTTTATATTCTCTGCAACTGGATATAATCCGTGTTCACTACAGTACGCTGAACTGGTTAGCAAAAACCTAACAGGCTAAAACTCCAACAATAAAAGACAGGTCTCAAGTTCAGGTCTTTACAGAAAGAGTTACTTCTAACTGATACACACAAAGCAAACAATGTAACTGTAAACCACAGCACGGCCCTAGCATAGCATAGCATAAGTTAGAACTATCATAATGCTATTAGCATAAAAGAAAATGTGAATTATTTGGGTTTTACATTTTAATGGCACACATGATTTAAGACTGTATATGGCTCCCTGTACAGTGGTACCCCGCTTAACGAACGCCTCACAGAACGAATGCCGCCGTGACCGCACGCGCGACTCGCAAAACGAATGCGTTTCACACAATGAACCGCACGTCGCACGTGAAAATCGAGTTTTACATTAAAAAAATGGCTGAATCTGGCCAGATGTGTCTCAAATGGAGACAAAGCATCATATTGTGTTGTTTCTCCCAATTAGTGTCATTTTTTCCTGTTTTGATGTGTTTTTGGAGTCCGTGTGTTCACTGTTTTTTTGTGTTTTGCATAACGAACTCCCCGGATAACAAACTCCCCGCATAACTAATGCGCTGCTGGGACGGACTGCGTTCGGGGTACCACTGTATAAGCAAAATTAAACAGTTCAGATTGATTACAAACTTGGCACACAAGTGCTTAAACCTTCCATAACAGATTATTTATGGTTTTATTTATTCGCACATTTCTATCTTGTTAGGAGGTCACAGGATCTCTGTTTATGCTTCACCAGACTGTCAAAAACTCAAAGCATCAAAGGGTGTAGAAATGAGGACTTCAATAGAAGTAGTTCAATATCTGAAGTAGGTATTTGTTGCTTCATTTTAAAGCACCCAAACCCCATGTGTCAGAGCAAGGTTTGGGATTTGTCACATAACAAGCATCAAGTTAGGAACATGACCTCATCCTCTTATCTGGCTCCTGGATTTTTTCTTTCATTCCAAAGAATGTTATCTTTGACTGAAGCAATTTTTGAAGTGCTCTGAAATGATCAGACACCAGCCACTAGCCCGAAGGCACAGACAATCTTCACCATCAAAAAACAAGGTCAAAGGAGAAGCAAGGACAGTTCTTCAAGAGCCCTGATCTCAGGGTGATCTAAACTAAGGAAGACGTTCCAGTCTATCTATTGTTAATGGATTTCTGACCTGCTTTCAGAAGGACACGGCACAAAGAGGTCATGCATGTCCTCAAGACAAAAGGCACAAAAGGGGCAAGAATGGAAAACGAAAGACCAAAGTCTCCGTATAGATTACGGGGACATGGAGCCAATGACTGTAAATAATGAGTAGAATGTAACAGGAGATAGACACAATTATCCCTCCAAAAATAAGCATCTTACAAATGAGCGAAAAAACAATGGTCTGGATTCCTGGACAGGGATTAAACCTAGTCACTGACTATTGGAAAACCTCTATTTGAAATCCTGTATAGTCCAGTACTAGGCTAAACGCTTGTCCGGGAAACCATCCTACCGTATACTGGAAACTAAATCCAGCACTTTCTCAGAATGTTCTTTTTTCCCTTATTTATTCTTATGAATGAACTGAAATCTTTGATGACCTGAAAATTCTAATACAGTACTAAAGCTCAAACAAAACTAAATCTTTGTTAAAAAAAAAAAAAAAGACACCAGACACCTTTTATCTGGACAAATAAAAGGTGAAGTCTTGTATTAAAGTCAACCTGAATTGGACATCCGAATGAAACAGGATAATCTGGAAATGTTGGTTTTAATCTGTATTTTATTTAATTTTTTTAAAGATGTAGGCAAGATGAAGCAATGGCTAGAAAGATGCCTTTTTGCATTTGCATTAATATCCCCCACAAAAGTGCTATTAAGACCATCAGGTCATCATGTGTAGATATCACTAGCAAAACCCAGGAGGGAGACTTGTTGGTGTGTGTATGTGCATGTGCACGTAGTCCTTCATCGCCTTACACACTTCATAGCACTGTAGAAAATATGTGAAAATGGTGGCGATGGTGGATAACAGAAATTAACCGAAATAACTGATAAGTGATCATTTTACAATTGGTTCAAAATAAGAAAGTGAAAGTGAAAGAGTCAGTTCTGTATGTTAGCAATAGCGAAGGGCCTGCGACGGGTCGTCTGCAGCAAGCTAACCAACTGCTGTAGCTAAGATGTGTACGTGCAGCCTGGAACGAGCTTTTTGGTTAATATGTGTTAGTGTGGTGAGAGGGGGAGGGAAACATGCTATGATATTTTGATTAATACAATTTCTCTCTGCCACTTTATATAAAATGATGGAAGGCATTTAGAGGTGACCGAGGACTGTAAAGAAACTTAAGTCTTTTAAATGATATGACACAATGGGATGTGCTTAATATGGCTAAGGACATGAACTAACAAGGTCAGAAAGGCCACTTTTATTTCAGATTGACTTTAAAAACACATCTGGATGTATTTTTTGGATTTTTTCTTAGTAGCACGTCAGCATGTTTGCACCATGTGTGAGCTAGAGGTCATATGTGCTAATTAGGGTTTACATTAAGCCATTTGCATTTAACAATTACCACATTCCAACAGTACAGTGTTAACATAACTCATCATGTCTGCAGGTGTTTGTATGTATGTGTGCATGTATGTATAAGATAAGATAAGATAAGAAAGAACTTTATTTATCCCGAGGGAAATTCTTTTGTCATAAACATGCACACTGCAACAAGAGGAATAAAGATAAGACAGAGAACTAGGAGGGGAAGGAAAAAAAAAAAAAAAAAAAAAAAGTATGTATGTATATGTGAGAGTACATATGCATGCATGTGTGTCCAACCTGAGGATGTTGGGGTGGGACAGCCTGTTCATGAGTTGTACTTCTCGCAGCATGTTGGCCCGGTTACTGCTCAGCTTGTTCATCTTCAGAGCCATAACCTGGTCTGAGGCTCTGTGACGCACCTGGTACAAACAATGCAAACAAAGTTGAAAATCCATTACAAAGCTTCAAAATTTGACAAACGCATTCAGTCATGAATAAACAAGCGGCTACAACAGCAATACGTCCATAGCAGTACAGAGTATTTTGTAGCTGAACAAAGATATCTCCGCCCCCCCCCAAGTTGTTTCGGTTTCCATCAGCGAGGATATGAAACAGGATTTTGTATTTTGATTTCATTTTTTAAAACCAAGGATCTTATGTCCAAGCCGAGCAAGTGACTGACTAGAGTGGCTGAATGGGCAGTATTTTTTAAAAACCTACTACGACAATAGCTAACTTCTTTCAGAAAACTTGATATTCTTCATTCATAGTTTTAGGTCTGATCATCCATTTCAGGTCTGATAGCTGATACATTAGAATATGTGTCTTGACAGCACGAATGGAATGTTTGTAGCTTTACAGAATAGTTGGTGTAATCAAAACTGTAAACTCAATGTGTAAACTGTTGGTGTAAACTCAATTTAAGCCATAAAAAACAGTTGAAAAGTTGCAAAAAAAAAAAAAAAAAAAAAAAAAAACTATCTATCCCTCAGGGGCTTATTATGTTACCAATAAGCCAACTACATTTCACATTACCATATTTTGGCCTTTAATGAATAAACACAAACATCTGAAGCTTTAAACAGACATATTAATATATATATTTGCCTTGTATGTTGGATTTCTAAAGTGACTCCTTCAGTAAAGAATCCTGACACAGAGCTACTGCTGTTTACCATTTGACACAAACCCACTGGTTTGGCTGCTGCTCATATTCACAGTCAGTGACGTATCTAGAACTTCCAGAAGGCCTAGAGTAACATGTTCCCTCTCAGAATTGGTTCTACCCATAGGGAAACAAAACATGATTGTTAGATTCCTCTGTCACCATTTATGTTTGTGTCAATCTAACACATAGGCCTTTATTCCAAAGCCCCACAACTAGGGACATCGCTTAGTTATATCTACCTCAAAACCTCGGAGAGAGAAATAAATACATTAGACATTCAAGAATTTAACCCTATTGTTTCCAACCAAAACTGAAAGAACTAAATTAAACGAAAAAATACACAGAAATTAAGTTTTTTAGGACCCAGAAACCTCCTCTAGAATTACACCAAAGCTCTGAGGGCCCTGAAGGACTTAAACGCATTACAAGGAGTCAGCAACGTTTTAGAAAAACTGTCAACTTAAGTAAAATCTTTTTAGTGTACAAGCCCCTCACAACTCTTCATCCTTGTGGTTCAACATGCTTGTCAGACAGTTATTGCCTCTTTATCTGGCAGACACATTCATTCCTTCAGCCAACAGAAAAGAACCAACAGCTAAAGCCAGCGATCTTCTCTGCAAACATAACATTGCCTGCTTGTTTGACATCAAAGTAAAAAATAAAATGCGTGTATACTGAGAAAATTGGGTGCAAAGACAAATACTGAGTTTACCACTGTGCACAGGGGATAAAGAATAGTAACCAAAACACACTTTTCCATCTTAAGTATATAACTGGAATTTTCACAGCATTATTTCCATGCATTGGAGTGATTTTACTTTAAGTAAAAGGAGTTCTTATACTCAATTTAAAACAATTATTATACACCATTACCGATAACGTTAACAAAAACAAAAACAGAAAAAAAAAAAAACAACTGAACCTGAAGAGTACAGCAGCGGACCTAATCTTACCTGTGAGAGCATGTAGCAAAAGAAAAAAAAAATCAAAAAGAAGCGAAGCAGGGGAGCATTTTCTTAAAATTTAGGATAAAGCACATAGAGCAATCTTCAGAGCAGCTTTACCTTCAAACAGCTGAAAAGAAAACATCCTCTTGTAGATTCCGAAGCAGCAGAACAGTCAGTGACTAATGAGATAACAGGTTTCTCATTATGAGGTTATTTTGTTCATTAAAGGGGTGCCCTCATGTCAGAATGATCATTTTTATTGTATCACTTAACAGTGAATTAACCTGAGCTTTCCTACATTGTGTCTTTCCATAAATAAATAAATAAATAAATAAATAAAGAGGATCAAGTCAACCTGAAAGCAGGTCACCAGTTTGATGATATTTGGGGTCTAGGCCCACAGCTTTGGTGAAGCATCTCATGACAAGTGTCACGTCAGCTCATCTCCGTGATCCTCTTGCTAACGAGCTGCAGCAGACCTTATTCTTAATTTCCTTTGCTTGTCTTCTGATGGACAAAAATACGCTGAGAAAGATAAACCACAGGAAGCCTCTTAGAGAGAGCGAGAAAAAAAAAAAAAAAAACTGACTACAGTGTTGGCCGGGGCTAACTTCCTAAAGCTGAAGTACACCAGATAAACCAAGAAACCATAACCAGGGTATGACACACAACATGAAAAGAGTAAGCACAGTCTAAAGAGCCTTGCAGCAGGCTAGCAGCATTGTATGTTATGGGCCAATTGCTTTAGGCTAATTAAGGTTTGGGCAATGTTGTTTCTGAAGAAATAAGATGCTGTTGCTGGAAAAGCTTAAGTTTGTGTTTATTTTTCTCACTCTCAGCCCAAAGATCAACACTGGATTCTATGCACTTCATTAGAGAAAATTAAGATTATCTAAGACATTGTACTAAGAGTCAGGAGATAGAGATTTATTAGTCACCTATGTATTGATACAAACAGATCTCTTTTTAGAAGCATTTGTCCATAATGATGTCAGGATCTAACAGCTAGTACTAACATCTAGTGCTACCAAGTCAAACATCTGCCAAATATTTCTCCCTTGCTAGCATAAGTACTCAGCATTTTTGAGCAAAGCAACGCTGATGTCCAGCTATCACTTTAAGACCCCTTCCCTTAGTCCCTACTGTTTAGCAAGCATTAAGGGAAAGTGCCTTAATGTGATAGCTGGGCAAAAACAGACAAAAGGGCATTGTATCACTAAAACAGTAGTAATACTAACCGTATGTCAACACAAAGTCTTTACATGAATGTGTGTCCACTTAGCAGACATCCTGGCAACACATCAGGGTAGTTATTATGACTCACAGGCTCAGACCCCATTAACTAAAAGCCTCATTAATATTTCACAAACTTCACCTGCAAGCTGTTTGGCTCTTTTTACTGGAGGGAGGGACTTTCACTGTAAACAGGTGCCTTGCTGTCCATTCTCCCTGTTCAGCCTCCTCACTTACAATGTCTCTAGTTCACATATGGTGACAGAGCAACAGACAACACAGTCACGCAAGCGCGAAATTAGAAGTATTATGAAGTGGGGCAATAATCTAAATAACAGACTAAATAACAGGTCCCCAGCCTCTACTCTCTGAACTGTTTGTTGCTACCCACATTTTGTTCCTATTTGCTACAGTATATTGCAGATATAGAAGAGGCGATACACATACGGTACATATTTTTAAGTTTTCTTCCCAGAAGCTGGACAGCGCCCACATGCAACTACGAGAGTGGTCTCCAACACACCCACACAAGACAAACCCGAGGCCATATTCGCGACCCGTCACCACTTACTGTAAATTTACAGTCAGAAATGGAAATTAGCATAATTGAACAATATAAGCACGGATAGATAACACAGCAAAAACGTATTACCACTCAATAAACGTTCGTCACTATATTTATTTTTGATGAGTTGGAACGGATAACAAAGAACCAGTAGATCCACATTTAAAAAAAAAAAAAATGTATGATTTGGACACCAAACATGCTACTTGACTACATCTGGAGTCGAGTAAAGAGTGCACTTGGACTTGAAATAAAAGGCTCTCCTCCTCTCCTCTCTTGCAAAGAGGCTGATTCCACTTCGGCAGTTCTCGGGAAGCAGGTGATTGAGCGGTCGCCTGGATACCAAGGCTTGCCTGTGAGGAGTCTGGCTGCAGATGGCCATCTGTAACCCCCCACATCGCCCTTACAGCCCACCTAGAGAGCAAACAGCTTGACCAAGACACAGGCCCAGACACTGCCTCCACCATTCAAAGGCATACTGACAATGTACTATCAAATCTGTTACTGATAACTGTTTGAATAGCAAGCCTTAGATGGTATCTTCAGTCTGTGAGCTCTTTCTTTTGATCTCTGTTTTTTTTCACTAGTTGTTCTAGTTTTGTTCTTAGCCTGAGATAAACTATTAAAGCAACCAGTATACTGTAAATCCCTGGGTACAGTAATGGTTGAGGATTAAGCACTCTATTGTCAAGGGTACAAGGAAACGACAAAGCTCGGAAGGAGATCCCGAGGTTAGCTGTACGTTACTATGAACAAAACCAGTTCCTCCCATGCGGTGCGGCTGCGCAGACTGCAGCCGTAAATATGATACCATCTGAACACTAAACGAGTCGGGCTTGGTCTGTCAGACAGCAGATATAAAACCGATAGTGAAAATTCAACAGTGTGTGAAGTGAGATGCCACTCCAGACAGGCTGACAGCAGGCAGCCCATCCCCCAACCACGCAGGGCATTTGGTTCACCGAGTTAACCCGGGCAGTTCCACATGCTCAAACGGGCTTGAATAAAAATTCTAGTAATAATCATTATGAGGGACCCCTTAAAACCACTGACCAAATCAGTTTAGAGCTGCATGACACGCACATAAACCCATGTGTGTTGAAGTTTCAGATACTGCAATAACAATGCAAAATGTGCAATATATACAGATATATACAGATTATAATAAAATAATCGTAACTAATTACAAGTTTATTTAATTGTAGATAATAAAGACAGTGTTCTCCATATGCCAACTGTATGTTGTTTGATTAAAAACTGCACCAGCAGAACATTTCCTTTAAGCAAACAGAGTGTATATATATATATATATAGATACACACACACACACACACACACACACACACACACACACACACACACACACACACACACACACACACACACAC
>JBBPCZ010000042.1:26913956-26926952 GCA_037974445.1 Brycinus macrolepidotus
TGTGTGTGTGTGTGTGTGTGTGTGTGTGTATATATATTACACAAACACATACACAAACATACATATATACAAACCTTTTTTGATGTAAACTCACAAAGGGGCTAAATACAGTGTAAATGCAAATACATATGTGAGAAAAGCGTTTCTTTAAATTTATAAATACACTGATGAACCACTTCATCAGGTCCACTTGCTTTGTCTCCACAATCCCTGTCAATTCCACCAGCTCCACTGACCATATAGGTGCACTTTGTAGTTTACAATTACAGACTGTAGTTCATCCGTTTCTCTGCTTCGTTTGTTCATCCCCTCTTTACTCCGTTCATCAAGCATCGGGACCCTCGCAGGACCACCAATGAGAAGTATAATTTGGATGCACACTGATTACTGACAAGCAACCCAGCGCCACTCTTTAACAGACGATAAAGAGAAAGAGAGCTTATAGAGAACCAGATACACCTAATGTCCTTGTTAAATAATATTTTAAGTAAAATTAAAAGTAAATAATTAATAAATTAAAAGTAAATAAGACTTAATTATCTTTTATTGTTACTGACCAAAGTTAAAACAAGGATTGTTTCATGTGATCAAGCATTTTCCAAACAGCTTGAGTGTCTGCTTCACATTATTTGTTTACTTAGGAAAATCCATTCTTTGAGATTTTTGAACACTCCAGGTCAAATGATGTGTTGATTTTCTAATTTCAAATATATTTATGCTAAACAAACTGAAACGTGCTATTTTCTGTACATTTCAGTGTGCAAATTATTTGTCCAACCTTTGGCAAATGCAAAGTTTTAGCCTTTATTTTGATCTTAAATGCAGCAGAAAATGGCAACTGTGCAAAATGTATCTCCCCAACCCCACCCCCCATAGAGAATGTGTAATTATTTACATTCAGAAAATAAACAAGACAAGTTATTTAACAAGGGGTGCCTCAACTTTTGCATAAGAGAGTATCTTCCTCCATGACAAAAACGGTCTGGACGTAAAGCAGGTCTTCGATCCAGCTTATATCATTACATGACTGTGATCAATAGCCTCGATGCTTTAACAAGAAAAACTGTGGATTATTTTTAGATGTTATCCAGCCCTACTGACAGAAGAATCGATCTATGTAATGCTCTGCTCCCAGGCCTCATTTGACCTCCAAACTCCACAGGAGAATTTCAGGCCATAGCATTAATACAGAGCAAGTCACGGAAGCTAACAACAGAGGGCTTACTGCACCACATCCACCACCACGTCCGCGACAAAAGTGCCAAATTCATTGCGATATTAATAATAAAATGCCATAGTCAGCTATCCACACAGGTTTATTTGCTGCGGACATGTTCAATAACGTAATAACATTCAATGTCTGCTGCTGCCAGCCATCTGAAGATACCCACTGTGTACATCAATTTTACATACACATACACACACCCACACCTACACTTGCTCAACGTGGTTCTATGCTGCTCAGAAGTAAGTAAGTAATGCTGCTAAATGCCTCCTGTGCAATAATATACGTACAGTGCAATAATATTAATTCTGGAAGGTTTACATACGCTTCCCACATTTGTATTACTGAGCTTTCTTGTCTACTTACTGTATTGTTTCGAATTTACATCCTATTCACACTGCTGTCACATTGCTATATTGTCTATTTATTGTATTGTTTCTGTTTTCCCTTGCACTCTGTTCAATGCTCTTGTGCAATAATCATATTTATGATGCAATACTAGTCACTCTGGAAGGTTTACACAGTGTCCACACTACACTGTTTACATACACTGCTGTCACAATTGTTGTGTCTATTTATTGTGTTGACTATTGTCTCTGTCATAATTTGCACTCTGTTGAATGTTGCCATATGTTGCACCGTGGTCCGTGGGGAAATGTTGTCATCACGCTATGTACACGCTCACAGCTGCTGATGGCAATAAACTAATCTTGAACCTTGAAAATGTATATATCTATATATACACACATACACACACACACATAATTATCTGCCATTATTTGAAGCAATTAATAACATCTCCAGTCTGCGATCTTCAAGTGTGGTTTCTTGTTTCTGATGGTTGTTATTTGTGACCGGGCAGTGTGAAAACAGCTGTCCAACATCACTTATCTTCCAGCACAGTAAACTCTGACCATTCTCTTGGCTTCACTGGTCTAGCGCGTATTTTATGCTCATAGAATGGCAACTATCTTGCACATCAGTACCCCAAAGCATGTCTCCTGGCAAAAAAAACAACCATCTGTTCACAGCTTGCATAGTTTCCAATTGTCATCCGATGTACCAACAGCAAGTGACCTTCTGTTGACATGTGGGACAGCAACAATGAAGTGACAGGTCTTTTAAGGAAGTTAGCAAGAGGTCAAACCACCAGGCTGAGCTTTATCCTGAACTCACTAACTGCCAAGTCTGAGGCAGCACTGTCGCTCTGAGGCTTTTACAGTAAAGCAGGATGCTGCCAATCTGGTACTGTGACTCAGAATTACTACTATGGATTCCATTCAGGCTTGTTTCATTCAAAGATAAATAAATAAATAAATTACATTAATAACATACAAAGTAAATAATCTTATTGCTGGTGTTCCTCAGGGGTCAGTTCTTGGTCCGCTGCTGTTTGAAAATTGTTATCAGTTCTGAGGCCCATACAGTTAAAAAAAATACCTAAGCTTTGACGTGTATACCTTTTGACTAAATGATACCCATAGCATTTAAACTGATCAAATAAAACATTTGTATTACCTTGTAGACCTCTGAGAAGAAGCCAGAGCCAATCCGTTCACATATGAAGTCATCAAGGCGCGTCAGGCAGGAGAAGGCACTGATGAGGGCTCGGTAGGAGGAGGGGCAAACCCTGTCCGACTGGGCAGGGCCCATCTCGCCTCCGACACCTCCACCGTCCAGGTCCTCTAGGCGATCAGGCCGCATTGGGAACCCAGCAATGGAGTTGCGCTTGCTCCTCTCCATTGCTATTGCTGCTCGATTAATGTGGAGGAGGGCTTCTTGATGAGCCTTTCACATTTTCTAGGGTGTGACTGTCCTCAGCAGACCTTGAAAATCAAGACGAGAAACAAATAAATCATTTTAATGGTCTATGGATGCCCTGAAAATGATCTGGCTATTCTCACGAAGCTTCAGCTATAATGGTAATGTACATGCCATTAAAGCCTGCTGAACTCATTATGCATTAAAATAGGAAAAATAAAATATGGTCCACTGACATCTTGCTAAAAATAGTTTTCATTTTAGCAGAGTCCTTTTTAGTCCTTTCATGAGGCTTTATTAAATACATGTATTAATGCATGGAATCTTTTCCAAAAACCTCTTTTTGATGAATTCTCCAATTACAGCAGGGACCGTTCTTGGGTAATGGAAGCCGATCAAAAGAAAGTATGGGGTCTTAAATGGCTTACTGATTTCAGAAACAACTGAAGCGCACGGATTCCATTTTCGGCCCTGAAAACTCAAACTTGTCAAGCGTCTTTGCAGCCTTGAATCTTGAATTTCAAATGTATGTCTGGATGTGGTGTGATTCCCAACCAGACTCCGAGAAATATTGTTCTTTTAATCATTAAGACACCTTTATTACTGTGTCAGTGTAATAAATCACAATTTGTCTCAATATGCTTTTACGAATTATCAATAACTCAAACTGTAAATATTTGTTTGAAAAAACAACACCGGCATCAGACAGATGATTTGACCGATATTTCAAACCTGTATTTGATTACGCATTTTTTGCACTGTGGAAAAGTAGAATGTTTTGACAACACTGACATACTGTGTTAAAATAAATTTAGCTGAAGTGCTGAAGTGTTAGTTAAGTTAGTTTAGGGCAGGAATGTGCGGAGAAGTGGGTCTTCAGTTGCTGTTTGAAGACAGCAACGGACTAAGAAGCTCAAATCATCAGTGGACGTTTGTTCCACCACTTCGGTGCCAAAACCGAGAAAAGTCTTGGTTTTTGGTTGTCTTCAGGTTTTTAGAAGAGGTGGGTCAAGCCAGGCTGTGCTCCACGCTCTAACGAGGCTTTTCCACTGGCACAGGGAACGACGGCGTACTGCGAGCAAATGTTTTTCATTACAAAAAAAACGGCAGGCCTAAAAGCGAGCCACAGTCGAGCTGACTATGTCACTGTTTTCTAATTGGTTGAAATGTCATCACAAGAGACAGGCTTAAGAATAGAAGCCACTGTTTACTTTTTACGGCCTGCACAAAAAAAAAACAAAAAACAAACAAACAAAAAAAAAAACAGATAAAAGGATACAAACTAACAAATATGAAGTCGATGAAGTACAAGCACTACTATCTGTTTGGGCTGAAGCCAAATTTCAGTGGGAGTTTTCTATGACTTTAACCTAGTTATTTTATAACATTGTGACAATTTAGCTGGGTTAGGTTCTCATCGCACAGCTAAATGGTGAGAAAAAATTCAAAAACAAGACTATAAATACTAAAAGACCACAATATCAAGAGCAGCTCTGACAGAAAGACTTTCCGCTGGTACGACTCCATGGACACAAGTTTTGGGACGCATCAACAGCACCGTTACCGGGCTGAGATACACTGGAAAACCAAAGCGTGCTACAAGTTCCGTGCCATCGCAGTACGGTTTACATACAGCACGGTTCCTGCATCCCTATGGAAAAGTGCCTAAAGAGGGTTTGCTGTAGTGCTCACCATAAACATGATAACCCCCAAAAGCACCTCATCACACATCTGACTCACTAAAAGAGAGCAAAAACATCTGTAACATTCACTTTCCTCTCTAACTATGATGGTTGACTCCAGGTCACCGCTAAAATATGTTAAACCTTTTTTCTTCTGTACTCCTTTAAAGGAATTTCTTGCTCTCTTCTCCCAGTGCCACTTTTCCCATTTTCAGTTACCAGCATCTCCGACAGCATGAGAAGAGTTTCTGCTGAGTGGGTCTCAGCCCTTTTCCTCGCTGTGAAAACCTGCAGAATGAAGCTGCATTCCAAATAAACGCACTGGTTTCCACTTATTCATCTAGAAAACAACGCGGCAGGACGGATATGGGATAAAGTGCCACCCCTCGACATTCCATTTCAACCCCTCGAAATGAAATAGAAAAAAAAAAAAATACAGACAGACATAATGTGTGGCTTTGCCAGCATCTAAACACTGGCTTCCCTCTCGGGCAGTTGTGCGCCGCACCCCAGTTTAGAGCCGCTTTCAAAAAGGCCAAACATTCATCCCGCCGTGAGCATTTCTCAACAGCTGGTTCCTCTCACAACAACACAATAAATCACCAAAAGTGTATCTCTGTGGGTTCTTCATAGTCTGCGTGGATGGAGGAACGGAGGAAAGAGTCAATAGCGCAGCTGTAACAAATGTATACAACAGTTATTTATTCTAAATGATCCTGTTGCAGTTGGGGCCTCAACAACACACTTATTACTGAAGGCTACCGAGCATCAGCTCAGGATCTCTACTGGTCTTTTGTGGGAGTCTGAGGACTCAAGGTCTTTATGTAGTCTGACAACAGTTCATTACAACAGTGAAAATAATGCAGGCTGATCTTTAACATCATTGATTCTCCCATGCATTTTGCTTTGCAAGTTGAATCACAATTGCATGAGATTTCCAGGAGCAATATGCAGCAATGTGCTAGGATCCTGCAGGCCCAAACTGTACAGGATGGTAATATGGCAAAAATATAAAATCACAATTCCCAAATACTTGAGCTTATCTCACTTATTTAAAGCAGAACGCAGTTCTTTATTATTACAGTGGATTTGTTGGGGTGAGGAAAATGTAGGCAAATAAAAGAAAGTAGTTATTGGGACATGGGATGCAATTACTGAGTATTTTCACTTCTGAATATTCTGTAGAATCGAATATATCAAGACATGTTGAAATATAGTGCATTTAATAATTTTAATACAATTTTACTATACTCTTTTTTTTTTTTTTAATACTACTACTTCTACTACTAATAATAGCATTAGCTTCATAAACAAATGTCTGTTCCCACACAGAAGTGCGTTGACTCATTAAAGTCGGTTACTCAGATGGCATTTCCAATTTTTGAATATAATAATTATTTATCAAATGTATGGAATATTACCAAATCTTTGTTGCAGCACTACCTAAGCCATGTTTTACAAAAACATCCACAAAAAACGAAAAGAAAATCTTGACTGTTGCTATAAGACCTCCAGGGGGGCAGCAAAGAGGAATTTGTATTTATCTGAGCTTCAGAGGTTTCTGTCTTCATGTTGGGGCCTCTAACGGCCCATTCCATTTGAACTGGGACATTGAAATTTCCAAGTTCCCAGTTGGAAATTTCAATTGGGTCACTCCCTGAAGTCAGACTTCCGACTCGGAAAGTCAAAAGAACCTCGCCAGCTGTGATCTCAAAATCCAAGATGGCTGCTCCATGCATTAACATTAGTGAATGCTGTAGTTAAGAGTGTGTGTGTGTGTGTGTGTGTGTGTGTGTGTGTGTGTGTGTGTGTGTGTGTGTGTGTGTAAAAACGTACATTTGTCATATGCGAACACACCACAGCACACAGTGTGAAGTGTGAAATTCTTCTCTGCATTTAACTCATTCACCAAGTGAAGCAGCAGGCAGTCAGGAACACAGCAGTGCGTAGAGACGATAACTTGCTCAAGGGTACCTCAGAGGTGCCCCTAGCAGTCCTGGGATTCAACCCCACAACCTTCTGATCACAGGGGCAACTCCCTAACCACCAGGGCACCATTAGCACTTTTGTCTTATTTATGTTTCATTAAATCTGTCATGCTGTGCTATGGTGTGTTCACACGTGACTATAAGGGGCCACTTTACCTTACTTATCATTTTTGAGCAGCGTTCCAAAAAGGCTCAGTAGGTGTATCAAAGATTTTAAAAACTGGATGACCAAAAGTAAGGTTGCACAATATTTAGTCTGTTAATTATCGTGATATCCATCACTGCAATACTGACACTGTAGAATGTCACAGTGTTTCTGACAGGGTTCTGACAGTTCAAGGGGAGCTACTGGGTGTTCTGTTAAATCTAGGTGCTCATGTAATCCAAAGTCTAATTATTTCGGCCAGTCTTTTAAAGATGTTTTCAAAGGGTCCGTTTTGTACATTTTCCTATTTCATTTCTTCCCTGATGTTTGGGTGGGTTTGTGTACCAAAAACTTCACAATTCATCACAATTCATTCTTACATTAACATTTTCCAACCATAGAATTAAACAGGCTGTTTCTGTTACTGTACCTTTAAGACTGATGCATGTAACCTCTATCTTTTCTGATTGGCTTTCAAAAGGCAGGGGCTGGAACATTCATTTGAACTTCAGCATGAACAAGAGGGGCTAAACTGCAACAGGCTGAATAAGGAGTCATACATAAACATCACAAAAACTGGTTCGAAAACGGGTTGTTTTTGCAGCTTGGACTGTGGGGATAAGGGAATGACACAATATTTACACCCTTCATGGCATTTTAATTCAAGAAAATGTATGATATGGGCCTATTAATATACTGAAATGCACTGCAGTCGAAAACATGCAGCAGTATAATCGAAATACTAATATTTTATCTATATCATGCAGCCCTAACCAACAGCTTCTCACAACTGAATAGGAATAAAACACAGGCTATTGTCTTTGGTCCTTTGAATTCCTCCAAGCGCTTGCTGGAAAATCTGCCTTTTATTAAAGCACAATTAGCAAATATTGGGGTTATTTTCAACTCTGAGCTCAAATTTGACCAAATAATGCTGTGGTCAGGAGCAGCTGAGATCATTTTCCAGACATTTTCCAAATCACTTCTTACTATCCCTGATATGGAAAAAAGTCATTCATGCCACTATAACGTCCCGACCGGATTTTGGAGTCAGTGGATCGTCTCCTGCAAGTTTACAGTTAGTTCAGAATGAAACAACCCAATTATGAACTGATGAACAGAAAAGAGATTGTGTTACTCCAGTTCTAGCATCTCTACTCTGGCTCCCAGTTCATTACAGAGTCCAACATAAGCTCACTTTATTTCTTTTTAAAGCTTTACAAGGCCTGGTACCTATATGGACATTGTCTATCTGAGCGCTCCATCAAGATCATTAAGGTCAGCTTCTCAGTTACTTCTTACTGTTTCAGGAGCTCAGCTTCATCTAAAAGGAGAATGTGCTTTTGATGTTGCTCTACCAAGACTCTGAAAAGGCCAACCAGCTGACATCAGACAGGCTTCGGTGACCGTTTTTAAACCCAAACTCAAGATCCGTTTTTAATGACTGGCTTTCAGTGGCTGCTGAACGGTTTGCGCTGGGTTTAGTGTTTTGCATCTTTCTCCACATACACTTACTCTAAAAGAAAGCAGTGTCTGAGGAAAACTGTGTGATGGGATGCACTTGATCATCAATCGTAAAGCACTTCGGTTTTAAATGTGCTATATAAATAATGCATTGCATACAAATATAAATGAAACTACTAGACTAATCTAAAGTTTCCTGATCGTGACAGGCTTACTTCAAGGCATTCTGATGATTCATGATGTCTCATGATCAGGGCCGTCACTATTTTACTAATGACCGAATAATCAAGAGTTTAATTTGACAATGAATTATGTTATCACCTACAAAATTTAGCACGGCAGACACTTTATTTGACTTCATATACATACACCTATTATCCTGCAACATTTTAAGTAATTCATTTTTAATCAACATAATCATGTAATCCTGACATCCCTAATCGGTTTTTCCTGATATTTGTTTAGTTGAAATGGACAAAAAGGGTAAAGGGGGCATTTGGCTGACGCTCTTATCCAGAGCGACTTACAATCTATTACAGGGACAGCCCCCCTGGAGCAACTGAGGGTTAAGTGTCTTGCTCAAGGACACAATAGTAGAAAGTGGGGGGTTTGAACCTGCGACTTTGTGGTCATCGGGTTCACAGGCAAGTGTTTTACCCACTAGGCTACTACCACAGCAGTGCCACATTTAAAAATACCATCAAAATCTATGGATACAAACATTTCACACACTGAACTGCACTAAATCCAACGAATCCGGACCAATGGTGAACTCTCTGTAACGAGAGAGTTTTTTCTGTGTTTCTTTGTAACTGAGAAGCATATTGTGACGTGAATACTGTTGTGTGGTATCAGTTCCTGACTAGTCAATATTGAAGCAACATTTTCAAATGGCTGCTGCTGGACTCGATCAGTGGGAGGGATGGGAGCGGCCTCTGAACATCACCACACGTTTGTTGAGCAGAACATCTGTAGCGATGCTTCTCACTCACTGCAAATGCTGGAAACTCAGGCCACAGTTTAGCTCCTATGTCTCCAAAATAAGTAATAATAAATTAACTGTCGAATCTTTTTATGTAAAATCTTTATTTTTTGCACCAAACTGTGAACAGTAGCATCACCACCACACGTTTGTAGCGATCACTCCTCCCTCACTGTATACATAGGAAACTCAGGAAACAGTTTAGTCTCCAAAATAAGCAATAATACACCAACTGTTGCACCTTTTTACATCTTTTCATGTGACATCTTTTATGATGCTACTCTCCATAATTCGGTGCAAAAAAAAAAAAAAAAAAAAAAAAAAGAGTCTCGACTAGTATCTGTCCCGGTTTCAGTATCAGTAAACTAATAACAATCCCCGTCCTTTGACCCGCCTTTTCTTTATAGAGTTGGTTTGCTAAATAGGCCCCCAGCAGGTCATATCAGTAATGGAGTAAAGAGATCATACTGTATCCCATGGCTCAGCAAAAGAGACACTTTTGACTGCATCTTTGGTTTATCAGACAGTAAATGTTGTCTAAACTGAAAGAAATACTGCACTTATCTTTTAGCTAGTTTTACAGTCACAAAGTTCAGTGACGGGCAATGAGTTACCATTCTAGTTGCACTTTTCCCTTTAAACATTGACAGCGTCAGCCACATAGACTTTAAAAGCTCAGAAAAGACGACCTGTCTTGGTCACCTTCTGCTACGTCAGCCACAGAAACTGGCAGCAAACCAAACTACACGACAGCAAACAGTCGTCTAAATAGAGCAAAGGCCTTAAAGACAGCCTCTTTTGTGTGCTGACGGAAGGCCACAGGTATTTAACCGAGTGGCCTGATCAGCCTGTGCAATCTCTTTTACACAGTGATTACCTGAACCATGGCATGCCTGACATTCCCCAGAGTTAAAATATGGACTGGGGAGGATGTGGAAGAGGAAAACACTGCTCTGGTTTCATCCTGGGTGCTCAGCTAGAGAGCGCGAACATTACTTCACCAAGGTGAAACTTATCTGACGCTGTAATCAGGACCTCCTCCGCTTTACTGAAAGCTTTACTGACAGTTTGTAGGTCGGTACAGCAGCCCGCAGCCTCAAGTCCCACGCTGAAAATGTCACAACATATTCTGGGCACAGGGGACTGAAAAAAGACACTCTCAGAGTTCAAGGGTAAAGAACTTTAAACGTCCACGCGATTGCTATAATTAGTGCCACATTTGATAAGTTTGATCAAGCAAACTGTGGGCCCAAGTCAGGCCCTATAATTACACCATGTGGAAGCAGACCATCTAATGCAGGGCTCCCTATCATGGAAAACTTTCAAATACGTTTGCCATGGTATGTAAACAAACAGTTAACATTTCAAAATGTGCCATTCAATCCACAGGCCCTACAGACCATATATGGAATTTAGCTGCAAAACAGTTTCGTATGAATTTGTAGTTTTTGTGATGTCATGTAAAATCAACGCATTCACGTATTGAAAGCTCAGTCCTTCCCATCCACACTATGGAACGGGTTTAGTCACTACGCTGCTCGCTGCTGGAACAAACCGCCCATCAGTATCAGACCTGCATCCAAAGCTGCTAAAAACTGCACTATTCTCCTCCGCCTTCTTTTAAATATCCGCACTTCCACTGCACTTCCAATTTTCTATGTATTCTTTTAATTCTCCTATTATTTTATTCCTTTTCTTTTATTCTGTTTTTTTTTTTATTATTCTGTTCCTCTAAAGCACATCGAATGACCTTTTGTGTATCATAATGTGCTTTATAAATAAACCTGATTTGACGCTGAAGTTATAAGGAGTGTTTCAGCCTGCTCTGCTTTCTGAATGAAGAATAATACTGGGCAGGCAATCGGAGTTCATTTCTACAAAATGGTCTTAAAGGCACAATATGATAGTCGGATTGTTTAGAAGTCCAAGAAAGATAAAATGATCATGTAAAAAAATATGACTTTGTACATGAGCCTACAAAAATATCATAAGTAGGACTAAAAAATACACCAAAAAATGTAAGAAACTGGCACCAGCCTAGAACTACCTGCATAATTAAGAAGATATGGCATGATACACTATAACAACAAAAGTATTGGTCTTTACAGACCTTGCTTTGTGCACTGGGGCACCGTCATGCTGGAATAGAAAAGGTTCCTCCCCAAACTGTTCCCACAAAATTGGAAGCAAGGCGCTGTCCAAAACGTCTTGGTATGCTGAAGCATTAAGATTGCCCTTCACTGGAAGTAAGAGGCCTAGTCCAAACCCTAAAAAACAGGTGCGTCCCAATACTTTTGTCCACATAGTGTACCTGATATTGATATTGAATCCTTGAGTAAGAGCCAATCTGCTAAGCTTTAAATGGGCTGTTTTTAATAGAAGCTCTTCAAATGAGTTTCTAAAAGCAGGTTTCATGCTCAAATTACTCACACACTCAGGAGAAATACATTGTGTTTCAGGATAGATTTCAGACAAGATTTATTTTTTACTTGCACCCTCTGACATCCAATCCAGCATTTACAATATTACCCCAATACAAAGTGTAGGTTTCTCTGGTTAAGAACTCATCCTATATGCTTATTAATTCGCCCATTATAACTTGATTTAGGTGTTAGGACATGGAAACATTCAGAGCTGCAGGACCAGGTGTGGAGATCAAGTTCAAAAACCAGATCAGAATTCAAACCCCACGGTTGGTTGACATGCTGTAGTTTGACATCAGCTGCACAGATGCAGGGTAACAACTGTAACTGCAAGTGCCGCTTCTGAATACGAAACAAGCGAACGATGGTGACATACGAAACTCAGTCAGGAGGACACTGTGGTTTCAAAAGTGTTGCACTTGCTCATGTGAACAGTCTTTATGGACGATACTCTTTCTTTTACTTAGGCATAATTTCTCCTGAAATCCACTTTAGTCTTTCAAATTAAGCTCCTAATTCCTTTTTTAGGGTTTGATCTCACCCTATTCTGCTGGTTCAGCTCCAGGACTGCTTTGCTGCTGCTCATATTTCTCAGTTCAGAGCTTCAACAGAGACCAAAATACTCTCAAAAAGAGCAGAACAAGCTTAATCAAACTGCTAAGCTGTAAACAGTCATTCAGATTAGGTGTGAAAAGCTCCATTTTAGAGAAACTGACAGATATCAGAACTGTTTACAGTGTTAGCGATGGGAACCAGATGTCCAAAACATGCTGCCTGATGCATAAAGCAGTTTATGATAGTTTTAAGATCTAAAAGTCAAAAATATATTATTAAAATCTGTTCATGGCAGAGAACCATAAGGTGTTAAGGCATTTTTTTTTTCAGATTTACAACTAACCTTTATTATCAATATTTGGTTCTGAAGGCAAACTAATGGTCAAGTTTGCAATGTGGACATTGTGACGCCTGGTTCCATTCACCGCCACTGTAAAGAAATAAAGGGTAAATTTACCCACTGTAAAGGGTAAATTTAAAAAGTCTGTTAAGTTTTATTTACAATGAAACGGTCTGACATGAAAACACACTGGATCACTTTGTTTTCATCTCAACGACTGAATCAAGCAGACATTTTGAAAACATAAAATCCCCTTTAATGTATCTATGCTCATACACTATGTGGACAAAAGTATTGGGACACACCTCTTAATTATTGAATTCAGGTGGGCCCCCTACTTCCAGTGAAGGGCAGTCTTAATGCTTCAGCATACCAAGACATTTTAGACAACGCCATGCTTCCAACTTTGTGGACACAGTTTGGGGAAGAAC
>JBBPCZ010000042.1:26927052-26942867 GCA_037974445.1 Brycinus macrolepidotus
GGAGCTTGCTTTGTGCACTGGGGCACAGTCATGCTGGAATAGAAAAGGTTCTTCCCCAAACTGGGTCCACAAAGTTGTCCAAAATGTCTTGGTATGCTGAAGCAAACTCTGAAACAACATGCTTGTCCCAATACTTTTGTCCATATGGTGTATATATTTAGCAGTACCAAAGCTTTTGAAATTGCTGGGTCATTTGATTTAATAATTAAAAATGAGCTCCTGCTGTTAAATCAGGTACAGGACTTCTACGCACTCGGATGTGCTCCGAATGGCGAGCCACTGCGCCACCTGCCGACGGGCCGGCGGAACTGCAGTGTCTGAGGGCCATTTGAGAAGTGGGACGGGACTGTGGGCATTAAAAGCCCACGCAGAGAGAAGCTCAGCCGCAAAACTTTCTCGTAAGGCTGAGCGACAGCTTCTCTCCCTGCTGTCTGGGTCTGGATTTGGGGGCTTTACACACTTCCCCTGCTGCACCGTGCCGTGCGTGAATCTGCAGACTGGTTTAAGGGGGATTATGCTTGACCACACATGCAACAAGGTGTGAACAGCTTCGTGCAAACCGAGGAGGAGACTTTAGAGACTTTACCTGTAAATGCATCCCTGTGGAGCAGGTCTAACGGTATGGAGAGCTCTCCTGCACCAAGGAGCATCAGATCCCACAGAGGACCCGAGCTCCAGCAGCCTCAGCTGACTGGTCCAACAAGGATCAACTTCTTCTGACCATCTCTTCACACACAAGTTCTGTAAGATTCTTTTACTTTTGTTTTGCTCGTGAAACTTAAACCCTTCAAGACCCCCCGTTTATTTTTATAATAATAATAATAATTATTATTATTATTTTTATTTTTAACTGTCCACATTTTTGTCAAGCAACATCAGCGTCGTCGACTGTCATGGAGCAAAAAAGAAAAACAAGAGAAGTGAACTGGACTATACTTGAGGAGTCTGCTTAGACTTGCTTTTTTGGGATGTGATTGGCCACATTTTTTTTTACTTTTTTTAATGGACTTTTATCAAGAACTCTACGAACTTGACTGGGGAAGAAAAAAAAAAGATGTGAATTGTTGGACTATACTTGAGGGGTCTTTTGGTATGTGGTAACTTTTAAAAAAAATATATATATATATATAATTTTAATATAAGGACTTTTTTTACACAAATCAACAAAAAACATATTTGATGTGGATCAAACAAGAAAAATGAGAGGTGAATTGTTGTTGGACTGTAATTGAATGGTCCCCTTTTGTGACAATGGTGACATGAACATTAAGCAAGTGAAAATCCTAAGCCTAAGGGGATTAGTCAGCTGGAACTGATCTACTCGTTAGTAGTATCCATGCACAGTTGTGGGCAGTTAAGGAGGAGCTTTTCAAAGAAAAAGGAAAAGAAAGAGAAATCCACATCTGTTTTTTGGATCATGGCTGTTGAGTGCGTAGTGAGGTCTGGGTTTCTGTTCTGTCTCCTGATGCTGGGATATTCTTCCAGTGCTCTTCACAACACCTCTGCCAAATATGCCTTAGTTGTGGAAAACACACTCCAGGAGGAAAAGCACATGCCATCGCATGTCCACCCCAACCTCTACTTTGATCTGGCAGAGGTGCAGAAGCTGAAAAAGAAAGCAGGCACTACACACAGCCACATTTTCAAAGTGATCCAAAATGCCGTCACCACTATGCTTGAGAACCCAGCTGTCTACCTGCCGCCGGTGAGCCACGAGGACTTTGGAAAGAAATGGAATGAGATATACGGCAACAACCTGCCCCCTCTTGCTCTCTACTGTCTACTTAGACCTGAGGACACAGCTGCATCTCAGTTCTTAATAAAATACATGGATCGTATGTCAGAATATCCAGACTGGATGGTGAGTAGTGCCCCCCGCGATGACGTTCCAGTGGCCCACTCCCTCACTGGCTTTGCCACAGCTTATGATTTTATTTATACCTATTTAGACACTCAGCGAAGGGTTCGGTACCTTGAGAAGATCCGGGCTGTCACGGGGGAGCTTTGTGAACTGTCTAAGTATAGAGGTTGGGGCAGACAGTTCCTACAGAACCACCAGCCTACAAACATCCTAGCCATCCTTATTGGAGCTATTGTGGCCGGGGAGCATAAAGACCCTGAAACCATGATGTGGAAGCAACTAGCAGTGAACTACATGGAAAAGACAATGTTCCTCCTCAACCATATCGTGGATGGTTCCCTAGATGAAGGCGTGGCGTATGGCAGTTACACGTCTAAATCCATCACTCAGTATGTTTTCTTGGCTGGACGTCATTTTGACATTGACAATAAGAATAACAACTGGCTGAGAGGTCACTTCATGTTTTACTATGCTACTGTGCTCCCTGGCTTTCAAAGAACGGTGGGCATTGCTGACTCCAACTACAACTGGTTCTATGGGCCAGAGAGTCAGCTGGTTTTCCTGGACACGTTCGTGCTCAGAAATGGTTCGGGAAACTGGCTCGCACAAGAAATCAGAAAGCACCGGCCCAGAGATGGACCCATGATGCCATCAGTAGCTCAGGGCTGGGCTACTTTACATACTGAGTTTGTCTGGTATGACGCCAAGCTTTCTCCAAAGCCGCCGGCTGATTTTGGGAAAGCGAGTATGCACGTGTTTTCAAACTGGGGTGTGGTGACTTACGGTGCAGGGTTACCTTATGCCCCGGAGAACACCTTTGTGTCTTTTAAATCAGGGAAGTTAGGTGGCCGGGCAGTGTTTGATATTGTACATGCTAAGCCTTATTCATGGATTGAAGGCTGGCATAACTTTAACCCTGGCCATGAACACCCTGATCAGAACTCTTTTACTTTTGCTCCAAATGGACAGGTATTTGTCGCCGAGGCCCTGTATGGACCAAAATACAGCTACCTTAACAATGTGCTGGTGTTTGCCCCCTCCCCCACCTCCCAGTGCAATAAACCATGGGAGGGGCAGCTTGGGGAGTGCTCCAAATGGCTCAGACGGGGAGAAGAAGAAGTAGGGGACAGTGCTGGTGAGGTCATCACGGCATCTTCACATGAAGACACGTTGTTTGTTTGCGGGGAAGCCGTGTCAGCCTATTCGTCGGCCATGAAATTGAAAAGTGTGTACCGGGCTCTGGTTCTGCTCAACTCTCAGACTTTAATGGTGTTAGATAATGTGGAAAAGCAGGAAGATTCTCCGCTGACTTCATTCAGCGCCTTTTTCCACAACCTGGACATTGATCTGAAATATGTGCCTCACAAGTTTTTGGACAGGTACAACGGAGCTCTGATGGATGTGTGGGATGCCCATTATAAAATGTTCTGGCTGGACAGTCAGGGAGCCAGTCCAGTTGCCAGGATACAAGATGTGGAGCAGGACGCAGAGTTCAAGAAGAGATGGACACAGTTCATAAATGTGACTTTTCCCATGGACACCTCAGTCAGCAGGGTAGTTTATCTGATGCATGGCCCTTTTGTCAAAGTTTCAGACCTCAGGTTTATTGACAACAGCAAAAATGGGGTTAGAATATCCGTTACGCTGAATGACACAGAGACTACTGTCTCCATTGCGACAAATTACAAGGATATAGGTGCCAGGCACAGCTACCTGGGCTTTGCAGGGTTTGCAAAATCAGAGAGCAAACGCAGGGTAATTCATTTCGGTCAGGGGGTTCAAACTTTGTCCAGCCAGGAAAAAAGAAATTCCACTTCTGACTTTGGCTTTGTGTTAAGCATCGTAGCAGTATGGATTCTTTGTTTTGTTGTTGCATTTTTGGCCATAAAGAACAGGTTTAACATTTCTTTCAGTAAGTTTATCAGGTTCATTCTTATTTTGACATCGTTTTTCTGGGTTTTGGAACTTTTGGTAATGTCCCAAAGCTGTAAAGAGACCTTCTGTGGCATCAGATTGCAAGACCTCCAGTTTTCTGATGAAGTGGCCACAAGAGCCTCAATCCCCTATCACACACCAGACCCACTCCCTTTCATCATCATGACATCCCTCCCTGGCTCTGGGGCAGAGATTCTTCGGCACCTTTTTGACAACAGCACTGATTTTGTGTACCTCAGAATCCCTTCTGCTTATCTCCACGTGCCTGAGACCAAGTTTGTGCTGGACTCTCTGGTGGATGCTTGTGAGTGGTCCAGGGCAGACGCGCAAAGTGGAAAGTTCATGGCTATTCAGGGATGGTTCCATTCCATGCTGCACAGCATCCGGCTGCACCTACAGAACATTCAACTCTACAAAAGCAGTACTGGAGCTGGTGAAGCCAGCAGGGTTCAAGGAACCAGGAGGAAAAGCAGAAAACTGTTGATGGAACAGAATGTGTCCAGAGAGAAGAGACCAGCAGACTGGGATGCGGAGTATATTAGAGGGCTCCGGCAGCACTTGGTGTCCTACCCGAATGCCTGCCCTGTCCTGAACCTGAGGAGTGGGAGCTGGTCTCTAAAACTCCCTTTCATTCACGAGGTCATTGGGCGCTCGTTTCGCTCAGTCCAAGTGGTGCGAGACCCCCGGGCCTGGATCTATGTGATGCTGTACAACAGCAAGCCGAGCCTTTATGCTCGCATTAACATCAAAAAGCACTTGCTTAACATTGTGAATCAGAGCATCAGTGAGGCAGGGCAGGTCTGCACAAGGTTTGACCCCGCATTTCAAACTCTGCAAAGCATTCTTGACCAGCCAGCTTCTAGCCCCGTGCTGCTGCTTACTCATCTCTGGCTGGCCCACACCTCTGCCAGCCTCACAGCAAGCTCAGACCTGCCACCTCACACCTATCTCAGGGTGAGGTTTGAGGATATCGTGCATATCCCTGAGGAGACTGCAGGAAGGATACATGAGTTTCTCGGCATACCTGTTTCACCAGCTGCCATAAACCAGCTTACCTTTGCTGCATCCACAAATCTGTATCACTTAGCATATGAAGGGGACATATCGCCTGGCAAAATCAACATGTGGAGAGAAAACATGGCTGCTGATGAGATCAGACTAATAGAGGACATTTGCTGGCCTGTCATGGAGACACTCGGGTACAAAAGACACAGTCGTGTGCCATTTGTATGAAGTGAATTAAATAAATTCCGCTTCAAAGCTGGCCTTGTAATTTGTATGCCAAAATGTCTTTTCTTTTAGTTCAGTTTATTTTTTCTCTGAGACCATTTAAGTAGATATGAGCAAATTGTATTGAAGCCAGTGTCGACTGATAATAATAATGCTAAATTACTATTAAGCATTATTATTATTTTTATATTTTATGATTAATGTGACCAGTGATTCCAAACTTTTGAACAGTAGTGTAGATGCTTTTCTCTACAAACTAGCAACAAATCTAGCACGTTATGGCCACAGGGTGAGGCCACTGGTCATGTCCATTGCACAGGACAACTGCAAATGTTTAAGCAAATGTGTTTGCAGGGCAAATGAGGACAAGACATTTCCTGCGCCAAGAGGTACGTCGGAACATTCCTGGCCAGCAGAGCTGGTGTGGAGCTCTTTGCTATTTACATCATGAGAAACGTCTGTTGTTGAATCTCTTTCAGATGAAAGCTTGCACATCACTGCGTTTTGTGATGTAACTGCATTTGCAGGCCAAACCACTAAAATGTCGAGAGATAGTTTGAGAGGGACACTGAGAGAATAGCTCGGTTCATAACATGTCCAAACATCGCCCATGAACTTGCTGTGGTTTGCTAGAATGTGAAGCTCACTTGCTGTCAAACACAACCAAAAGCGGAGCGGGTTCGGCCACAGGCTTTGTTTCCAAGCGACAGCTGCACAGCTGTGGGGAGGTCAGATGTAGCCCACTCTCCTCAAACCGTTGGTCTCTGCTAATAAAGTTGAGGGGAAGGGAGGGCTGCCCAGCAGAAATGTCTCAAAGGCCCTGTTCTTAGAGTACCCGCACATTTTAGTGTTTTACTGCTCTTGCACTCCAGAACCAGAGTTGAGAACCTGTGCCAGACATGATCATGACTTAAAGGGAAATTCCACCTATTTGAATTTTTTTGCAAGTCCTTAAGGTGTAAACGGTTATTTTGATTGGTTGGATGTGAAGTTCACATGGGAACCAGGGGTCTGAAAGCGTTTATTGCCTCTAAATGGTTATCTCACATATAATTATTCCTTGAAATGGTTACAAATACACAGCCTGATGCTGTTTTGCAATAGTTTTAAGATTTATTTATTTTTTTATATGTGTTCATAGTGGACAGATACATGTAACACGTTGAAGGCAAAGTAGTACCAAAAGAAAACACAATTGTTCAGATTTATCACCATTTTACCATCATTAACTGGTCATTTTGGATCATTAAATGACTATTTTGGATTATAGGCAAAATCTGGTTCCTATTACCACCCTTGTAAAGAAATCTGACTTTACAGTGAGCCATTTCACATCAAACCTCTCTGACTCTGCAGCCACTAAATTATTCATAAACTTTGCTTTTACAACGTGATTTGATGATTCAGACATGGAGTTTGTCCAGTGCTAACAAGAGGTGTAAGCTTCCATTACTTGTCAGCTACATTAGCCTTGGAACTAAAGAAGCTAACTTTAAGATACCAAACATGTCTTGCTTGATGTAATACATGTGAGTTGAGGGGAAACTGTAAATTTGATCCATTCCTGCTTAACTGAAATCCTGTTTTGTGAAGAACCCCTTGGCCTTCATGTGAGGTGGAGGTCTCGTATGCAGTGTAACAGTACATGAGGCAGCGAGGAGAACTTCCAGCTGCCCTTCATTCCTTAAAGCACAGGAATGTCCGTCAGTACAGACGTGCCGGCACTGGCCGAGAAGTTTCCTGCAGTCTGCAATTTCTTGTAAGTGTGAGAGAGCTTGACTTTGCTGTTATGTAATCAAACCACTGCAACAACTGTGGTGGAAAAAGAGTAAGGAAGAAACTTGGCCAGATGTAGGGATGTTGTAATTTCTGGCTTGTCAGTGTTTTCTTTCAGTGTTTCTCACAACAGTGGTAGGAATGTAACCATACCTTAACACACCATAGTGTAGACGCTCGTTCCTTCTTTGAAACATCACCCTTCACATTTGTCATTTTGATAATACCTGAAGAGCGTTTCTATTGGAAATGTGGACATGGATCAAGCCTCATCTTGGTCTACCCTGGAATGCCAGTGGGGTTTTACCGTTAAGCCCTAAATGGTAAGATTTGGCTTAAAAGGGAGTTCCATTAATTTTTCCAAATTTCTGCCCAATTAAATTGTGAAGATCAGCAAAGTCGGGGTAGTCGAACGTAAGTTGCTCCGAAGCCTACAGAGCATGAATTGTTCCCAGCTGTTTTGAGAGGAACCAGATGTCTCAAAAGTTATATTCCTCAAAAAGCTCCCTCTCTGAAAAGAGGAACAGTTACAAATACACTGACTCAGACATTGCTTTCTGGTAGATCTGAGATGGAGAGATGCAGTTTTGGCTCAAAATGATTTGGAGATGGCCTAACAACCAATTTATGTATCTCCCTTTTCAGCCTAAGGTTCAGTCCTGCCCCATTCACACAGAAGCTATAAAAAGTTTTTTTTTTTTTTTGTATGAGGCACAAAATAGGGCAGCCAATTGGATTGATGTCATTTACATATAGTCTTAAAGGCACAGTAGCAAAAACAGATTGATTCTAAGGAGAGGCTGGACAATTGTTATGTAAAAATGAACTATCCTTTTTGATCCATAAGACTAAGACTTAAAAACTAACTGAACTGCATTAAAATCATAGTGTAATAAACAAAAAAAACCTCAAACTTGTCAGTCCAGCAGACCCATGTGAAATGAAACTGGAAGGAACAGTCTTTTATTTTCCTGAGCAGAGAAACCCTCGTATTCATGTCACTTTTGAAGAATGTCATGTCGGTGGCTGGAGGTCTACAATAGCCAAAAGGGGTGAAAAGATGCAAACATACCCCTAAATCATCAGCTGGTCAATATTTCTGGATGTTTCATCGATTTGAGACATTTATGTGCCACCATGGGTCATAAACAAAAATAAAAACATGTGGTTCATCCACATTCTACCATCAAAACGCAGCAAAATCTCAACATGCATTAGTGAAGCCATGTTGTCTGGAAACACACTTGTTTTTGGATTTCATGCTTTTTCAAACGTTTCAAGCACTTTCCTCTATGCTGCTTAGCTCGGGTTGTTTCGATGGAGTGGTTGTAGGTTCACAATGGGTTTGCTTAGGGTTTCTATTGTATTTAGCACAAAGCATTTTCAGAGTATTTTCTGGAGAGCTGTATTTTTACTTATACTTTATATTTTATATTATTCTTGTCTCTTGTGTTTCTGTGTGTCTGCAGTTGTAACATAAGTAATTTCCTCCAGGATCAATAGCTTTCTGATTCTGGTTTAACAGATGACCAGCAGAGGGCCTTCTAACCTAGCAGATGTAATGATGTTGTTCTGCAGACTCACAATCCGAGACCTGGCAGCCCCCATGAGCTGCACATTTTTGTGTCTTTTCCTTACTCTACACATCTGGCCTGGGATTTAAGGAGCTTGTTAATTAGCTAGCTGAATCAGGCATGCTAGATGAGGCGCAAAACTGCATGATGTGAGGTTGCCAGGCCTGGGATTGGGAGTTCCATCAGTTTTTGTCCTGTTGAGTAGCCAGCCAGGTAATGGAAATGTTTCCAGTAGCTAAAAGCCCTCCTTCGGCAGCAGTGGATTTTTTCTCGTTAACCTGTTGTGATTGTAAGATACTGATTATCTGAACTGGCAACCTGTCCAGGATGCTTTTCAGCCTTTCATCCTTTGACTGCTGAGATAGGCTCCAGTGCCCCCCCCCCCCCCATGCCACACACACACCGAACCATGGTTAAGGATAAGTAGTTCAGATAATGGATAGATGGATGGATGGATGATCAATCAGGTATTTTAAATAGCCAGCTTTGGTATGGGCTGGGGTTTGGGGCTAAGAGGCGGGTTACAAGTCATTACTATTCCATAGACAGAGCTTAAGCTGACTTCAGTTGCTAATTATAATTAGTGCTAGCATGATAGCTTGAAAAATATGTATTAAAATCCCAAACAACAACAACAACAACAACAAAAACCCACTTTTTGAAAGGCAAATGCATTTCTGTTTTTGCAGCATTTCCATTATCAGCAGATGGTGTATTTCTCTAAAAAGAACTTTTGTATGGTAATTAATGATATCTGTTAATCAGCTGGTTAACAGCATAACCCCCTTTTTTACTCTGACCTTATGAGTGCTGGATATGAGCACCTCCTAACACGCTACACAAATTGCACATCAGTTGTGTGCATGCGTGTCCTCAGCAGGATCATCTGTGTCGCATTAACGCCTTCTCAGTGCACAATAGGTATAACTGGAAAACATATGCTTCGGATCAGTTTAGCGCCTTAGGTGTTAATTAAACAGTGACTTTGTGTGATACTCATAGTAAGTCTCATGGGGAAGGGTTTTCATATTGCGCTAAAACAAACAATGTGAAGAACATGAGCCTTTCTACCTCAAGCATTTCTTAATAATGTTTTTTTGTAAGGTTGAATAAATATGGGGTTCTTTAAGGCTTGTAAAAATAAATGGTTATAATCCTAACCTGGTACATTCAGAAAACCACTGTTCACTTGTTCAGTTTAAAAAATGACCTTTTTAGTTCTAGAAGTTGCACAATAAAGTGTGTGTTACTGAATTTCTTCACAAATCTGGCCTAAAATCAGGTCCGGTGATCAGGTCATCATCTGGGTGAAGTTCGATGAAGAAAATGCAACAAATCATTTCTTGGACCAAGGGCTCAATATTAAAAAGCCCATATCACCAAAAACTGAATTTCCTTGTCTAGAATAAAAGAGGCTCAGTATGTAAATATTTAAAAGCAGCAGAAATAATCAAAATGGCCAATTTCTATGTTAATTGTTGTAAAAGCCATCATATGTCCACCTTTTCAGCTGATGACACTTTATCTCTGCTCCTTCACACTGAGGTTATAAGGAGTGTTTCAGCCTGCATTTTTTTTTTTGAATGAGGCACAACACAGGGCAACCAGTTAGATCAGAGCTCATTTACATATATCAGTCTAAAAGGGACACTAACAGCCTGTTTAATCTTGAGAGAGGTTGGAAAGTGGCCTTGTAAAAATTAGATATTGACTGTTTTTGTACATAAGCCCACACAAATGTTATAAGTGGACCACAGAGGGAAAATTTAAACATAGGGACCTTGAAGCCTCTGTTTTCAGTATCTGGTGTGGCCCCCTTGAGAAGCAACATCATCAGTCCTGTGCATTGACTGGGAGGAGTTTTGGCCCATTTGTCTTTATAAAACTGCTTCAACCCAGTAATGATGGTGGACTTTCTTCCATGAACTTCACACGTCAGGTCCTGGCAAAACATTTCTATTGGATTAAGTCCTGGACTTTGACTGGACTAGGCCATTCAGAAATTCAAAATGTCTTCCATATATTGCCAGACTGACTATTATTTTGGACCAGTACTCATCTTTCAAGGTGAACTTCAGTTCATGGATCGAGGGTGTTTATTCTCTTGCAGAATTTGCTAATATGATCCATAATACAGATTACTGTCAGATAAGGAAAAGTTGTTTTCCAGTGGCAGCCAAACAGGCCCAAATTGTGATCCTGCCACCACCATGTTTCATAGCTGACGTGAGGTTCTTATGCTGGGGTGGAGTATTTGATTTTTTTGCAAAAATCAGAATCAGAAAACTTTATGATGGCACAGGCACACAGAGACACAAAGACAACAACAATATAAAGTCTTGTATAAGTCAAATAAATGTAAAAATAAACTCAAATACTCAGAAAATGCTTAGTACTAAATACACTATGCTACATACAAAAATGCAGTGGTCAGTAAGAGAAGGGAATATAAATACTATGGATGAATAAAAAAAAAAAAAAACAATTATCATTTAAGACAAAGTTGCATTTTGTAACAATCTCCAGAACATTCTTTCAGTGGTCTTCTAACTAATCCAGGGGGTCTTTAGGGAATTTTAAACAGGTAGTAATGTTCTTTCTGGAAAGTACTGACTTCCTTTTCGAATTTTTGCTTGATAGTTGACTCATTAACACTGACGTTAACCAGTGCAGTAGAGGCCTGGAAATCCATAGATGTTAACCTGGTGTTTCTTCTGCTCTCAGAATATTGTTGAACGTTCTCTATTTTTAGCCTAATCTGCCTGACAAGAGTGGAACTGTGTAGTCCACACTCTTCCACCAGTTTTTCAAGGTCCTCTGAGATGTCCTTTGACCAAGACATAGCATGCATTCAAAGGTGTGGTGAAGACCAGACTTTGATACTGAAGACTCTGAGTGATGTTTTTGTTGGTTTTGTAATATGACAGGGTCTCCTATACTCATAGCTGATGATTGTTCCTCCAGACCTTAATTGTCTCTTTTACCAAAATGATAATTCTAAAAGTTCACATTTATATAAATTATCAATATAATTTGATGCTGGATAACAAAGTTCAATTAATGAATGGAAAACTGTATTATCCTTTGTGCTGTTTGTTCTGTTTACTAAAGGCTTCACAAATGTTCTGTTGTCACTGTATGTGCCACTCTAACCACAGTTGCCACAACAAGATAATGATGATCAGGTATTACTATTATTATTATTATTATTATTATTATTATAATTACTACTTCTACTACTGCTACTACTAATAATGATCATTCTTTTTATTTTTACTATTATTATTATTAGTACTAGTAGTAGTTGTAGCAGTATCAATACTACTACTACTACTACTACTAATGATAGTAAAAAAAAAAAAATAATAATAATGACAATAATTGTTCATGATAGCAGCAAATGGGGTTCCATTTTTACTGCAGAAACCTTTTTTTCTAAGCGTGTAGAACCATTGCTCAGCAGAAGCAGCTCTTTATCTGCACCAATCATTGTGAATTTATGTTGTGACAGTTTTTTTTTTTTGAGTCTAGTGGTAAAACTGCCACAGTGACACTCCATAATATGGGAACGTGAAGGTAGTCTTCTCTCTGTCTCTGGATGCAGTGGGTGCAGGCGAGGCGCGTGGCCAGCGTTTGAACATTCACGCGGGGTACAGAACCCCTGGCCCATGATTAATTTACTCGTCGCGGCGACTTTGATGAATTATGTTGTGTTGCGAGACCAGTGCCATTTATTCTTCTTAATGTCAAGCCCTTGGAAACTGCACACTGATAGAACTGCGAGGAGCTGTGGTTAATACGGTGAGGAGTCCGCAGAGGTGCAATAGGGGAGAGGGGGTGGGGGTGGATTTAATCATTCGGGGTGTGTTGCACTGACCACGTGGTTCAGGGCATCTACTGCATTTTCCTTAGAGAGTGCATCAATATGCAAACGTTGATATACGCTCTACAAAATGAAGGTTCTTAAATGATTCCTGGATTTGACGTAGGGTATGGAATTTGGATAGAACCTTTACATTATGCCGAGGTTCTTTAAACTTTAAAAACCTTTTTCATACTCTCGTATGGAGAAATGGTGCTTTAAAGAAAGGTGTGACTGATGGGTTCCAGTAAAAGGCTTTTAGGGCTTTCTGGCCGACCGGGCCAGGATCTCAGTAACAGGGGATGGGGGTGGGAGTGGGAGGGTTTGGTGGTCAGTTGGTGGACTGTATTTGTTTTTTTCATTGTTGAGAAATGTTGTCTCCTGGATGGTTTCATTGCATATTTTGCTAGCTTCTTCACACATTAGCATCCCCTGTAGAAATGCATTTGTTTTTTATTTAGCTGTCATCTCATTATGAAATATGATAGAAAGGTATGATTGTCTTAAAGCTTAAATAAAAAATTATGGATATTTTAATATTATTGATTGCATTAACAGTAAGATTGAAATAGTGGATTTCAGCAGTGAGGTAACTGACCTGTGTTTGTGCTATCAAATAGCTCATGGCTTGGTCTGCCTAATGGTTAGGAATCTGAGGAGGTTCTTTCATGGCATTGCATCAAAGAACACTTTTTGTTGATCAGCCATGTCTCCAGAAAGCTGCCATAAGGAGGATTGATGTTTGATCAGATTCCTCAGCATTTGGGATGGCCATTGTCCCCTGATTCTAAATGATCTACTCCTGAGGTGGTTTGTGAAAACAGACCCTGCTGTCTGAAGTGGCTGTCTGTATCATTTTTCAGTAAGTCATACTGCACCCTAAACCATATCTGCTGTGCTACCATCTTGAAGAGCTGGGTGAGGTTTGAGTGGATTGAGAGACATTTTGCCGATGTATTTATGGAAAAGATTTGTTAGCTACATTAGCATCATAGCTCCAGTGCTAAAATGAAGAAGTGAAATTTGGACTCCACACATCTTGGTTGTTGGATCCATAAGTCTGTGCCCCCTTACTGAAGATATGGATGTGTTTTTAGAGACATTTTGAGCATGTGTTTACAAGAGGATTTGGGAGGGTATAGACTAGCATTTGTGAACAATAGCCTTGCAGCTCCAGAATCAAAAATTGGAATCCAAGCATGTCTTGGTTGATGGACTGCATCTGCGGCAAATTGTGTAAATCTGAGTGAAATTCAGTGTGTTTAATGTAAAAGTATTAAGGATGTTGGGCCTACTAGCAAGCCCCTGTTTGTTAGTGTAGAGTATTTACTTCTGTTATCAGAAATAGAAAGGTCTTTATTTAGGTCTGAGAGGGTTAAATCAGCATTGAAAAATGCCTACCAAGGACTTAACAACTGAAGATGGAAAATCAGTCGAAAAACCCAAAAGAATGAACATGGGAGCTACAAGCCAACATTAACCATCAACATGAATTACGTTAAACATCTCTTTCCAATGTAAAAATGCTTCAAAAAAATAAAACCAAGCAACCAAACCGTGCAGAAAGCCCTATGGGTTTTTGCAAAGAGCTCCATATGTACCACTCAAGGGCATTTATGTGGAATAAGACGCCTTGGATAGTTTTCCTAATTTCACTTTTAAGTGCTGAGCCGAAAGCAAGATCTGTATCAGATTCCTAGATGTGAATGAAAGGTCCCCAGCTAATCCTTATTAGCATTCGCGCCTGACCCTATTTTATCGGCGTAATGGGATGGTAAAATTAATAACAAATACGGGCTCAATTAATGAATCAAGCTGCTTGAAGCGGGCATGTAAGAGTCTTACCAAGGGCCTTGTAATGATGTGCACAGATCGCTAATCAGCCTATTCAGAACGGCTGCTCCTAGGGTCATTAGATCCTGCGCTGGCTTCCATTCAATCTGTAGAAGTTACAGAAATAAGAATGAAAAAAGGGGTTCCTTGTAATTGCATCCATTTACTGATGATTTTCAAAATCTACTTCTAAAATCTCGGCCTTTCAAGCCATCTCCACCATTCCTCACTTCTGAATCAGGGGCTGATACAATCTAAATGCTAATCAATTCCAGCGACAGGCCCCATTTCGGCATGGCCGATTCTGTACCACTCTTCCTCTTGTCCGCAGGGACTGAGAAGACGAGAGGTTTTGTTAGCATGCTGAGGTTCAGTGGGTCTCCCACCAGCCCAGGCTAACCGCTGTTTATTAGATTAAAGCCCAGTGGCCTAGCGGTCTCGCAGAGGCTGAATAAAGAGTTTCTGCTTCTGTAAAACTAATATGTAAAGCATTTTATATGGTGATCACAAGCCAGCTAGTCTACACAGCTCAAAACATCCCAAGCAAACCAGTGCTATCCTTTTGCATATGCTAATTATTCATCATGTTATTGGTTATAAACCTGATTGTGGAACCTCAGTTCAGCAGTCTTTTTATCTGGTGGCTGGTCGGCGCTTATGAAGTTATACAGAGCTGTGTGAACACAGCGGATAAAAGAGGATCCATACTCCATTTTGCAGGATCAATGCTCCATGAAGCCACGAGGAGACAGGGGATTACGCTAATAGTCTTAATACGCACTGTTGGGCCTTTTACTACACCCATGTCTCAGCATACCAAAAACCCTCTCCCCTACGTACACTTTTTTCCCCAGCTCAGCCGAATTGTCTAATTATTAGTGATGGTTAGCATTAGCCCCTATATTTAGCTTGATTCCTGTAGTATAGACATGCTAACATTAGCTCAATTGTGCACAAAAACTGCATCCAGCTTCTTCTAAAAGGGTCTGATTTCATTTATCATTTGGAATTATTAACACACTCCAAACTGAGAGATTTTTCCAAAAATTGTGGATAAGGATTTCACATTAGGCCAAATAAATTTTGCCAGGGGTTATTTAAAGCTGTCCAGCAGTTTTTATTAACTAATGGTTTAGTGTTGTGGTGACTGAATAGGTGGGTATCCCTTCTCAGGGACCCCCTCCCCAACATGTGTTCACACCATGATCTAATGATATTTCCTCATATACTCCATATTTATAGGACCTAAAATGGGCCAAATGTATAAATAAAAGGATGACGGTATAAACTACAGATGATTAGGGTCCTTTTTTAAAACAATAGATACTACTATGATTTTGTTGTCTGCAGATCACTGATATTCTTACAATTATTTTGTGTTTGTATTTTCCAAAAACAAATATTTATTATAAGAATATGAAATGCTCAATTGAGACATTTTCAAATTAAATATGAATACATTTCCCAAAACCATCTCCCAAAATCTAGATAGTAACACAAGAATGAAAATTTAGAAACAGGAAAATTAATTGAATTTGCAGAAGAGATTGTTTGAATTTCATTGTTATTATTATTGTACCAAGAAAACATTACTTTTTATATACAGTATTTCACAAAAGTGAGTACACCCCTCACATTTTTGTAAATATTTTATTAGATCTTTTCACGGGACAACACTGAAGATATGACACTTTGATACAATGTAAAGTAGTCAGTGTACAGCTTGTATAACAGTGTAAATTTG
>JBBPCZ010000042.1:26946467-26964521 GCA_037974445.1 Brycinus macrolepidotus
TGTTGGAAAGGGGTTGAGGTCAGGGCTCTGTGTGGGCCAGTCAAGTTCTTCCACACCCAACCATGGACCTTGCTTTGCGCACTGGGGCACAGTCATGCTGGAATAGAAAAGGTTCTTCCCCGAACTGTGTTCACAAAGTTGGAAGCATGGCATTGTCCATATTATCTTGGTATGCTGAATCATCAGGATTGCCCTTCACTGGAAGTAAGGGGCCGAGCCCAAACCCTGGAAAACAGGTCTGTCCCAATACTTTTGTCCATGTATTTGAACTGCAGTTGTATCTGTAGGTACCATTTCAATGGGTTTTCTGGTCACTTCACCTGCAGTTTAAACTGGTGGATCTCATTTTTCTTATGGCGCACAGCTAAAAAATCTTCTCTGTCTTAAAGCAGAATTAGCATTTTCAAAATCTGACAGTGATTAAAAGACTAATGGACATTTTGTGGCCTTCTGCTTCAAAGACTTTATCCAGGGTTAATTCCTCTTAGTGTATACTAAGTGTGCACTGAAAAAAAACTAATCTCCAGCCAACATAACTTCACCTCTCTAATTCCGAATGCTTCGATTCCCTTAGGCTGAAACAGCATAAAATGAAGTTCCTTTGTTGAGCCATGGAAACTGACATGAGTGTACAAGTGGGGGGTGTCTGTGAAGATTAAACCTTCATTGCAGAAGCAAAAAATCTATTATTTTTCAGCATTTTAATCTACTCTTCTCTTTAAACCACATGATTTCACATTTGTATTTGTTGTAGTATGTAAGAACATGATCTAACAAAGCAGGTCTTTGGTTGGTTGAAGCATTATAGCTAGAAATAAGCAATAGAGGCCGTGTTTTACTGCAGTTAAGGGCTGTTGTTAGGTACAGTGAAGCTTTTATAAAATGCCTAAATACAATATGATAAAATGTACCAATGTTCAAAAAGTAGTTTCATTCCTTTTCAATAATCACAATAAACATCTCTTCCACCAAGAGAACTAGTTTGTGAACAGCTGTTCTCTGAATAGAACAATGATTTCTATTCTACAAAATTCAGTTGATGTGTGTGTTTCTATGTGTATCAAATATTTTGCAACAAATTTGAACACAGCTGAACCTACCAGAGTTTAGAGCCAGAACCAGAATTTGTGTACATTTTATACCAATAAATGATATATAATGATCAGTATACTGGTGGTGCTGAATGCTGAGTAGCTGGAACACCTTCATCTAGGCACCTTGTATCTTTAGCAGCCTGTCGCAATAAAACATTTGTTCCCATTTCTTTCATTTAATCTACTCAATATGCCACAGATAAGACAGGCATAAAATAGAATTTTTGCACCAACAAAGTGATTCAAGGCAAAATACAAGAAGACTTTTGCACAGTACTGTATGTCATGTGAAAAAAATAGGACACCCTATGAAAACCTGTCTTTATTAACATATATCATGTTTATATATGTATGTAAAGCGTGATATATATAATGGCATATATAATATATAATCTTTTCAGCGTTTCCTATCATATGAGAGACCAGTTTTTGAACTGGCAGTTTACAGTGAAGCCCGGTGACCCTTGAGGCAAGTTCATGGTCCAGTGAGAGAATGAGATTATTCCGAGCAGGCGCCCATGTCGCCGAGCAGGAGTGCAATTTCATTACGGCCAAGAATAAAGCTTTTTAATAATAGGCTTAATTCCGCGCTGCTTCCAGCTCAGTTACAGAACTCTGAGATAACGGAGAAAAAGCGAGACACCTGTACGTCCAGTTGGGGAGATTACACTGGTAATATGAGCTAATAAGCACCTTTGGCTAAATTACAAAGACAGGCACTATTGTCATCAGTGCTTCTGCTCTGACGCCCGTAATGATATCTCTATATCTCTGCCTGTGTGTTAACCTCAATGCAGGAACTGAATCGGGTCGTTATCACTGTACCAGAAAACATAAAGTATTGGGAGACGCATAAATCCTGGAGGAAAAAAATTGACATTCTAACAGATACATTTTCTTAAGTCGTAAACAACTCCAAGCGACAAGTTCAATTGAATTTCTCAATCAATTTGCAGGGGAGGAAGATATACTCCCAAAGTAGATAATCTAACAGTCTAAAGTAATAATGGCTTTCCTGTCTTATTGATTGTCTGTTGCATGCCCTGGCATGTTCCAACTTATGCTGCAAATACTGCGAACAGTTGGTGGCCATCTGTTATCATGTTGGAGCTGATCAATTGTTTTTCTTCCATATGACACATTTGGAGGATGAAAATAAACTCCGAGGGCCTTCCATGGGGGGCAATTATCTTATTTAGTAAATCTATCATACAGAAATCGATGACGATGTGGCGGCATTTGCCTTGCAGGATTTGAGCTCCATTACGCGTCGCCCCACACACTCCACCAACAAGAAAGAACCAGAACCATTTTGGTTCTCTTTCAATGCCATTGGTCCCCTTGCAAGTACAAGGGGTTTAGCCATACACTTGCATTCCAGGCCTACTTCCACTTTGCTGTTAGCGATTAATGACTACCCCTAGTTACATATTCGCTTCCTTCTTTCAAGCTCACATCTATAAACCTATCGTATTGTTTCCATCTCTTGTAATTGTCTCAGTTCTGACCACACAATCTGATTGGTTGACAACAGTGTTTCATCGTCTAATCATCCTATGTTGGTAACACGCTGAAAAAGGAAGCCCAAACCTCTTCTAAACAAGCCCCAGAGGATCTGGACTTTTATTTAGGAGCTGTTTCGTCTGGCTATTTTCTAGGTTTTCAAACAGCATAATTCATTTAGTCATTAATTAAGCCACTTATCCTAACCAGGGTCATGGGGGGTGCTGGAGCCTATCCCAGCACTCATAGGGCGAAAGGTAGAGAAACACACAAAGGTCGCCAGTCCATTGCAGGGCAGACACACAGACAAACACATCCACACCTAGGGATAATATAGCATCTCTTATTCACATGATGCGCAAGTTTCTGGGCTGTGGGAGGAAACTGGAGATCCCAGCCCTAGTGGTTAATCACACTATCACACAATGACATTTGACTACTAAAACAAAGTGACAGTAATCCAATTTCTAAAGAAAAAGCTGAGCTACAATTAATTTTGTCCACTAGATTTTAAGCACCAGACTCTGGGATGTTGCAATTGGAAATGTGCTTGTACAGTTTGATGACCATTAAAATCCATTCCATTCTCTTCCATTTTTGCACATTACAGCAGCATCCAGACTGACCTCCAAGCAAAGTGGTTCTTTCCACAGCTGTTATTCAAACTGATAACTGTCGGTGTGTGTCTGACTCTGAGCAGACGTGGTTATTGCACTAGTTGCACCTTTAATTTGAGATCTCACACTGCCACTGGCCTATCACAACTTCACACCTCCCCCTGTACTGTTCCAGGCCCAGATATAGCACCGGAGACGTCAACAAATGCACTAAAATCAACCAAACTTTCATATGAGAGAATGAGTCAAAAGCAGGGAAAATGGCCTTCGGTGAAACAAAAAGAATGAAAAACAAGGCACATGTAATTCCATGTGAAGTCGTGTACTTATTTCTATCAGGTGGCTTGTAAACTAACAGCTCCGGGGGCCAGGGGATGACAAATATTGTTCATAATGGCTGAAAACTAATGAAGCATGAGATGGCAGCAAGAGCTACGAGAGGGCCAGAGGCGAGCTCACTCACTTCTCTCACTCTGCCTCCCCCCCATCTCTTTCGCTCTCTCTCTCTGTCTCCTTCTCTCTCACTGCTTATCTCTCAGTTCTCCTTGCTTGCACGCTTCTTCCCCCTGCTCTCCTGCAATTCTTCACTTCCCCTTCGTCCCCCGTCCTCAACCTTCGCACTCTTCATCTCTCCGCTCTATATTGTCAGTTTCCAAGTGGACTAGACAAGCTGTTTGCTCTCTAAGCTTGCCATAATACTACTGTCCCATTTATTCTCTCTGTAATGCCATGGGTGTGGGTGAAAACAGACCATGAACAGTGCATTTGTTTCATATAACTCGTTTTTTGGGGCACTTTGTTCAATGGATTTGTTCCAACATTCACCACACTTAGTCATGGCAAATCCCCACCTACAATTTGACCCTTGGCTAAACCCCTCCCTGAAATACTAAATTGTTCCGATCATATCTGAGCAACTGTAACTAGGGCTCGGTAACTCAGAAAAGCTTTAAGAACTATACCTAAATGCTGGAGTGTTGTGTGTGTGGGGTACATCAGAGGTTTGGAAGAGGGAGTATAATTTTACCCATTTTCAACAAACTGCGATGTGGAATAACTAGTGTGGAAGGCTACATTACCCATCAAAAATCACAAACAAATATAAATTTCAGCTTCATAGTATGTGACTAAAAAGCTGACTAGCAAGTCTGGCTAGCTAACAAAGTCTTTGTTTGTCAGTGGTAATGTTAACTCATCAGATTAAGTGCCATATGGTACCATGAAAAATATTTGCCCCCCGCTGATCTCCTCTATTTTCACATATTTATCACACTAAATGGTTTCAGATCCTCATGCAAAATGTAATATAAGACAAGGAGGACATGAGGAGACACAAAACAATCAGATGGTCATTTCATTTATTGTTCACACCCCATAACCTTCACTCCTCATTGCTCACTAGCAGTTCAACACAGAGGTACACAATTTATCACAGGCAGAGTTCTAGTGAATTTGATAAAAGAATTATAGCGAAAATAGTGTATTTCATCATTATTGAAGTATGTGAGTAGAAATTCTTTCCTTTCAATGGAATGGCCACTAGAGGGCCTGCAGAAAATACCACAATGAATAAAACTATACATTCAATGCATCTTATTTTTCACCTGGATCATAATTGTTTTCTCACTTTTTGACTGTGTCTATAATATTTTTTTCCGCTGAAAGATTGTGATGCTATGTGTGTGGCCTTTACATGTATACTTGTAACCTATTTGTCTGGTTCTTTCTGAAATATTGGCTGCATTGCTCCAGAAATCAGAAGGATTTTGACAAATGATAAATCAGCTGCATTTCAAAAGCAAAGCTTTGGTCCAGATGGGTTGCATTTCCAGACCGATATATCATTGAAGGCTTTTGCAATCAGAGGAATCCTTCAAATGCAGCTTGCAGTCTGAACTATTTGGTTGTGTATCCATTTGTTATGTTTAATTGTAATAAAAGCTCTTAACTCTATGTGGATGTTCTTTAAACTTGAAAAATGTTCTTCAGACTCATTAACAAACTCTTATTAACAAAATGCTTTCTAAAAGAACCATCCACTCAAAGGTTCTTTAAGGAAACCAAAATTAGTTCCTCTGCAGCAATATTTTTCTCTGTTTTTTATAAATACCTCCAACGTTCAGTCTTGCTTCTCAACTTTAAAGCACTCCCAAAAACAACGATTCACCAGTCCATAAAACCTTCCTCTTCATCTCAGATGTTCTTCTTTGTATGTTTCCCTTTCTCAGTAACAATTTCTTGAACAGCTGACCTTTCAGACCTCATTACGGAAGGATGGGCAGAAACACCTGTGGATTTTTTCTGATCTGAAGATTTTATCTCAAAGATAAATTCGATTTTCTCTCCAAGATAAATGTTATGATAAATAAAGTTTGTCTGATGGGGAGAGTTTGGGTGGTCTACCAGGCACTGTCTTTTAGAATTCTGTTCTTCAGCTTATTATTTTTCCCACTGTTCTTTTCCACTTATTTTACTTTGGCTTTTTACTTTGGCAGCTGGTGGCCTAGTGGTTAGGGCGTTCGCCCTGTGATCAGGAAGTTGTGGGTTTGATTCCCAAGACTGCCAGTGACACCTCTGAGGTACCCTGAGCAAGGTACCGTCCCCACACACTGCTCCCCGGGCGCTGTGTTCCTGGCTGCCCGCTGCTTCACATGGTGAGTGGGTTAAATGCAGAGGAAAAAATTTGTGCTGTGTGTGTGGTGTGTTCACGTATGACAGAATGGTCACTTTCACTTCACTTCCTTATGCAAGTGTATGATCTTCTATCTAATCTTAGAAACCTCTCCTTTAATTAACTTAGATGTACATGAGAAAGAAATGTGCTAGGCAGCTGAGGTGTGTTTGGGTAGTGGCTTGGGTCTCTTTGGAGCACAATGTCAGTGAGAGCTTTATGAACTGTTCTTGTTGGGAAGACAAAGCTGTGATTTTTTTTTTATATTGGAAGGATAGAAGAGTTAAAGAGACAGTAGGGTGCACAGAAGCAACGACAAATTATATACTATCAGAATTATTGTACTTACTGTAATTTTTTAAATAAATATACGTTTCCTGCTTTATTTTCTGATGCGGGAAAATGACTCAAGCTTGACTGTTTTTACTGGACGTTAATTGAACGAAAGGGCAGTCCATGACCTTTGCATGGTACTGTAACCACCTCACATTAGAAATAACTATCACCGCATGTCTGGAAAGGCTGCTGCACATCACTGGCCATGTGCGATTTTATTCTGACAGACAACAGAGCATAGTTAGGAAATACGTGCTACCTTCATTTCTCTTTTCATGCCCATCTATGTGGTCTAAAATCCATTAGTTTAGTGTCACAAAGATTAATTCCTACCCACACTAGCACCTTTTGGTCCAAACCCTGGCCAATGCTCGGCTGTGGCCTCAAAGAAATTGAAATCATAACCTGTGGCCTATTTTTCGGACGGGTTGTCTGTTCCGTGTTCCTGTAAGCATATTCGGTTGACCGGTGCATTTCAGGAAGCCAGACAGCGAGACACACACACATAAAAACTCAAGAACCTTGTTAGCTCAGTTTCACATTGTACCCACAGCTTTGGTCTTTGGATTCCGGGTGAATGTTGTGTATGTGTGTAGCGGCCCTGATGCGTGTGTGTGGACTGTTCTGGGTTGTTCAATCCCATAATGTTTCTGAGTTGGCCCTTGCCGGATGCTGGACAGAGTTGTATTAGATGGAGGATCACACTGCATTAAGACTCTATGACGGTTTTAGCATTCCAAGAGCCTTATGAAATCTAATTGCATTATTTGGGTCTGGTCTCTTCAAAAAGTAATTAAATTATCTACGGGTCCCTCAGAGAGAAAAAGAAACAGAAGTGCCGTCATGCATTATTCATGCCGTGCACTGGAAGCTCATTAAATAAAATGGACCACTTCATGTTTATGATAACCATTTTTACTGTATACGTAATTACGAACTTCCCGTTTCCCGAAGAAAAGCATACGCAAGTTTGGAAGGTAGCTTTTTTGTTTGTTTGTTCTATAAATAACATAATCAGAAAAAATCATTTCCAATGATTAAGTCAGAGTAACTGGCTGAAATGTGATCGAAATGCTGATTTGTTGGATAAAAAGTCCAAAAAAAAAAAAAAAACTACAGCAACACAACTATATATTATTTTGGTTTTTCTCTTCTATACTCTTTTAATCATTTTGCTCCCCATTTATTACCAAGAGTTTCTGGTAAAATCTGTAGAGTTGGTGGTAAAATCTGTGGAGATGTAAAGCATCAGGGGCCTGTTGAACGAAAAGGTTCAGTCGTAAGTAATAATTCACTGAAAAATCGAATCTAATTTTCCACTTAAACCAAGGACAATCCACAGGTCTTCATTAAGCTGGTGCAGACTAATAGATGTGGTTTAGGACACAGAATGACTTACTGTGAGTTTTAAAAAATAAACAAAAATAAAGCTGCTAGCAACCGCTGTAAACAATGGGGTCTGTTTTCACAAACCACCTTTGGAGGGCACTTCAGGACAATGACCATTATTAATATCCAAAATCAGTGATCCTTACAACTGCTTTGTGAATACCACCAGATGGCAGATCAAAAGGGAAAATTAGATTTGTTCGCCGAACCATTCTTCAGTCCATATGCTGGTCGTAGCTGATGCGTTCCATTTACCTCAGAAGTGGGAAGTTGGAGCTGATGTCACACCTGGGTTGAGTGCATTTTAGAAAGTCAGGCTCTAGCCACTGTTAGCAATACCAGTAAGCAATTACATGGTGTTTTGTGCATAGAAACACCATAGCAACACATCCACAGATAGAAGTTGGCCAGTACTGTATGGCACAAATCAGACAGAAGTGCTAATAAACAGTATTTACTCCAGCTTCCACTACTTGAGACGCACCAAACAGCCATCTTGGATTTTGAGGTGGGGGTTGAATTTTGAGCTGGGGCATTACAGTTAAAATGTCAATTTCTTCCCACTTCAAATGGAATGCACCAGTTTTAAAGAGTTTTAAAGAGTAGCTTATGCCCATTGCATGCAACTAAAACTGGTCTTAGTGATTTATGTCCATGTGAAAACATGTGCAAGCAATTTTTTTAGTAACTTTAGGTAGTTAAGTTGGCCGGTTGGATAAGTGAGGCTGCACATTGCACCAGTCAGAGATTTATTTCTACTGCAGCTTGGCGTGTCATGCAGCCTCTCTGTTTTACCTTACAGTGACAATATGATTGGTCATGCGGGATATTTTATGAACAAATTGCTGCCAAAAACTTGCTTTTAAAGATAAAGACCTGTGCAGTTCTTTTTGACAGCCACCAGGTGAGAACAAGATGTAAGTTAAAGGAAAAAATGAAGGACGTTTAAGAAGAAGTCATACTGACTCTGAGCAGGCCTGCCATGATGAGTTATTTTAACTTCTTTAAAGCAGTCCTGTAGCCTAGAAATGATCTAGAATTTGACCTTATGCTTGATCCCAGCTAGGGATAAAACTTGCTCCTATAGTTTACAACTTCTTGGTGCAACAGTCTTAAAGTTACACCCAAAAACTGACCGCTGACTTAACTTCTGACCAGGTGTAGGCCCTGTTGGTGCAACCAGCCCCAGGTTCCAGAATTCACTGGCAGAGTCAGTTTTAACCCTTAGAACGTGAGCAGCACGGACATGTGTTGGCAGCGCAGCAAATGGTAAATTGTCGTCATTCGGTATAACAACTCCTTATACAGAAGTTCCCCCGGTTTGTGTTGATGCTTGAGGTGGCAGACATCAACAAAGTTATTGTAATTTAAAAAATATGTAATAACAATAATACTGGGGTTTTAAAAATGATATCACACAAATATTCATAAAGAATAAAAATGCCCAAATTTCTTTTATTTTAGGTCTTAGAGAGAAACAAAAAAAACCACAAGATCTTTGAACCGGGAGAACTTTCAGGATTGTCTCTACCCACAAGTGGGTGGGGAAAACCCACAGTGGGAGAGCGGCAGTGCGATGAGGGAAAGAGCAGAAAACGGCGAGCGTGTTGGAGAGCAAACCCCGGTTTTAGACTGTTTTTCACCATTTTACACAGATTTTACTAATTCTAAGAGTTCCAAGAGTTAACTTTGTTTCACTGGGCAACCATGAAATCACTCGTAGATTTATTTTTTTGTGTGTCAGCACTTGCTGGTCTGCAAATGGCCTCTGTTTTACTAGACCTGTATGTAGCTGGATCCCTGCATTACTGCTTACTGAGTTTTGATGAGGGCAGCAATGAAAACTAAGATTAAACTCTGACTTTTGTGGTCTACACCTGCTCGAATAACAGCATTAATTGTATATCTACCTGAGGAGAATGCTCTAGTGGAGCTTTTATGGGTACCTTGTAAAAAGACAGCTTAGCAAGGCAGTCATGAAGCCCTCAGCAGCAGGACAGGGGTGTGGCCAGTGTTAGCTTCGGAAACCTTGCTAAGTGATGGATCAGTCAGTCAGGCACTTGTGTTGTGGTAAAAGCACCTTGTAAAAGCACAGCTTCGCAAGGTAGATACGAACCCTGCCACTGCAGTTCAGGGAATCTAGCGATTGTTAGCCTAGTTAAGTGATGGATCAGTCAATCAGACATGTGTGCTAAGAGCTAAGCACTTCGGTGTTCTCAACTTGGAGGCTTGACTTTTGTGTGGCCTGCTGTAAAAGATTAAGTGGCTTCATATATAAAGAAGACACTCCAGCTCATCTTCACCATCCCATGTTTTTCCAAGCCGCGCTAAAAGCCCGGCTCCATATCCCTCCGAAGCTTGAGAGAGTTAGTGTATTGCACATGACTGTGCCAATGCCTCCTTTAAATGACTTTAGAGGACGCCACCCATAACGCCAGCTTTGCCAGTAATGTGTAAAATTAGCAAGGTCAAGATCACATTATGGAAATGAGGTCAGGCCACACCAGTCCCATCAGTTTCCATTGTCTTTATGCTAAGTGAAAACCCTGCATAACATATCTAGCCAATTTAAAGTCAGCTACTCCACATCCTAGTGTGGCAATCATTTGATTTTGAAAAGCTCTCTGGCAAGAACACTTCACTAACTAACTTAGCATTACGTGCTACAGCTCTTTTCATGCTCCTTGTATAGCTGCGTAATCCCATTCACTTTTACAACCACAATGCAGTCCTGAAGTGCTTTGTCTTTTAAGGGCTGTTCTGACAGCGTGTCTGCCTCGACTGAAGATCCTGCATAACTGTTAGCCTGTGGCCTCGGTCTTCCTGCCGAGAATGTCCACGAGAGACAGTGCATCTTGGATCAGCTGAAACACCGTTATCAACCACAATTAGCACACACATGGTCATCGATTACATGACAAGAACCAGAAGTGTGGTGCTTCACGCATCGACTGTAGCCATGGAAAATGGGAAAGGTCAATCTTCAACATATGAAAAGGCCCTGGGTTGCCAGCACATAGTGGGATGCTGCCATATGTGAGCGAACCATTGCATATTTTTTTTACTGTCACGAGTTGTAGCCTCCAGCAGAGATAACAGAATTTGTGTCACTGGCAATGGCAGCTCCAGTCCTCACGTGGGCCGAGGGGTGCAGGAGGCACACTTCAAAGCTAGCACAGAAAAACTGCTGCAGACGTTCGAAGGGAGTTGGCAAGAGGGTGACAGGGGATATACACCGGGTTGATAGACTGTTAGGTACACTTGCTGTATATACACTACCATCTCATTATAATTCATATATTCAGTTGTACCTTTTACCTTATATACCCTTTTGGGGGTTAAAAATCCTCATTAATTCGTCCATCCCTGACAAATCTACCATAAATAGGGTTGCAAAGAAAAGTGGACACTAGCTCTTGCCAGATGCCCAGTTTTTTTTTGTCTGTATCTTTTGTCACTGGTATTAATGGATCTTCAGCTCCTGATTTACTCCACACATGATTGAGACAGTTTCCTTAAAGCGCAAGTGAAGCAGACTGTATTTCTCTTAGCTTTCGTTCCAGAAAAAAGGTTTGGATGGCAACGTGGAGTGCCTGTTGTGCAAGCGCCATATTAATTTGGAGGGCTGGAAGCTTTCCTTAGCTAGCACCACTAGATAACCAAATACACTCCATCGTTAAGGAAAAACTTAACCCTGCCAAAAAAACAGGACTTCATTTTTAATGGTCAGTCAAGACCCTCCCTCAGTATTGAGCTGACTGTGGCCTGTAGGTGGAGCCATCCTGCAGCGCTTGCATGCACTTGTCAAAAGCATGAAAAAACAAAATGAAGTTTAAGTATTTATTTACTGGACTGTCAAATGATTCAAATATTTTGTCATGATTAACTGTAGCATACCCTTTTTGGCTATTTTATAATGTATGTCTACCATATATATTCTTATATATCTGAAGGTATCAAAAGGGTTTTTTATTTTGGTTCCCTAAAAAAGATTCCATAGCCAGAACTGTACATCCAAGGTGTGGCCCATTTTGGAATCTTTGTTAGATGTCATCCCATCGGATTTCTTTAACCTTTAGAACATGAGCGTCACAGATCCGTGCTGACAGTGCAACAAATGGTAAATCGTCATCAACTCCTTATACGGAAGTTGCCCTAGTTTGTGTTGATGCTTGAGGTGTCAGACATTCCTATGTCATGTAGAACCAAGGTTATTGTCATTTTAAACACAGGTAATAATAATAAACCGCTACTGGGGTTTTAAAAATGGCATCACACACAAATGCCCACAAAGAACAACAATGTCCAAATTTCTTTTATTTTAGGTCTTGGAAGCAAACAGAAAAAACATAAGATCTTTGTACCTGGGAGAACTTTCAGGATAGTCTCCTCCCACAAGTGGGGGGGAAAACCCGCAGAGGGAGGGGGTCTGGAGAGCGGCTGAGTGGCGGTGCGCCGAGAGAAAGAGCAGCAGACGACGAGCGTGTAGGAGAGCAAACAGACTGTTTTACACTGTTTATATTTGTTGAAATCAGAATTTTACTAATATGCTCTAAGTTCTAAGGGCTCACCTCATTCATTTATGGAAGAGAACCACCATAGGACTGTGTACCAGATATTGTTTGGATGGTGGATGATTCTCCAATCAGCAGTGAGCACTGGCAGTGTATTTTAGAGCCCAGTGTCTCATTATATATATAGCCTTTCAAAAGTATTCAGCCCCTTTAAAAGTAACCAGATTTGTCTGTATTACAAATGCCATTTATACACAGATTGTTCCAGACAGAATTTTTATTGCAAATCAATTTTGTCAGCAATTCTTGCTGCATTAACAGTCCGTTGGGCTAAGTTCCTCTAGTCCTCTTAGAGTTTGAGAGTGATTTTTGAAAATTCTTCTTGGGAGATGTGCTCCAGGTTGGTTGAATGATGCTAGTCAGCCTCAGTTTTCAAGTAGTGCAGATTGTCTGTTGGATTGTGATCTGGACTTTGACTTGGCCATGGTAGAAACTTGATCTTTTTGTTTTTCCTGTGTTGCTTGTGTCTTGTTCTTGAGGTCAGTGTCCTTGGTTTTTTAGCAGATTGAAGCAGGTTGTCTTGCGGTATCTCTTTATATTTTACTGCATCCATCCATCTTCCAATTTTAACAAGATGGCCAGCCCCCGCTGAAGAAGAGCATCCTTAGAACACGATGCTGCCACCACCATACTTCCATGTTGGGATGGTGTTTGTTAAGAAATGGGCAGTGTTCGATTTGCACTACGTTTTAAATATTAAAAGCTGCTTTTTGCCTCATCTGACCAGCATGTTAGGTGGTGGTGAGATACTCCAGACATGCTTTGATGTGTTATTTCTTCAGTAATGGCTTTTTTCTAGCCACGCTCCCATACAGGCCAGTAAAATATGACGCAGTGCAAAATATTGACGTGTCATTTGTAATCCAGACAAATCTGATGACTTGAAGTAGTTGAATCCTTCTGCAAGGCCCTCTATATCATCATCAAGATGTACAAGCACGAGGTGCTAATGGCGTGCTGCTGTTATCGTGTTTGAACACAAAACCTTCAAAAAGTGACGTTCTGGAGTTCTTCACATTAAAAACGACGGATTTCCCACAGTTTCTGCTGCTGTTTTTGGGTGAGCTGCGAGATGAATCGTGCGACTTACTTAACGGCACCCCACTCAGTCTTCAGCGGAGCATGTAGGGGGGGACAGGCACTGTTTATCTAAAATGGCCTTGTAAAACGAGTTAAATGCATTTGCATATTTTAATGGATTACCCTAATTATTTGAGCATGACTGCGTTGTTTACAGAGTTCGCTAGCTTGTTAGCTCGCAGTCATCCCAGTCCTGATGTGTTTGTGCGTGCGTGTGTGTGTGTGCGAGTGTGTGAGTGTGTGAGTGAGTGTGTGCGTGTGTGTGTGTGTGTGTGTGTGTGTGTGTGTGTGTGTGTGCTTGCGTGTGCATGTATTTATCTCTTTACGAGGTGTCGTTGTAATAATAGCAATATTTGAAAAGTGGTCCTCACAAGGAAACATACTGTTTTTTTACTACAATTCAACTTTTTTAGAAAAAAGTAAAAGGGCAGAAAGATTGCCTTTTGGTTACTGAGTCAGGATTAGGTTTAGGTGTTACTGACACACAGTACTACACAAGTTGATGGAAGGTCCTCACAAATATAGTAATACCAACGTGCAAGTGTGTGTGATGACAGGAACACTGGAAAATCTGTACTTTTCACAGGTCCTCACAAGGAAATGTGCAGTTTTCATCACAGATTTTTTAGGAAAATCTAAAAGAGCAAGAAGGTTAGAGGTAGGTTTAAGTGAAGATGTAGTTCCACTGGGACACAGTAATTATTACACTGTACAATATTATAGCGTAGTCATCACAAATATAGTTATACCAACGTGTTTGTGTGTGTGTCTCCCCAAAGCCAGCCTACAAAAAACAAAACGGCACATAAATGTCATACCTCTCGTGCTGAGATACAACATTTACCTGCATCGCCATTATTTCATTAAAAAAGCTGATCAGGTTTATTGATGCTGCCCCAATAATAGAACTCCAGCTAATGGAAGCAGACAGTGTGATACATGAATGCACACAGACGAGATCACTGATTGCTGTCGTGAGCGAAACCCAGGACGCGGATAGGTGTAGATTTTACATTTTTGCAGCCTCATCCTACCCAGGGGTAATTCCGATTGGGTGCATAAATGCAGAAACTATATTTGCTATTCATGGTTCTTGTGGGCACCTTCGCCATCAATATCAGCTTGACACCTTTTTGGCATGGAAGCAGCTGCAGAGTCAGAAGTGGCCCATAATTCCATCCTGCCGCCTTCCCCACTGATTTTATTTTTTTCTAGCACTGTGACACGAGCCCTATTTTTCATGATGCTGGCATGAGGACATGAGGCATCAGCAATATTTATAAATACAGGGAAAAAAAATCTAGAGACGATAATCTTTTACACGGTTGCATGTGTTCAGTTTGTTACACTGCACAACAATTCATTTATTTTAAGAGCTGCTAGTATCATGAAGTGGAAGAAAATACACTTAATATCGCTGATCGTCTCCTTTTACATGAGATTTCATGTAATTTTCTAATACTTTAAATAGACTTTTCTCGTGAGTTACTGGTTTACTTGTTGAATTTTGCACCTTTATGAGCAATTCAACTTTTTTGGAAAAAAGTAAAAGGGCAGAAAGATTGCCTTTTGATTACTGAGATTAAAGTCAGGATTATGTTTAGGTGTTACTGACACACAGTATTACACAAGTTGATGGAAGGTCCTCACAAATATAGTAATACCAACATGCAAGTGTGTATGATGATAGGAACTCTGGAAAATCTGTAGTAGTGGAGACTTTTCACAGGTCCTCACAAACAAAGGGGGGCAAAAATAACAATTGCCGTAATAATTAAATATATTAAAAACAAAGTTATTGTAGACACAGACTTTAAACTGTTTTTAAAGATGTAAGCATTTGCCATTTATTGTGGTGATTAGTGATATCAACTGTTTTTTTTTTTTTTATATTGTGATCTTATACGTTTTTAATGTGGTAACATTTTGGACCCCATGTTAGGTGGTCAAAACAAACTGTGCAATTCAGTTTTCAAATAATTCAAGTTAAATTAAAGAGAAATTTGGAAAGGCTAAACTAAGGTAATAAAAATATGCAGAAAACAGAAAATTCCAACGAAACGAATATAACAAACTTTACAAACAGAAGCTAGGTCTGTACTGTGTGCAGAATGTAACAAGATCTACACTGTGTGCAAAATGTAACATGTTAGGTGTTACCATCAGTGCAATGAATCCATCATAGCTTTCTGGAAAATACGTGTGGGGGGGCTCGATGGGCTTCTTTGCCTGGGGCCGTCCAGAGTCTAGGATTTCCACTGCATAATGCAGGGTGACATGACACTGATTCCCAAGGCCTCCATCAAATATTTCACAGCTTTGAATGCGACTCAGCCGTTCAGTTATTACAACAGGGAATATCTATGTTATAATCTTAAATGCGACGTGGCCTTACTGCAATATCCCTTCCTTGTTCCATAGTCGTGCTTACGGTCTATGCACCTTGAAATCTTGCCTCCGTTTCTGAGCTTCCGCTTCACTGCCAGGCGCTGTATTGTCTTAAGGCAGATGTTTACAACAATGGTGAAGCTTTCCGACATGTCCCTCCTATTTCATCACATTCCGTTGTGGCTAAATCAAGCCCAATAACGACGGCTGCTCCCAAAGCCCAGACAGTCGGTGGGACTTAGACATGGAGACATCGCACACGCATGACAAACACACGGTCCGCAATTTCAGCTCGTACCTAAGCAGACCTAATAGGAAACCTGACACTTTTTGCCCAGATTTCCCCGTCAATGTGTTCAACACAGCGTCCAGAAAAAAAAAAGAATAAAAAAATTGAGGATGTGACGCTACAGATTTGGCAAGCAAATAGCATTAGGTGTCGAGAAATTAATTGTATCTTTTCAGGAGCGAAGATTTTCGAATGCAAATGTCAGCTCATTTTAGCAGGTAATACAAAACTGCCAGGAGGCACTCGGAATGCTGTCTCTCATCATTAAAACTGAGGTGGATTTATTCACACACAACACACTCACACCCCTACGCACACACGCTTCCGACAGCAGTCAACCTGGTTCTCCTTGTCCTTTACTTAGCTAATAAAAAGCCAGCTGCTAGATCCATTTTGCTATCTCTATGCGCTTTGTCACCGGGAGAGATAACTTTCAGCGCCGTTTTATCATATTAGAGCCTAATTATTACACACTCGTGGCAGTTAGTTAACGCTTTCGCTGGCACTGTGGAGACGGAAACGCGAATTGGATATGAAAGCAAATCTACAGCTCCTTCACTTCATACTTAACACATCTAGAGTTGTTGTTTTGCTCTGCATTCCATTTACGTCAGGCGGAGAGTTTGCAGACACCTGCTTATTGAACATTTCCTCTGAAATCAAGGGTATTAATAAGAAACTTGTCCACCCTTTGCGGCAGTAACAGACCGTACTCTTCTGAGAAGGCTTTATACTAAATGTTTGAAGATTGCTATGAGGATCTGCTTGCATTCAGCCACACAAGAACATTCGGGAGGTCTAATAGTGTTGGATGACAAGACCACTCCAAGTCATTTCAAAGGTACTGGATGGATCACCATCCGTAGTTCCTCTACTCTATACCCCACTGCTGGGGGGCTTTACACCCCTATGGCCAATGGTTGGCACTGGACATGGTGACCTTCAGAATGTCCTGTTCTATGGAGATTATACAATGTTTGTGCAGTTGAATACCTATACCAGCAGTTGGTGCACCTTAAGGTATCAGAATTCGTTCATTAGAAGGGCTGTCTGGATATTTTTGGACAGATAATGTGTCTCTTCTTGTACTTCCAAAAACAAACAGGGTGTCAAGTGAAATTTTCGATTCCGTTTTCACAGAATTTCTTTGCAAATCAAATAATCCGAGGCGACCCTCAGGACCTTCCTGACCTTCAGGGAAGTCCTAATGATCTTTGGGACCTAAAAAATACATGTCTGCAATTTTTAGTCCTTAATATTCTACAGAATCATAATTGTACTATTCAATCTTCTTAGTTTTCTGTACTAAATAGATATAGAGAAGTGAGACCCTTCTATGGGTTAATCCTTCAGGAGTTGGTCCCAACATGTCAGATTGACCATCAACATAATCAGGAAGAGGAATCAACCAATCACATTCTGATTTCCAGTTGCATGAAAAGAACATCACTTCTGGACGTTCTAGATACTTCACAGACACGCATTTTGTGCTGAATTTTTGTTCTGAACTACAATCAACAGAGCTCATTTACTGATGTCAGTTTTAAAGACACGGTAAGAAAAACAACCTGTTTAAACAGAGAGGTCGAAAACAGTCATGTAAAATTGAACGTCGCGTGTGAAAAATGTACTGCTTTAGGTTCATTAACCGAAATAAATGTCTTACGTTTTATACATTATGTACGTTGATGTATTTTTTAGCATCAGCATGGACAGATATGTACATGAAAAGCATCTGTTTGTCAGCATCAGTCCTGAAATCCCATATTGGCGCATTCCTAAAGATTATTCTATGCCTTTGTTATGGCCAGAGAGTTAAAGGAGAACTATTGCAGTGTTCCAGTGACCAGCAGCTTCATTACTTTTGGCATTATGAGGTTAGCATGCAGAGATGACAGAAGCATTACAATGGAAATAGTGTGGCTTACATTGTGCTTACTGTAATGTGAATGAAACTGCATCTTGCTCACTCTAAGGCAGCTTTCTCTTTTCAAACCAAACGCAGGGTCTCAAAGAGACCTCTCTTTTTATCTGCTCTGGCTGCCGGCCAGCGACCCACTACAGATTCATTTAGCCGTGGGGGGGGGGAACCCGAAGCGAACAGAGACAAGAC
>JBBPCZ010000042.1:26964621-26986165 GCA_037974445.1 Brycinus macrolepidotus
CCCCCCCCCCCCCCCCCCCCCCCCCCCCCCCCCCCCCCCCCCCCCCCCCCCCCCCCCCCCCCCCCCCCCCCCCCGGTCTGACTATCTGTTCAATCTCCCTTTTCATCATGAATCCATTAACTGGTCCAATAAAATTAATTACGTCCAGACTTCAGCGTAATTACCAACATGATGGCTGTCTCCCAAAATTTGGATTAGATTTTCAGTGCACAAAAGCGAGGCTGAAATTGAAGGAGAAATATAGTATATATATATATATATATATATATATATATATATAAGCAACCTGGTGATTTGACAGACAAGAGACGTCTCTTCCAGCTGCCATTAACCATAGCAGGCTATTTCACAAGATCAGCATCTTTGCTTTGTAAGGGGTTTCTCATCTGCTGAAGATCTAAATCTTTTTGTCCATGGTCGTCATGTGAGTATTAGAGACAGATATATATATATATATTGCTTTGGACTGGATGTTGGAACATTACTGTGAAGGACTGTCTGGATACTTTTGGACAGGTTATGCGTCTCCTCTTGTACTAACAAAAACAAACAGGGTGTCAAGTGAAATTTTCGAATCCATTTTCACAGAATTTCTTTGCAAATCAAATAATCCGAGGCGACCCTCAGGGCCTTCCTGGCCTTCAGGGAAGTCCTAATGATCTTTGGGAACTAAAAAATACATGTCTGTAACTTTAAGTTCCTTAATATTCTAAAGAATCATGTTTATATTAAAAGTATACTATTCAATCTATTTATTTTTCTGCGCTAATTAGATATAGAGAAGTGAGCCCTCCTATTGGTTAATCCATCAAGAGCTGGTCCCAACATGTCAGATTAACCATCAAAATAATCAGGAAGGGAAATCAAGCAACCACGTTCTGATTTCTAGTGCATGAAAAGAACATCATTTCTGGACGTTCTATATACGTCACAGACCCCCGTTTTTGCTGAAGGTATAAGGAGTGTAGGTATAAGTAGCTCATTCTGAACTACAATATATATTGCTTTACATTGGATTTTGGAACATTACTGTGAGAATTTGAGAATTTAAGCCACAAGAGCATTAGTGAGGTCAGGTACTGATGTTGGATGGTTACTTTTGGATCACCAAGGCCACTCCAACTCATCCCAAAAGGTATTGGATGGGATGTTTTTGTATTTGTTACTGTACTAAGGGTGCAAAATTTCTGGAAGGCATTATTTTGTAAAGATATATCCATAGCTCCTTTTCTGACCATGACTGCTTATGATAGTGATAATTCAGTCATATGTGAACAGCACGAAATTCTTCCTCTGCATTTAACCCATTCACCAAGTGAAGCAGCGGGCAGCCAGGAACACGGTGCCCGGGGAGCAGTGTGTGGGGACGCTATCCTGCTCAAGAGTACCTCAGAGGTGCCTATCGGTCTTGGGAATCAAACCCATGACTTCCTGATCGCAGGGCGAACGCCCTAACCACTAGGCTACCAGCTGCCCCAAACCACTAGGGGCACTATCCACTAGGCTACCAGCTGCCCCAATGATGACAATCCAAAAATAGAAGAGTTTTATATTTTTACCTTTCCTAAAAGAATACAGCTAGACAGTGTCATGTCTAGCCAAGTAACAATTATCCAGCAAAAACTGGTCCACAAGCTCTGAAAGTGCTTGAAAGTATTCAACAGATCCAGTGTAATGCCAGAAGAGGGTTATAAAGACCATCGTAGGGTATATCGGACTAAGCACTCTAACAGCTACCATGAGCCGGCCATGCTCCTTTCTGCCATACAGCGAAGTAATGCATTGAACTTACTTGATTCAACAGAGTGCATCATTTCCACATGAATGAAGTACATTGCATTAACACAGTTATTGCTTAAAGTAAATAAAGACAAAATTATGCTGATTTAATATATTTCATTTATGTGGAAATGATATACACAGCACATTGCTTTTCAGAGTACTGGATAATGCTGTATTGGAAAATGGGCTCTTTTTGTGATTTCAGCAAGGCTTTAGTGTGACCTGAAATGGTTAACAAAACAAAATGTTTAGCCTAACACCATTTTGTCTAAGCCCGACTGTAGACAAAATTCTGTCTGAACCCAACTATAACCAAAATTCTTTCTAAACCTGACTGTAGCCAAAATTCTGTCTGAAACCAGCTGTAACCAAAATACTATCTAAACCCATCTGAAACCAAACTTCTGTCTGAACCCAACTATAACCAAAATTCTGTCTAAACCCAAATGTAACCCCCCAAAAATCTATTTGAATCAAATTGTAGCCCAACAAAATTCTGTTTGAACCCAACTGTAGCCTGACAAAATTCTGTCTGGACCCAACTTCAAAATTATGTATATATGGAGCTCTACTAAATTCTGTCCAAAATCATCTGTAACCAGACAAAAATTTCTGTTTAAACTCGATAGTTGACCGATGTCTGAACCTGACTGTAACTAGTTTGAAACTAGCCTAATAAAAAAATCTGCCTGTACCTGACTGTAGCCCAACAAAGTTCTGTCAGAACCTGATTGTACACCAGCAAAATTCTATGTGAACTCAACCGAAGTCTGATAAAATTTTGTCTGAACATAATTGTATGTTAAAACATCCTATCCAAACTTGACTGTAGATCAACAAAATTCGCTCTGAACTCGCCAGTCATCAGACCAAATTCTGTCTCTAACCTAACAAAATTCTGATTATTGCACAACAATATTCTATTCAAACCCAATGTAGATCAGCAAAATTCTGTCTGAACTTGGCTGAAGCCCAGTGAAATTCCATCTGAAACGCAGACAGTCTGTAGCCTGATGCTGCGTACGTGCGACCGATGTGAGAAACGGGCTCTGACGTGAACACCCTGTGAATAATCAAGCCCCATCAAGTTCAGACAAATATTTCAAGCTCGAGACTCCGTTTCTGGGTCTGAAACCGTGGCAGCAGTATGTTCTGAACCACAAGCCGATGTGTGTTTTGCGAGAGCGGTCATTATATCACTGTGAAAGTTTAACCGCGAGGCTGCTCCACATAGTCATAATTCATGGCGGTGAGCTGTCATGTAGGAGGATGCTCATTAAATAAATGTGAAAGTTGCAGTTCGAGAACGATGCTCTGCAGACACCAGCAACAAAACCGTGTTAATTATATTTCGTGTGACAGCAGCGTGGGCCGAACCACAGAATTAAATCAATGGGGTCTGGTTTCGGACACGAAAACTGAGGACAGCAGGAGCTCTAATTTGAAACGATACACACCCACACCTGACCAGCACCTAACAACACGTGGTCCGCCCAGAGGGCAAATCACTCTAACTGACTGATTTTCATAAAGTCCAATTTTATGAACACAGACAGTCCAGCAAATGCCATGTGGAACCACTTGTGCACATTCAATTACTTGGAACGGTTAAAATGCAGTTAGATAGGAATGAACCCTTTGACCCCCCTGAAGGCCTCAGCATTAGAAGGCTTGAGATGGTTCACCCCAACAACAGGAGGTTGTGAGTTTGAACCCAAGCGATGCCCCAGCCATGACTGGAAGCCCAAGAGGAAAAAACACTTGGTGAGATTGTGTGATGGAAAGAGTCTCAGTTAGCAGGGAAAAAAAATCTAATTTGTACTAAAAAGTGGACTAAAAAATTACTGTAACTGAAAAAAAATTGAATTGGGTGAACTCTAGTGTCATTGATTCAAGCCAATGATTCAATAAATTATTTTATAATTTGAAGTTGAGCTGTTCACTTTTTACTCTGTGTAAAGGATGCTATGCACAACAATCACAGTCAAACAACAATACAATCTGTCTTCTTTTACTTTGAAACAGTGGTTGAAAGTTTAGAATTCACACGCACACGCAGAAGTGAGAAAAAAATCCACACAATGTAAGGCATTGCACACCGTGGGGGAGGCTTAAACTCTGTTTCGGTCTTTGTTTTGACTACTCCGGATGCGTCCACTGCGCTTAATATGTGCATTTCAACAGAACGGAATACACTTGACATGAATAATTTCTTGCATTATAAAAACAGTTCTGAGCGCCAGACATCTTCTCATCGCCCACCCCCAACATGTTTACTATGGCAGAGATAGAAAAAAAACAAATAGAAAACATGATGCAAAGCATATTTCTACACAGGGGTCTCTGGAGTTAAAGCCTGAAAATTTGGGAGGCATGTTTGCGAACAATGAAGAAGCAAAAAAACAGCTGCATTGGCCAAGCAGCTCCAGAGTGGTATGCATGCTTAATAAACAAGGCCTAACAGCTTTATTACAGAATGACATAATGCTGGATTACCAGTTTATTAGGTACGGCTACCTTTGATCTACACTCATTGGTCATTTTATCAGGCATATTTCCTGTACAAGTACATTTTGTCGGTTTAAAGTTACAGACTGCAGCCCATTTGTTGCTGTACAGTGTATCCCAACCCCCCACCCTTCCATTCTTCTCTGAAAGGGTGGTGGGCCCAGCACTTACATGGTAAAGTGAGCACACCACAGCACACAGTGTGAACAGCACAGAATTCTTTCTCTGCACTTAACCCATTCACCAAATGAAGCAGCGGGCAGCCAGGAACACAGCGCCCGGGGAGCTGTGGGGATAGTACCTTGCTCAAGGGTATCTCAGTAGTGCCACTAGCAGTCCTGGGATTCAAACTCACAACCTTCTGGTTGCAGGGGCAACACCCTAACCACTAGGCCAGCTGTTAAACTAGTTTCAGTGTTTCAGGCACAACTGGTCACTTTATTTGAAATCCCTCACTTGCAGTTTCGCCTTGGTGGTGTACAATTAGAGGATGCACAGTTTGTGTCAGCCATGCTCTAATCCTTTACTGGTGATCAGTGTCTGATGTAACCACTAGCGGCCACAGGATCAACCTTACCGTAGTGCAATCAGATATTATCCTGGTGGTGCTCTGATCTCATCACAGCAGTGACACTGACAGGATAGTGTATGTAAGGTTAAGAACCATCCACCCCCAAAAATATCTGCCAGCTCTGTGGTCAAACTGATCAATGATGAAGGCTTAGGGGATGGCTTACACTATCTGGGCATCAACAGATTGAACTCCTGTCTCTAAAGGCACTTTTCCATAGGCATACAAGAACTGTCCTGTACCTAATCCGTACTGCGATGGCTCAGTACTCGTTGCACATTTTGATTTTCCAGTGTATATCAGCTCAGTAACGGTGTTTCTGATGCATTAGCAGCACAGTTCTCTCCCCTCTGTTTATGGCTAGTCTTTTATTATTTATAGTCTTGTTTGAGTTTTTCAAATTTTTCCCAGCATTCTTTAGCCCTGCAACGAATACCTAACCCAGCTAACTTGTTAGTGATGGCCTGGTTCACCTTCGCATTTCTCAGTTTTGTCAGCATCATAGAAAACTCCTACTGAAATTTATCATCAGGCCAAACAGACAGCAGTGCTTGTACTTCGTCGACTTCCCAGTTGTTAGTTTGTATCTCCATTGTTGTTTTTGTGTGGGTTGTGAACAACGATGGCCTCTTTCCTTGTTGTGATGACAACATTTCGACCAATCAGAAAGCAGTGACGCAGTCAGCTCGACTGTGGCCCACTTTTGGCCCTGCCGTCGAGTTGGGCCGTGACAGCACGGGTACTGCTTAGGTACGGGTTGCTTTATTTGTAATGGAAAAACATTTGTTCTTGGTACAGCATGGTTCCTTGTGGCAGTGGAGAAGTTCCATAATTGTACAGCAGGAAGGTGGAGCTACAAGAGAGGGGTTCCTGACAAAGTGACCAGTAAGTGTAGACTGTGGATTAAAACTGCAGTCATGTTGTGTCTGACCAACACTAGCATGTTAATGTCTCCGCTGTGTTGGGTCCATCACTGAAGTGACACCTGGTCAGTGATGGTCCTATGGTGGTCCCGTTCCACAGATGGATGGGGTAGATGTGGGCTCATAAATTGTGCAGCAACAAGTGGACTACAATCAATAACTGTAAAAACTTCAAACAACTTTCACTACAACTGCCACTATGAATGCTATTTATTATATACTACACATCCTCTGTCCTCCTGCTGCTATTGTTTGCACAATTAGTATTTATTGCTATCTGCCTCTGTTCTGCATTTTTGCGCACCTAACGACTCCACTGCTAGAATACAGTATCTGTCACAATATTGTATTCATTCAAACGTCGACTGCACTGAATGCTGTCTTGTCCTGTTGTTTTGTTGCTCTTGTGTTTTTCTTGCTCTCTTTCTCCTGCTGTTTTTTGCACTCTGTATTTTGTCCTGTCTGCACTTCTGTTGTGGTGCTTCTGTTTTTGTTCTTTGTGGGTCTGTTTTTGTTCTATGTGTTGCACCATGGCACCATGGAGGAACATTGTTTTATTTCACTGTGTACTCTGTATATGGCTGAAATGACAGTAAACCTTATTTGACTTGACTATGGGAGGTGTACTGGATAAAATAGCCACTGAGCACCGGTGCAAGGTAGGTGTTTCTAATAAAGCGGCAACTCAGTCTAAACCCACCATATCAGACAATACACACATGTTTTCCTTGCTCTTTCTTTGGATTTTCCACTTATCTTCTTGCTATTACACCAGATATTACACCAGACACCACATTCACTTTCTCCATGAGTATTCTAACAACCTCTGTATGATAGGTCAACCATCCACTGCCTGTAGTAGTTTGCCTTTATCTTCAGGTGGAAATTGACAGACGGATAGAGGTCAAGCTAGAAAGGCGGAGAAGTAACCTTATGAACAATTCATTGTTTTTCTTTCTAAAAATGATTTCTACACATAAAAAACTCATCTCGAGCCACTCGATGAGGGCGTGCAGAGGTAAATTGAACAGTGCTAGACATGCCTCATAATGCTTTGTACCTTTTTACTGTCTTATGCAGTGTATTTACTGTGGTTGAAGGAATGTCAGGTCAAAATGGCTAAGTGATACATTTTACTATACATGCCTCTCGCATTTATGATAGACAAAATGTGAAACATGCAAGGAAACTGTATTAAGTGTACTAGGAATTAATAGGGACAATATTACAGTATAGGTCATACAACTAAGGCCCTGTTTACACTTGTTTTCAATATGTGTCTTGGGCAGTCCGGGTACATTGCTATTGTCTCCAATCTGATGGCTTGAGTTCAGATTTTGTTTTGCCTATGTCCTTTCTGCAAGATTGGCTTTAATCTCACACCAACAACACAAATAGCCCTGCTCACAGCAGAGAAACACTTACAGTTACGACACACTATAAAACTGCATGACTGTAGTTTTGTTAAAAATGTTAAACCGGCAGCATCCCTTCAAATTTTAAACAGCCAGCTGTACAACTGGAGATGCGGTTGACAACGAGTCCAGCTCATCTCCTTCCACAGAGCAAAACAATGGATGTTCATGCAACACTTTGTTCAACTCGTCATAAAATGGGTTATTCATCCCGTCTGTTCCAGAATTAGTATAGTTGTCTTTGGCTTTACAGTATACCGGCTTCAAATGTTTTATTTTACGCTGCTCCATTTTTTTAAAGGATTGTAGCATGATGTATGTTCCTGTGACGTTCTTACTGGGGACGAATCATGAGGCAACAGAATTTATACTATGAAAGGTATATACAGTAGTTACATGCATCCCAGACCACCTTGGCAAGAGGTTTGCATGATCAGATCACGACACGTCTTGATGGCCACCTACAATTGTATTTAGGGCTGTTCACTTGTAATCCAATCACCCAGGATGCATAGAACCTTTAAATTGGGTGAAGGTTCTTTAAGGCTTTAAAAGGTTTTCCGCAAGCACAGACTTCTTTTTTCAGACATGTTTCTGCAGTTCTATAACCTGTATGGAAGGAAGAACCTCTGGTATAAAACCTTTATATTATGTGAAGGTTCTTTAATCCTTTCTAAAGGTTCTCCAGTCTCAAATCTGTGTTTCAGACATGGTTATTTGGTGGTTCCTCGGTGCTATTGCTCAAAGAAGCCCTTTTTTTATAATGAAGAGTGTAGCTGAAAGTGAACATAGGTCTTCAGAGACTGTAGAGGAGGTCAACAGTGATGCAGTTGGAGGAGCCACCTGTTTGCCGTATTTTGGAGTGAGCTCTTTCTTGAGTGACTTTATTTCTCCCTCCATTTATTTAGAGGCTGCGGGTCAGCTGTTTGCAGCAGAGGAAGACCCCTAATCCTCTTGGGCCTGTCATCACCTCTTAGCCCAGTCTCTTCCTCACTACTCTCCTGTGAGCTATCCTACTTCTTCAGCCTCTGCATGAAAACACACACACACACACACTCATAAACACACACACACACACACTCACAGATGGAAAGATGTCTTGCACTAGTTGTCAAATGGAACATCATGTCTACTTTGACCTTCAATGGGGGGGCGGCGTGTATATCTTGGGGGATGTAAATCTAATAGAGCCCGTCCATTATTGATGACACGGTGTGGTCCCCTGTGCATATAAATCCACGCTGATGTTCTGGGCACCAGAGGGGAAGGGAACAGCAAAAAAAAAAAAAAGAGACAAAATCTTTAGGCCTCCATCCAAAACATCTCAGTGTGTTGAGCAGAAAATTCCAATCAGCAAGGAGAGGAAAGACAACTGCTGACTGTGTAGTTCCTCATTGCTTCTTCACTCTTAAAAAGAAATGCACCAGTAAGGGTTCTTTGCATCGTGCCATAGAAAAAAACACTTTTGGTTCCCTGAAGAACCTTTGGCACCACTTTACAATAAGACTAACCTTATAAAGGTTTATAAATGATTTAGGCTGTTAATCAGGCTGTTAATTAGGTTCTAGACAGATTATAAACTAACAAGATGTTATAAACATGTTATAACAGTTGTTATACTTGGAAACAGACTCACTATTGGCAAGATCTGGTCTTTTAATGGTAGTAGCAGGTTAATAAAGACCTGATAAAGTTCAGTTTAACATTCTGCCTGTGAAAGCGACAATATAAGCTCAGCAGCTAGCAAGATCTGAGATCTTGAGAAATAGTGAGCCTGCATCGATGTACGACAACTGTTATAACTTGTTTATTGCTACTATTAATGATTTATAAACTGTCTACAACCTAATTAACAACTGGGTTATAAATCATTTATGAACCCTTTATAAGGGTAGTCTTGTTGTAAAGTGGTACCAAACCTTTTAATGAATGGTTCTTTCCTGTGCCTATTAGTAAATGAGATTTGTAAGGATGAAGAAGCTTTTTTTGGAGTTAAAGATGTAAAAGTTCCTGGAAGAACTCATAAACTGTATAGAACCTTGATATTATATGTTTAAGAAATTCTTTGCACCAATAAATCTCTTTTTCAGACATGGTTCTTTTGGGAAAAGAGTTCTTCTATGGCATTGCCCAAAGTTGTATCACTTTTTTCTTTTTAAAGAATGAAGCTGAAAGTGAACGCAGGTCTTCAGAGGCTCTAATGGAGGTCAGCAGTGATGTAGTTGGAGGAGCCACCTGTTTGCTGTATTTGGAGTGAGCTACATTTTGAGTCTTCTATTTCACTCGCCATTTAAATTAATATTTTAAATGTTGGCTTTAACATATAGGTTATAGGAAAATACGTAACTGATGTAGAACCTTTGCATCCTTACACAGTTTCTTTGGTTCTTCAGACTTTCAAAAGGTTCTTCACACTCATACAAAAGAACCATCCAATGAAATCTTTTTCACAGAACCGACTTTGGTTCCTCTTTTGGCACGGCTCTGAGGTACCCTTTTTTGCACTTTCATTTTTTTTGAGTATATACGGTTCTGTTCCCTATTGTGCATTTTTTCTTTCTGACTGAAAATTACACTTATTGTTTTTCTACACTCTGGAAAATTAAAAGTTCCTCATTTTGACTTGAATGTATGGCTTTTGTGAAAAAAAGCCTTTATTTAACGTTGAAATATACATGATGTGGCTGTTCTCTGAACTTTAAAACACTCCTTCAAAGGTTCTTCAAGGAACCTAGAAAGATTCATGGCTTGGACATGCAGGTTCTAGGAAAAACCTTTTGTGGTTCTTCTTGAAAAAGGTGCTGGAAAGGACTGTTTGCATGATGGCACATTTCTGGTCTCCTAAAGAATAGTTTAACCCTTAGAACTCAGAGCATATCGGTAAAATCTGATTTCAACAAACATAAGCGGTGTAAAACAGTCTAGAACCGGTGTTTGTTCTCCTACACGCTCGCAGTTTGCTGCTCTTTCACTCGGACCCCCCCTCCCTCTGTGGGTTTCCCCCAGCCACTTGTGGGCGGAGCCTATCCTGAAAGTTCTCCTGGGTTCAGAGATCTTGTGTTTTTTTTTCTGTTTGTTTCTAAGACCTAAAATAAAAGAAATTTGGACATTTTTGTCCTTTATGGGCATTTGTGTGTGACACCATTTTTAAAACCCCAGTAGCAGTTACTATTATTACATATTTTTTCAATTACAATAACTTTGGTTCTACGTGACACAGGAACACCAAACAAAGCTCAGCATGACGTCTGACACCTCGAGCATCAACACAAACCGGGGAACTTCCACATAAGGAGTTGTTTTGCTGTATGGTGACTATTTACCATTTGTTGCACTTCCGGCACATATCCGAGTTGCTCTTGTTCTAAGGGTTGATGGGTAGTTAAATGTTTTTTTTTTTTTGTGAGTATGATATATGAGTATGAAGAACCTTTTTAAAATGGTTCTCGGAAGTAACCTTAAACTGATAAGGAACTTTTCCATTATGTGAAGGTTATTTATACATTTTGAAGATTCTTCACACTCACACGTACATTCTCATGATTTACATCTCATTTACAAAAACGGTTCTTCAGGGAACTGAAATGGTTCTTTTACGGCATCACTCAAAGAACCCTTCATGGCGTCTATGGTTTATAGTTTTTTTCTCCATCTGAAAACGTAGCCTTGGTTTTGGAATTTTTTTAATGAAACAGGCAGCATAATCCAACACTCTCTCATGCATATTCTCCCACTTATGGTCATAAAACAGGATACACCCCCCCCCCCCTTTTATAAAAAGGAAGATGTTACATTTCAGCAGCTATATTTGGGGCTGGACGTTTTTGATGGATGAGCCTTCGTCTGTCTGAGGGTCTCGGAAGGCACGCTTGGGTTCAACACTGAATCAGTCCCGCCAAGCTGACCCACTTTCGTCTCCTCTCCCCTGCAATAATACGTTGTTAGTATTATTATTATTACTCGAATTGGTATTATCCAAATAAATCATGCACCCGGGACCCTATGGCTATCACAGTGCGCGCAGCCCGCCGAGTGATTTAGTGCACCCTGCTTTAGAGAAAAAGACGCAATGACCCACTTAGAGATTCAGCACAGGGCTCTCTTTACTGCCATCTGAACGTGGAAGAGCAATTAGCAAGGGCGCGGAAGTCGCAGACGACGTTTACAGGCGTAACCCGAGACCTGATTTTTTTTCTGCTGCATCTGTATTATGTGGTCAGTTTCAGTGGACAATCATTTTGACTTGTTTGCCTGTGTTTAGAAAGCCTGTTGACTCAAAACACACTTAGAGGTCAATGGGCAGCTGAATTCAATAGCAGTCCATTGACTTCTGTTGTAAGTATGTTTGTAGTCAATGTTTTTTTTCTGTACGGGCAAACTGTTGCCCATGGTAATTGACCGTATGCTACAGATGCAGCAGATAGATATTAGGTTGGGGAAAAAAAACAAAAAAACTCCAGAGTGTTCCTTTAAGAGATTGGGCAGATGCGGCCGTGATGAAGGAGTTGATCCAGATATGATTTAGATCTCCGTAAATGTCCTCGCAGCCTGGGAAATGGTGGGAGTTTAGCTGACGCACATTTGCTTTACGATCTGGAGATGTTTATGACCTGTCGTAAATCTAACTATATTTTTTGCGAATGCAAAAAAAAAGGGAAAGCTAATTAAAGTCATATTTCAGAGATATCGTATGGATTTGAGAAGGGGACTAATAGAGCTTCCTTAAAAGGATGCCTATTTTTTTTTTTTTTTTTTGCCCATTCAGGGCCTCTAATAATACAGCAAAGAAGAAAAAAAAGCAACTCGCAGGTGTTTCCAGGGGCAACATCATTCTTCCGGACCTTCATTAGGCGGAGAGCTGTCTCCCATTAATTCTGTGACAGTTAACATTAACGTTAGAAAACATTAATTAATGCCACAAATTACCCAAAGCCCAGGGGAACGGCATAACCTTAGCGGAGTTTCGTCATCCATCCTACTGCCGCAATTATCAAACTGTCCAAAGAGAGCTACACGCACAATAGCCGGCTATTAGAGTAAACTGCCTCTATTCCTCTATTCATCCGTCCACTGGATCTGCGTTTTGTTTTTGATGAGTCTCGTGTTTGCTGAAATATTACTTTGGGTGGAGGGAAGCGGTCTTTTATTTTGTCTGTTTGCATTGATTATGGCACTGTATGAATATTATGTATAAAAATATTATGTATAAATAAAATTAATTATATATATTATATATATACATATATATATACATTTTACAAAATGTATCTGTTGTATCTCTTTTGTCTTTAACATGATTTAATATTAGTTTATCTTTTATTTTGCTTGTTTGAAAGACCACAGTTACTGTATTTCCATGTAGTTTTATTAATTAGCATTGTCTCTGACATATAAATAAAAATAACTATATACATCCACTGTGTCTCTAATGACATGCTTTCCATTTTCATCTGCATTTATCAGTCTTTTATTTGTTAGTTAGGACTGTTTATAGCTACCAATATTATAACACATTTATGGTTACAATGGTTTCTATACAATGTAGCTAAGAGCATCAGGCCTCAGGGCCAGCTGAAGAGCTGAGCTATTTAGCTACATCTAGCGAGTTAATTAGTTTGCATTGTCCTTTATATACTGTATACACAAAAAATAAATAAATGAATACATTCGTGCATTCACTCATTCAGTCACTCGTTAGCCTGGAACTGTTTATCACTCGTGATGAAGCCTTGCCCGCTGACATTAATAATGAATAATCTCTATGGAAAGATAAGGGTCAGCGCTAATGATGGACCACCTCTATGGCGCTTGTTTGGCGATCTCTCCATCAGCAATAAAACAATTACCTTTGCTGATCTAGCTGCCACCACATGCCTAGCTGTTGAGTGATAAGGCAAGAAATACGCTGCAATAAAGTCCTACGGGTAGGCCTGCGATCGTCTCTGTGATGAGAGAACGCTTGGGAATATGGCTTGTAATGACTTAATTTCATACTCAACGCCCCATCTGACATACGCAGGATCATACCGGGCAAATAATTGCTCTCTAGCCCTACCTGAGGAGACATGATTTCCCTTCGCCCGTTATCAGCGCAGATACATTAAACACATCCATCTTAGCACCGTGCAAAACTGCCTCAGCATTTTTAACTCCTCTCAGAGCTGCTGATCTAGTAGATGTTGCACATGTACAGCACAGCCGGCACAGGCCGTGACTCGGCTTACACAATATCTCTTAAAACTGTACACCAATCAGCCATAACAGTAAAATCACCCGCCGAATACTGTATGGCTCCCCCTAAACAACACTGACCCATCGAGGTATGGACTCCACAAGACCTCTGAAAATGTGTAGGGGAATCTAGGAGCAGATCCTTAGTCCTATACGTTGCGAGGTGGCCACTGCCATTAGAGATTATTGCCATTGAGTACTTGGTCTGCAACAATGTTTAGGTAGGTAGTAAGTGTTAAAAGTAACATTCACACGAATGCAGGACCCAAGGTTTCCCAGCAGAGCATTGCCCAGAGCATCACACTGCCTCCGCCGGCTTGCCTTCTTCCCATAGTGCATCCTGGTGCTATCTCTTCCCCAGTTAAGAAATGCACGTGCACTTGGCTGTTCACATGATGCAAAAGAAAATCTCAGATGATGTCACCTTCTTGAACTGCTTCATGGTCCAGTTCTGATGTCCAAATGCCCATTTAATGTCTTATGTTTAATTTATTTTCCAAAGTGTTAAACTCAAATGCAAGTTGTGCAAAACTCTGAATGTATTGGTGATGAAGTCAATGCTCAGAGAGTTGCACCACTTGGGAGCCCTGCTTTCTTGATATTTTGACAAAGATTTTAGCACTTAGAACTCTTCTCTGGTTCTCTCTCTCTGTCCCGAAACTTGAGTGTTTCCTCAAATTGTAAGTCGCTTTGGAGGAAAGCGTCTCCCAAATGATTGTAATGTAACATAATGTAATGTCAAAGTAATGTCAGAGTAATGTCAAAATAAGGAATTCTCCTTACTCTTCAAGAAAGCATAAATTTGAGATAATACACATTAAAGACCACAGAGGTTTAGTTTGAGGAGAACATGACAAGAACTAAAATCATATTAACAGCTGTAAATGTTGCTCACACTTTCTTAATAGATGGTCAGATTTTCAGGTGTTCCTCATGGATGGTCTGTCATGCCTCTTGCTGGGCGTCTCAGAGTTTTGTTGAGCCTCTTGAGAATTTTTTGATCCTACTCCTCCTGGAAAAGCTCCTTTGGAGAAAGGTCATGTGACTGGATTGGTCATGTCATTATAGACAGCACATCTTCTTACAGGTTTCATTTTCTCTTTTTTGTTTTTTGTTTTTTTACTGTTTGCTGGGTTGAATATTTATAAGCATTTCCAACTAAACAGAAATTGTGGAGATTTTAGAGGAGGTTGGTTTGGAGAAGCCACTTGTTGGAGATGAGTGAGTTCCTTCTTAAGTAATTTATTTCTCCCTCTTTTTATTTAAAAGATGAGAGTCATCTGTTTAGAACAGAAGAATAATAGACCAATAATCTTCTTGGGCCGATCATCACTTTTTAGCTCCATCTCTTTGTCATTGTTGGCAAACTTCTGCATTTTGCTTGACATGTTGGATGTTTGAATGTACAAAAGAACAGACAACTCCATGTGTTTCATTTGCCATCATGCTCTGGTGGAGCCAAATCTGATTGGCGTGAGGAGCCTAGCATTGGCTTTATTTGCTGGACCATCATGGAGACACCTGAGTTCTGGAGTTTGGTTGATTAGCAGGCCCAGGTGCAATGCTGCTTAATGAGAATGCCCAGGTGCGTTTACAACACAGGTGAGATTCCTGAGGTTGGATCAGGCCTCTGGAAGCTGGACACAGGTATAGGAAGACCTGTTTCTTTATCTTCTCATTTTTCTCAGCTTTTAAATGATTTGTTGGTTTGTAAAAGGCACAGAGTAAACCCCACAGTGTGATCATATATTCTTTTCTAGTTACCAGCATTCATGAAATGTTCCCTTGGCGTTCCACAGGGGTCCATTTTAGGTCCCTTTCTTTTCCTTTACTGAAGCAGATTCTGGCCTTATTAATGCCTGAATATCTGCCTGAATGCTTATGACACTATGATTTAGAGGATTGTGAATCCCCTTGATTGTGCTATTCAGAAGGTTCAAGCTGCCCTAATGCTGGCCAGTTAAAACCGTTCCAAAATAACCATGATTATTTTTCTTTGTCTAAATCCCAACCTTATGGTAGAATGCATAAAGGTTTAAAAAAAATGTGTAGTTGAAGTAGAATTTAAACTATATATTTTTTTTCTCTTTTCCACAGATTTCTTATTTAGATTTTATTTAGACTTTATTTAGATATTATATGGTTCTTGTCTCTGTGTCTCTGTGTGTCTTTGCAGTCATTACATAAGCAATTTCCTCCAGGATCAATAAAGTTTTCTGATTCTGAACAGTTTATTCATTTTTTGTAAACACTTAATCCTTACTAGGGTCACAGGTACCTGGAGTCTATCCCAGGGCCTACGTGTGAGGAAGGGACTCACCTGGGGCGGGGTGCCAGCCCACCACAGGGCGCACACACACACCTTTTGCTCACACACTCACACCTACGGTCAATTTAGAATCCCTAATTCACTTGACGGACATGTCTTTGGACTGTGGGAGAAACCAGAGACAACCCACACCACCACGGGGAAAGCATGCAAACTCCACACACACAAAGCCAGGACTCGGATTCGAACCCTCAACGCTGGAGGTGTGAGGCAACAGTGCTACCCACTGCACCACAGTTGGGCTTAATTCTACAGTTATAGAACTAAGCCCAACTGTGAATTACTAAAAATGGTTATTTAGAGCAATGCCAAAGAAAAAACTCTCTAAAGAAGTTGAGTATTTGTAAATGAGTATTTGTAAATGAGTCATATGAGTGTGAAGAATCTTAAAGAACTTCTTGGATTGGTGCAATCCAATCATATCCACCTTGTCTCAAGAAAGAAGTAATTAACAGATGAATTACAGCAGGTGTGTTGGAGCTGACCAAACTGTGCATGGCAGTGTCACTGCAGGTTTGCATATGGACCTCTGCAAGCATCGCATCCAGCTCTCACGAGGTCTACTATCAAAGCATCCACTTCATCATTGCTATCTTTGACAAAGCCAGAAATGGTTGTGTCTGTCTGCCAGACTACTGGTTTATCCTCAACTGCTGTATAAACTGTTCCTTCATTATCTGTTTATAATGGATAGACATGCATAAATCTATTTAACTCTAACTTGAAATTATTGCTAGCAATAACAAAAGCGTTTTATAGGTTTATATAAAAAATCTCATTTATTCTCAGGCTGACAATTTTTTTTTTTTTGCCATTTCAGATTGGAATGCAAAACATTATGTAATCTGTTGTGTCACTCTATGTCAGTCTGTCACAATGTAATATACATGTACACAAATGTAATTAGAATATACACATTAATATATTGTTTCTATTTAAATGATTTACCGAATAAGTCCAAAAGTTTCCAGATGACCCAAAGGTCACCATGCCCAAAGCTGGACATCATCTAAAGGGGTATGAAGCCCTTTTCTAACATTGGATTGTGGATGTCTAGGGACATGGAGCTCCATTTTATGCCTAGATGAGTTAGGAGTGGCATTTGTGATCCAGAACTGATCATCAACCTCAGTACCTGACCTCACTAATGCTCTTTGATGGCTGAATGCAATCAGATCCTCACAGCAATGTCCCAACATCTAATGTAAAGCCATCTGAGATGAATAGAAGCTGTTACTTCAGCTAAGAAGGACAAACTCCAATGAACACCCTTGATTTTGGAAGAAAACACTAGATGAGCAGGTGTCAACAAATAAACAGATCCTGCACCGCTTTTGCAGACCATGTTTCTTGGGTTAGGACTGAATTGATGGGACGTGGTCAACAAATACAATAACGGACCTCTGGAAGAGTTCAAAAGGAAATTTACTTTGTTGCAGTTGGCAGGTGTGTAATTATTTTAACATCCTTCCATAAGTGAGGAGGAAATGGGCCATTAAACCTTTCGTTCATTTTTCCAGAACATTAACATGATTACAACATGACAGCATTGCAAAACAAGCAAATTAGGCCTTAAATATGCTGATCAACATACCGACCATATTCATTCTTTACCACACGGGCCTCTAATTTTTCTTTGATTTTGTTTGCTTTTGTCTCTTTTATTACTTTTTCTTTCCTCCTTTTCTGGTTTATGTAAGTCTTTACAGTTGTTACTGTCTGTCTCAATGTGAGACACTGATTCCTGGCATCAGACATGACATGCAACGCACAAAAACACAATAATACACAAAATGTGCATAAAATCCAGCATACAGCTTTGTGATCTCCACAGACAAATCTGTATTTAACTGAAAAAGCCAGAAAAACAGATTAGAAGGGGTGTCCACATGCTTTTTGTTATGTAATGTATGTGTCAGTGGACATGACTTGATTCACATGATGTCTACATGAATAAAATCTATTACATCAGCACAGATTTGTCCTTAACTTACCTTGAGCGATAACTGTGTTGACAAGGGTGTCCAGTCTTATGTGAGAAGGGTCAGTGCGGTGGCAGGTTTTTATTTCAAGCAAGCAGGAGCACACCTGACTCCCCTCATGTAATCACGTGGTCAGGTGGTCTTCAAACTGTTGGACTTCAAACAACTATGTGTGCTGTTGCTTTGTTAGAATGAAAGCCTGCAGCCCTGCAGTCAGGCTGGACATCCCTGATGTAATATGTCTTATTCATGTGGAAATGATGTACACAGCCAACTTGAGAGGTAAAGAAGCCATTCCTGCTTAATATGCTTTGTTTAGTCCCACCTATTAGTGGTGAATGCAACAAACAAAAGAGATTAAGCCTATTTTCCCAAAACACGTCGTGACTGTTCAGTTAAAAAGGCCTGCACTTAACATTCCCCGCAATTCTAAAGCCTGTATATATCTACTCAAATTAAAGAGGCCATTAAAAGAGCAAGAGCAGTATGGAAACGGATCCTACGCCTGCCTACCTTAGACAGGCCTGAGCTGCACATTCAGTCAGCATTAAATCACTTTTAATGAGGAATATGTTCGATTTACAAAAATGTGGAAGGGATCACACATAGCTAAGCTACGGCAGAGCTTGGATCAAGGCATTAATTAAAAATAAAACTGTGCTAGCACTAAATATTCATCCTCTCTGAGGAAAAAGGCTCAATTTTTTTTTTTTTTTCAAGGAGTGCCTTCCGCTGAAAGCAGATGCGGAGATCTAAACGGAAAGGCGAAACGCCCCCACTCATGCACTGAACTAACGCTGGGGCCGACGGGGCCGTTTGGCCGCGTGCCAGAACCAAATAAAATAATCATCAGGCCCTCCTGAGCGAGTTTCTCTCCGCCTGTGCGGGTCACATCATTTAATGACCTGCGAATTCAATCCATTGAGCAAACTGACCGCGTGGCCGCTCGAGCTCAAAGACGAACGGCGGTGTTATTTCAGCGTTAGCCATGAGACACTGATCAGAAACATGCAATTACTCTGTTTCGGAATAAGGAGGATCAACAGTTGCTCCGCTGGGCTCCGATCATGAAGCAGCCGAGCTGAACACTCGTAATCCTGGACGTTGTTCTGGAGGAGAGCGATAAGCAGCAGGGATGTAAAAAAGGAATTTTTTGTTCCAAATAATGTAGACACGTCATTCAGAATGGACAGATCAAGGGTTGCACACACAAATACAGATTAAAGTTTACAGGCTACAAAACGGTGTTATGCATCGCAGCGGATCCTGCTGATCAGAAACAGCACTTTTTCATGCATTTACCAATGAACTAACATGGTTGAAGTCACAGCCACAGAGTAGGACTGCAGTCAAGACCAAGCCTATGACTAACCAATCAGAACTATCAAGCTGCATGTTTTAAAAACCCGCTGATTCAGTTTTCCTTGCAAGTTGACATAGAATGCGATCTCGGAATGAAGAAATGTGGCTATATGCATGGTTAAATTCGCCATTACGGAAACAGCCCAGCGAAAAGGTCACCACTGCTTCTCTTCTACCCACAAACACAAATGTGGTATTGATCGTGCATTGGTGCATTGTTGGTGTTCAGTACCCACTGTGTTTTTCTTAAATGGTAGTCAAGACCAGAGACTAACTTTAGCAATACAGAATGTTTAAGACAAGTCCAAAGACAATGTTTAGTTACAGCTGAACAAAAATCTCTCTTGATATTTAAGTGTTTGTGTGGCAGTCAGTAACACTGGCTAGTGCGTTGCAAGAATGTACACATGTAGACATGTTACCTCATAAAAAGACCCTACAGAACAACTTAGGTGGGATGGTGGTGCTGTTGTTTCATAGTGATATTCGATTCCTGACTGAGGCAGGCAGGGACCTTTCTGTGTGGAGTTTGCATGTTCTCCCTGTGTTTCTGTGTTGGTTTCTGCCTGGGAGCTCCGGATTCCTCCCACAGTTCGTAGACATCCACATCAGCTGAACTGGAGATGCTACATTGCTCCTAGGTGTGAGTGTGTTTGTCGTTGTGTCTGCCCTGCTATGGACTGGCGACCTGTCCAGGGTCCACCTTTCACCTTATGAATGCTGGGATAGGCCCCACAACCCTGGATAGGATAAGCGACTCAGAAAATGGATGAATGAATGAATGTTTGATTGAATGAACTGAGTGGCTTTCACCACAGCAGACAGAACATGGTGTAATGTCTGGAATCCAAACTGCAGCATGCAGTCTATCCATCACCTCATTCTTCTACTACAATACCTGCCCCACACTTTTATCACTCTCCCTCTCACTTTACCTCTCCATCCCTCCCTCTCTGTTGTCTGTATGGCTGTGTGATATGATGTGCTATTAGGAGGCTGAGGAGCAGTGAGGGATTGTTGTTTGACTGGTAATGATGAGGCTCTACGGAGCTGACATGGCCGGATGAAAACTGCAATAGGGTGAGGAAAAAAGTCCATCCAGATCCATCACTATCAGAATAATGTTCGGAAACGTTCTGTTACAAGTTGGCCTCTGGCACATCCCTGACTCTTCCTATCGCCCGTTTCTTTATCCTAACATCCGCCGCGGCGAGGTAGGTCAACCTCGTTGGGAGCGATGACAGAATGAATCATACGCTCTTTAGGGCATAATTTCCTCTCCTCTGACTTTTGCTGAGGTTCCACTCCGCTGTCTTAATTGCGAAGCCGGCGTGCTCTCAAGTACACTGCGCCCTTGTGTTGGTAATGCAGTCGTGGCTTTATCCCTCACGCTAGCAGGAGCACGTTTGATTGCCATTGTTATTTTCTCCCTGCCGGGGTTCCATACATACTTTTTTTTCCACCGCACTCCAGCATCCACCCCGTGGTATAATCAGAGTGCCTCAGAAGTGCTTGGTAGACAGAGTCCCACTGAGCTCGCTGTGGGTTTTTGAATTCTCTCTGACCTGCATGCCTCAGGGGTGAGTATTTGGTCCTGTCAGGTTATCAGCACACTCTCCCTTGCCCAGCAGGAAAGCAGCGCTATGGCCAGCCCTGGCTTGTCAGAGTCCATTACATGGTTTAGGCTCCAATTTCTCTCAGTAAACACCTGAGACCACCAGGCCTTTGTATATACAGAGACCCCATGTGTAGCTCAGGATGTTGAGGTAAATGCTGTATTTTTTTTTTTTTCATTTATTCCAGCCCTTACCGAGGAACCGCTGGTGGACGACTTTACCATTCAGATTCATCAGACGTTGCAGCAGGCCTCTGCATTCCCTGATTGAAAGTAATGTTGGGCTTTAAACAGATGGCACGGATTCTCGATCATCCGGTGCCAGGAAATAACATTCATGATAATTAAGAGCGAACGCGACCGTTTTTATGTCAGGCATGATGTCGGCGGCATCATAAATCTTCCGGGACTGCCAGGGACTAAATGCGTGAGCGATACGCTGTCAGAGAAGTAGACGAGCCCTAGAATAGGTGCGATTTGCTCCTCACTTTGTCACGAGCAAGAACAAAAGTCTGGGCAGCTCGGGGAATGAAGTTAGAAATGGAAGGAAAGAAAAGGACCTTGACAAGTGCAAGGGCACTTAAACCTGGAATTCAATTTTTTGGGGGGTATTGGAGACAGATCTCTCTCTTTCTTAAGTTCTCCTAATCCAATTGCTTTAATTCCTCCCAGGCCTATCGCTCTCGTCTCTCTGCTTTTGTCATACACACATTAGCGTGGTGGACGTGAAGCAGGGATTACAGAGAGTAATGAATTTCCCACTGCCCAGTTCTTCTCCCTCTGCAGTCCAGGGAGGTATTAAATCCTAGAAGACGGCCTACCTGCC
>JBBPCZ010000042.1:26986265-27013788 GCA_037974445.1 Brycinus macrolepidotus
GACACAGTTTGGGGAAGAACCTTTTCTATTCCAGCATGACTGTGCCCCAGTGCACAAAGCAAGCCCCATAAAGACATAGTTGGATGAGTTTGGTATGGAAGAACTTGACTGGCCCACACAGAGCCCTCACCTCAACCCCATCCAACACCTTTGGGATGAATTGGAATGGAGATTGCAAACCAGGCCTTCTCATCCAACATCAGTGCCTGACTTCATAAATGCTCTACAGAATGAATGGGCTCAAATTCCCACAGAAACACTCCAAAATCTTGTGGAAAGCCTTCCGATAAGGGTGGAAGCTTTTATAGCTGCAAAGGGGGGGACGAACTCCATATTAAAGTTTGAATGCAGTGTCATTAAAGTCCCTGAAGGTGTAATGGTCAGGTGTCCCAATACTTTTGTCCATATAGTGTACCTAGTAGAGGTAATGTATCTGTTGAAATTCTTTATGAAGTTTTGTCAAAACCACATCGCTAGGTCACAAATCACAACTAAGGCCAACATGCAAACAGTCCAAACAATCTAAGAGTAGCCTGTTCAGCTAAATGGTTAAACAAAGAATCTGCTGAGTGTCCAATGGGTGCTCCTTAAATTAGATGAACTCACTCATTAAAAGGGCTGTCTGCATACCTCTGGGATGAGTTGTAGTGATGCAGAGCTAATCATCCAACATCAGTAGCTGGCCTCACTAATGCTCTCGTGGCTGAAGTCCCCAACTTCTTACTGTACAAAACGAAGTCGGAGGTCCAGTTTTTCTGTCAAATGATCATTTAGGGAGTAGGATAAATGGTTTGCATTGACACCAGCCTGTTGCCCATGCTTTTGTTTTGTCTTACACTGCCTAGGGCTCAGACTCCCTCAGCCTGCTGCGTTAGAAGGCCTGACAGTCTGGTGGATTACTCACAATAAGCCGACACTCCAGATATGTCTGATGGTCGCAAACGTCAACAAAAATGTATGGGTGCATGTATGACACAAATGACTTGGATGTTATATGAGAAACAAGCCGAGATATCAGACGGTCACCTGCCAGGATGAAAAAAGGGAGTTGTGTTGTCATAATTTGTTTGTTGACCCAGGGGATTACAGCTAAGTTACTGAATCCCTTCTTAAAAAAAATAAAAATAAGCTGCTGTATCTGTAAACCCGGATACATTTGCTCCTCAGTCTCATCATGTCAATCGTCAGAGACTTTGTACTCTGCCAGCTCATCACAGCAGAGTTTTCTGTGGAGACTGTGCACCTGAACACCTGTGTCAGCAAAAGGTGCTCCTTAAAGTAGCTAAACTCAATCATTAAAAGGGCCATCTGGATGCCTCTGGGATGAGTTGTAGTGATGCAGAGCTAATCATCCAACATCAGTACCTGACCTCACTAATATACTCGTGGCTGAATGCAGTCAAATCTTCACAGCAATGTTCCAACACCTAATGTGGGACAAACTCCCCTTTAATACCCTCCAGAAGAAAGACTGGATCTAGAACTTTCGCAAAGGGCTGCAGGTTTTTACTCCAAACAAGCAGCAGCACAGTCAGGTGTGCTAATGCTTGGAAAAGATTAGACCCCCTTACATTTTTATGAACACAAGAAGAATAAATAACAAATACCAAAGATCAAAATATCTAAAAAATATCATAATGGACTATACTGATTGAATGTATTGCTTTAAACGTTCTATACATATCAATGAATGTATAGATGTATAGAATGTATAGTAAACAAAATTTAATATTTAGATTCTTTAACAAACCAGGGTTTGGTAGGGTAAAGGTATAAAGGCTTCTGGTAATTAGAATTTATTTAACTGCGAAATGCTGTCAGTTGTTATAGCAGGCAAGTCGCCTCAGTCTTCTGTAGGCACCCTAGTAGCCATTCCACCAACTCGAATATGTTTAATTCATGTAATGAAACAAACTATTTCCCAATAACTCAGATTAGCTGTGACACTGCTGGCTCTTTGTATGTGAAATGCTGTGACTCTGTGTTGAGCTGCTAGCGAGCAATGAGGGGCAAAATAAGAGGGCTTGCTGTGAAAAAACTTGATATCAAAAAAATCCAGGACAACTCCCACTATTCAAAAAATGCATTTAAGCACAATAAAAACATAAAGTCAACTTGTTCACTTAGAAAGACAAAAATGCAATTCTTTTAGGTTTACAAAGTTTTCATCCTACAAACATATTCAGTCAACATTAAATGGCAACAATACTGAAAAAGTTCAACAAGTAGGAACTGGATTTTATGGCTGCTATGAAAATGGCTTAAATTAGAGGTAATAAATCATAGATCATTCTTTTTAATCAACCCCCCCCCAGGCTTGGTAACCAAGCAAATCTGACACAAAATAAAGCTGTGGCATGTGAACATGTGCATGTGCACTTGAGCTCAGTTCATACAGCGGGAAGCTGAAATATCAAAACGACACATCCGATAATTTAGTGCTTTCACCTCACTTCACTGCAATCCAAATAGCATATGAAGAACAGTCAGGCGTGAACAATGCGATGTCTGCTAAGCTGAAGCATTTCCATTTCAAAACACTGCATTTCAACCCCTGATCAACATTTTAAACTTTCAAATCAAAAGCGAGCTGCGAGGCGAATCTTGACAAGGCCCAAATCAGCTTTGCAAACGTAGACTGTCCGGGGGCACAGCCCTCACACCCCTCATGCTCCACGGGATGGCAGAAACACGAGAGCCAGCGAAGTGGCATTACGGGGCGCTGATGTTAAATAATGCATGTCATTATCCAGCCGCAAGGACTGATTAAGAGCAGGAGTCTTGCCAAAATGGAGTGGCCCATCACCTCAGCCTGCTCTCCACCATAAATCATATGTGAAATCTGATCATCGCGATGTCCTTTTTCCACCGTTTAAAGGAATGCTTTACACGCAAATCCTAACATTGCTAGCAATGAATGAAAGTCAATAGGGGGCTGATGTAATTATGGAGTGGCACTCTCCTTGTCCTCCCCTCAGGCCTCTGTCCTGGGCCAGAATTTCATCAGCACAGTAGACCACATAAAATGAAGGATTATTTTATCCACAAATTGTTGCAGTTGAAAGAAAATGTCTTCAAAATGATACATTTATAAAGAAATAATGTTCTTAACTTATTCAGTATAATTCTATCATGTTTATGTCATTTTGAACTGGTTTATTTCTCTTGAAATGTTTACAACGTAAGTACTAATGATAAAAAAAAAACAATAATAAAAAAAAAAATCAATGAGGTTTTCCTTGGGCCTCACCAAAATTCTAACAATGCTAATAATGAATGAAAATCAATTGGGGAGATGGGGAAAATCAATGGAGGGCTGTCCTTGCATGTCACCTAGGCCTACTCTCTACCATTAATCAGACCTAAAATCTGGTCAACACAGTAGCCTGCCTCACCCCAACCATTTTAAAGAACACTTCGCCCACGAACGCTAACATCGCAAATAATGAATGAAAGCCAGGAGGGACCTGTTATCATTATGCTAATGAGCCCCTGCTTTTAACATTTTTTGGCATGGGGGTGAATTATCGGTTTAAAATGCTTAACGCAGGTCATGGTGGGTGAAATAAGGCGAGTGAATTTAACATGTGGTTAGGAAAGTATGCTAATTCAGCGCGCAGTAATTACAAGACGAAATTCACACCGGACCTCCAAACCGTAATATAGCAGGGGCCGCTGTATATAAATAAATATAGATACTGCGAGAAGTGCCCTTAGGGTTTGCTTTGGCTTGGAACTCGAGTTCTAAAAGCTGACAGGGCCGCTAATCAAAAGTATGGCCAAGACTGTGGAAACAGCGGTGAACAGAACTGTAAACCCATGATGACTAGCCCAAAGAGGAATGAGAATATAGAGTGAAGTAGCTCAAGAGCCCATCGTCCAGTCCAGCGCCTTTGCCTGCCCTGGAGTGATCTGCTCCTACTGACTCAATACGAGTGATTTAGCACCTGACCTCAGGTCAGTTGGTACAACAGCAGGACTCTGGTTCTCCTGCTATTTCTTTACTGCTTACGGTCATAATGTGAAACCTTATAATTGATACATACAAGAAAACAATGATGGCCACCGACTGGACCATCAAGGAGACAGATGGAGCATGTGGAGCACCCGCAACCCTGTAATTTTATTGTAATGTTTGATTTTTAATGTAAAGAACTGTGTGTTTAACTAAACACAACAACATAGAACAGTTAGACAAATTTGATTTTGCCAGCTTTCAGAGGATGACTCTAAGGGTGTTTTCTCACCTGGAAGTCTAGAACAAGGTTCGTATTTTTAAAGCATTTGATATTGTTCAGTTTGGTTTTATGTTACAAATTTGAGAATGCACTGAAGAACTTGACCTGTGTCCTGTCATCATCACCTATGTGGGCTGTGTTTTCACAGTGCAAATGAATCAAACCTGATTCAGTTTGATCTGGACTGAGACCACCTCTTCTGGTCGGACCAAATTTTGACCATGGTTTAGACCAAACTGAAAAGTCAGAAGGTTTGTACCAAACAATGTAGGTGTGAAAGTAACCTAAGTGATCAAAAAATGAACAAGTGCCAGTAATGAATGGTCTAGCTCAACACAGCACAGCAAGAAGTAAGTAAACATGGACTGGGTAGCTGGTAGCAGGCCTGGACCAGAACTAGTGAGAATTAGATGAAAGAAGAAGTGCGACCGTATATACTACTTATCTTCAAAAATATTACAGAAACAGTGCAATCTAAAATAGAAAGAGGGAAAATGCTCTTTCTTTTCTGTACAGTTTGGATGTTACCATCTAGTTCATATTGTGCACTAGAGAAAACTAGCTACTAGTAGCAAGTTAAGCAGGTGTATTAGCTAGTTGTTGCAGTTTTTAGGAAACACTTGCTAGCTAGCCAGCATATTTTCTGCTGGCTTTAATAGGATTACCTAGGTCTAAGTGCAAAATTATCCTACAAATTCTTGAATAGAGGGAGGAAAATTTCCTCTTTATTTTCTGTACGTTTTGGTTCAGATGCTGCCACCTAGTTCCCATTTTGCATGATGGCCTAAATGTTAGCATGTATGCAGATGCAGTGGTATAATTCAGAAATTTCCCAAAGCTTCAGAGATTTGCACAAAGTAAGGAACCATGCAAATGGTATCTAGTTTGTTGAATGAGAACTTTCAGTCATTTTCTATTATAATTTTTATATATTCATATAATTAATATGATATTTTTATGGATAATGGATAAAAAAATCAAACCAATTGCCACAGTTTCACTTTTTTATTATTATAAATCAGTAAAAGTGTGTTGAGGTGTGCAAATCGGTGACGTTTTACGTTGCAGTAAACAGTACAGTGGATCCACGCGAGCCTTTCAGAAACAGGCCATTACCTTCCCTAACCTTTTCAAAAGCCATGTGTAATAAGCAAATGCTAAACTGTATTACAGCGTCCACTTGCTTCATTGGTGACTAAATTTGGTGGCATTACATGGTCGGGCTGCACAATGTGAAAGGGCAACCGATAAAAAGCATCAGGCATGCTAATGCGGAGTCACAGCCCCATTTCGGACCAATTTAACACAGAGTTAAGGCCGGCCTCATTGCTCTTCACAATGCCTTATGCTGTAAGTCAGGCCTCTCACAATGAACTTATAGGATGAAACAATACCGCAGTTTCCAATTACTCAGAGCTGTATCAGGTTCCTTTGTGACTGACCTACATAATTCACTCTTGGATTCTTGGAATGGCAATGACCAGATCCAGAATTTTTTGGCAAGGGAATTTTAGTTGAATTATAATTTCTAATGATGCCGTGTCACATTTACACATGCAGTAGAGTAGGTTGAGAAAGAGAAAGCTCAAAAAAAAAAAAAAGTGCTCACAGAAGGCTGCACCACTGTTCATCCTTCCCCTGGGTTTGGCTTGGCTTTTCGCGGGACTTACCAGGCGCAAACAGAGGGACACACGGACGATTATGTCGTTCTTAGAGTTTCATTACAATGCAAGATCGCTTTGGCACTCGGGGGGATTACGGTGGCTCCAGCCAAATGTGGCAGGCAGATAACCGTTTAATACACTGCTCTCTTTTTTTTCCCTTTTTTTTTTGTTTGCCCTCCTCCTCATATCCCACCCCTGTTCCTCGAGCCCTGGAAATGTCAGAATCCAAAGCAGGGGGTATGGAGGGAGAAGGGCGGGGAGGCTTGTTCTGTGCATGGTGCAGCTTCAGCGGTGGAGATAAAGCACTTATTCTGTTTTCTGAAGCTGATAGGGGTATTCCCAGCCTAGCCAGACTCTCATCCCTACTAAATCTGCCGTTCTGCCTCAGTCTCAGCCGCAGCACAGCCAGTTTCCACACCAGCCTCGGGCTAGTTTCACACACACACACGCTAACGAGAGGTGTCACAGGAAGATATGCGTGTCAGCCACAAAGTACACGGCAAGGACGACGAGAACACAGACTCGCCAAACATGCCAGGCACTATTACTCCATCCACCCAACTTGGTGGTGATAACTCGGTGGTGTAAATTAAAGCCACAAGGCCATTCATAACAGCTATTTTGCCACAGTTAATGAGTGTTGTTAGGCCTGATGCTTTTTAAAAGAGGAAGAAAATATAATAAAATCACTAAGGAACTGTAACTATTAGAAATAAATGTCAAAAAAGGAGAAAAAGCTGCCAATTTCTGCTAAAATTGCTATGGGAGTATGTTAGCACTAATTCTAAACAGGTGCATACACATTTTGCAGAAAACAGTGTATTCCATTGTAAGCTTGTGACAAGCATTAACATATATTTGACATTGTATGTTGAAGTTTTACAGTGACTCTTTCCATAAAGAACCCTGGCATAGAGATGAAATTTACCATATAAACATTTTCTCTCCTTCTAATAATATTGGTCACTAATCTAACACATAAAGCCTTCCGTCCAACTCCTGAAGGCCTAATCAGTGGGAGAGACTGGCTGTTTCTACCTTTTTCAAATTAATTCAGCTGTACTGTTCATGCTCTGATCACAATTGCATTCATTTGTAGCAATTTGGACACATTTTTCACATTTTTGGGTCAGAACGCTGACCCAAAACCCATTCAACATATAGAGAAACTGTGACACATTCAACCTCACAGCCTCGTCCAACCTTATAGCAGTGGACACAGGTTGTTTTTTCAGTTTTCATTTGCATTATGCTTGAAATTATGGCAGCTTGAATGGGTTGGCAACATGGACTGTCCTGTTTGGGACTGGCTTACACACACACACACACACACACACACACACACACACACACACACACACACACACACACACCAATCAGCCATGACATTAAAACTACTGACATGTGAAGTGAATAACACTGATTATCTTGGCACCTGTCAAGGGGTAGGAAATATTAGACAGCAAGTAAAGAGTCAGTTCTGATGTTAATGTGTTCAGCAGGAAAAATGGGCAAGCATAAGGATCTGAATGACTTTGAGAGGGGACGACTTGTGATGGCTCGATGACTAGGGGGTTGTGGGGTTTCCCGATATATAGTGGTCAGTACCTACCAAAAGTGGTCCAAGAAAGGTCGAGAAGTGAACCAGTAACAGGGTCATAGGCACCCAAGGCTCACTGATGCATGTGACGAGTGAAGGCTAGCCTGTTTGGTCCACTCACACAGAAGAGCTATTGTCAGTGTGGTCATGCTGACTTCTGTCCACCGGCAATAGCACCACCCCGCCTCAAAATTGGACAACAGAGCAATAGAAGAAGGTGGCTTTGTCTGATGGAACACGTTTTCTTTTACATCATGAGAACAGAAATGAAGAGAAGGCACCAGGATAGCTATAGAAAGGAATCAATCAAGTAGACGCAGTGTGATGCTCTGGACAATGGTTTGCTGGGTAACCTTGGGTCCTGGCATTCATGTGGACATGACTTTGACATGTACCATCTACCTAAACATCAGACCAAGTACACCCCTTTATTGCAATGGTATTCCCTAATGGCGAATGCCTCTTTCAGCAGGATAATGTGTCCTGCCCCACTGTGGTTTGAGGAACATGACAAAGAGTTGCTGACTTGGCCTCCAAATCCACACTATGCATGTTTTTTGTACTTGACATAAACTTAATACTAAACTAATATTCTTTTCCAACTCGGGTCAACCCTACAGAAGCGCTGCTTCGCTGTTTGATATATTATCACACTCCCACAAGATTTAATCTTTTTTTCCCCCTCACAGTAAGATTTCAGGCTTTCAGGCTAGATTTCCTACTCCAGTTACAAAGAGACTAATAGCGAGAGGCTCTTTATGGTCCTAGAAGAACTTGACATTAAAAACACTGATTATAGCTTTATACTCTGAATCCTATAATTTCTAGCATAGTTAGCATAAAACTCAAAGGAACTAGCATCATGCAACTGCCTTTTGAACTTTCGAACAGCTGGAGCATAGGTGTTAGAACATAATGTGCGGAGAACATAATTTCAGATCACTGTCTCCTATTGTAGATTGCCCTTATCTGACACGACTGCAAGAACATTCATAGAATACCGCAATAATTGGACAGATAATCAGCAGATCTGTATACAGAGATGACATTAAGTAGTTTTAAAGGTGTTGTCCAAAAGTATTTAGAAGTGTCACGTCGGGGGTGCAGGGAGTGGAGAGCGAGGCGCAGACGCAGGTTTCCCTTTTTTCCCTTTTATTGACACACACTAGAACTAGAACTCAAAAAGGCACGAGGGCCTAAAACATACACACTTGTAGTAGAGACACAAGGACAGGTACCGTGGAGATGCGTGAGGGTATCCGTGAGGGTTGACCGACACTGGTACCCTGAACAAAGGCACTTCAATACAAACAGAACTCAAACGTAAACCAATCAGAGACACCAATCACTTGAACTCAAAACACCTGACAGAGCGTGACTTTAGACACAAACACATCTCTTGTCAAAATAAGAGTCCCAACTCGAAACTAGAACAGCGGCCTCTAACGGCCGCATACCGAGACCTGACAAGACGTCCCTTCTGATTACTAACTTTAAGGTGTACACATTGCTGACACAATTGCACATGCATTTACAGCTTGTATAGTCACAACAGAAAAGCACTGCTAATAGAACGGGGTACTCTGAAGCATCCTCATTGGCATAAGGGCACCATGCCCAGTGCCAGACATCAGCTACAGGGACATAAAGCCCCCCAATATTAGGCTGAGGAGCAATGGAACTGGAGTAATGCAGCACCTCTGGGATGAGCTAGAGTGGTGTTTGTAATCCAGAACAAATCACCCAACATCAGTACCTGACCTCACTAATACTCTCCTAGCTGAATGCAGTCAGATCCTCACAGCAATGTTCCAACATGTAGTGTAGAGCCTTCCTGGATGAGTAGAGGCTGTTGCTCCAGCAAAGGTGGGCCAAACTCCAGCTGTCTACAAACTTTTGGACATATAGAGTATTGTAGCCCATATGTGTGTATCCACTGCCCTTTCAAAAGTTAGCCCTCTTTCAAAATGTTTAGTTGTGACTTTACAATTAAGTAAGAACATATACCTGCAAAGGTTTCATTAGCATAAAAGAGCCATTAGCTAATCCTTTGGGTATATTTAGCTTCAACACTCAGTTTCATGTTCATCAAAGTGCCCTCCTTGGTAGGAAGAGCAGGTTTTAAATCATTAGAAAGTTTTCCAAACGATTGTTAACAACTGTTTTTTTTTTCGGGTCTTTGAAAAATATCAAGATCTAAACAGTTTTTTCATTTGTATTAAAAACAGTGTCCCAAAACTTTGGACAAGTATATAATAGGGGACACTTCAGGGATGCAGGAGGGTGTTTTAAGTGGCAGGGTGCAGGGATGCAGGAAGGGGTGCTGCCAGTTATAGCAGTGTATACGTGACAAACGTTCTAAGTAACTCTAAAGTGATATGTTAGGACAAGACGGCACAACAACCGCAGCTGGGGCACGCTCTATTGTTTCTGCTCTTTCCTTTTGGATGAGGTTTATGCAAATGAGCTAAGCACGGACCCATCAGGTTCTTGATAAGAGGAAACCTCTTGTGTAATGCGCATAGTCAATATATTAGTGCACATCTAGATTATTCAATTCAATTGTATATATTCATTTTCTGTAACCACTTAATCCTTTCCAGGGTTGCGGGTACCCGGAGCCTATCACGGGGTCTACGGGTGCGAGGCAGGGACTCACCCTGGGCGGGGCACCAGCCCACCGCAGGGCACACACACACCTCTCACTCACACACTCTCACCTGTGGTCCATTTAGAATCCCCAGTACACCTGCTGCGCATGTCTTTGGACTGAAGAAGAAACCTGAGACCCCGAAGAAAACCCACACCATTATGAGGAGAACACACACACACACACACACACACACAAAACCCAGATTTGAACCCCCAATCCTGGATGTGGGAGGCAACAATGCTACCCACTGCGCCACTGGGGCCAATTTTATTTCTATAGCACTTTTTACAACTAATGTTGTCACAAAGCAGCCTTGCAGAACTTGGGGTCCAAGCCCCTAGTGAGCAAACCAAAGGCAACCGAGGTGCAGAAAAACTCTCTAAAGTTGGAGGAAGAAACTTTGGGAGGAACCAGGACTCAAAAGGAGAACCCGTCCTCTTCTGGTTGATACTGAAGAGTGAGGGAGAATAAAGAGATGTCCCTATGGAGATAACCAACAACAAGAGGCCTTGTTGTACATTATTATTGAAAAATAGTTGAAAGAAATGGGAGATTATTGTTTAAAAAATGTACATTTTAGGCTGCTTCAGTACATAGAACCTACAACTCATGATTGGTTTTAGTGGCACAAGCCCACAGTGCAAGTTCAACAATTCCAAAATCTGGGGGTGATGCAGCCCCCTTAGGACCCTCGCCTTCCGCATCCTTGGCATCTGTATTGACGATCGCTATAGTACAATCGATGCAGTACTGTAGAAAGACCCCAATAGTATCTGCACTGATGGCTACATCTTGAAAGCCTGAAACCTTGAAACCAAAGGTTTCTCTGTCCCTTCATCCCGCAGCTCTCTGGTCAGAAGCGCCTAACTTTGTAGATCTGAGAGAGCCGGCAACACATTCGCTCCTAATTACAGGTGTCTCTGCGTGGCCCTTTCACAGTGTATGGAAATAAGGAGTGAGTGAGCATAGAGAGGAGCAGTCAAACAGACTGAGTCAGTCACTCTGCGCTTCTCCGAGAGCCCTCATCTGCCTTTCAAAAGGCCCTTTCAACCCCGCCGCGCGCCGTTCCGCCGTCATTGTTATTTTCCTTTCACCACCACCACACCCGCCCCCCCCCCGCAATTTCATGAAACACTCCTTGCGTACTAAATGGCGGGGGCCCACTAAGATAAAGCGGTGCAGAATCGCTGATGCTGTGAAAAATGGCTTGTTGTGCTGAGGTGAGGCATTGGATGGAGAATAGAGGAATGTTTTTTTTTGTTTGGTTTCGAAAGTATGGCTGGACAGCAACTGGGGCCTTTTGCTAGCTCCAGGCGGCCTGGAGAGTTTTGCTTTTGTTTCTGATTGATCTGTGTCTCCGAGCCACTTGCATTATTAACAGCGGGGGGGGGAAAAATCTCATGAAATAATTGCGGTAATATGTCATATTAAGTGCTGCGCGCACACAAACACTGCTTCGCCCTTCGCCTTGTTTACGTCCAGGCGGGAACTTCCCGCTACAAACTAGTCGAAGAGACATTAAAGTTTCAATTGGTGCGAATGATGGCTCGGTTCTGCATGAGATGCCGTCACGAAGCCTTAATAAGCACCCATGGGTGTCCGCTTGATAGATTGAGAAGTGCACAGCTGGCGAAGACAGATTTCACTGTACGTGTACGCAAAGAAAATGGATAATTGTTTCAATGATAAGAAATGACAACTGTCCAATTTGCCTTTGTTAAGTGAGAACAGATTGAAAGGGGTCATGCCTATATGTACCAACCCCTCTGGAACTGACAGTGGTCCTTCTAGCTTAAAGCAAATGCCTAACAGAATTACAGCCCTAGTTCTCTCCTCTCTCGCAGTCATTCAGTCTTTTCTTATCCTGCAAGCATGTGTAGAAAGTGGTCCAGACAAGCAAAAAACAACTGATAAATCCTAAAGCATTGCCATATCTTTCAGCAAGAAAACGTAAAGTTAGTCAAGTAACAAAGTAGCCTTAAAGGAATAGTTCAATCATGCATGGTTATGTTGTTAACAGTTAATGAAAACTAATGAGCATGATTCCATTTAATGCAAACCGGTGACTGTTCACTTTCATTCATTGTTAGGAACATTAGACTGTATGAGTAAGGTGTAAGTGTAAAGTTGCCATTTTTCTCACATGTGAACACACCACACCACAGCACACAGTATGAACAGAGTGAAATTCTTTCTCTGCATTTAACCCATTCACCAAGTGAAGCAGTGGGCAGCCAGTGATGCAGCACCCGGGGAGCAGTGTGTGGGGATGGTACCTTGCTCAAGTGTACCTCAATGGTGCCACTGGCTGTCCTGGGATTCGAACCCACAACCTTCTGGTCACAGGTGCAACTCCCTAATCACTAGGACACCATCATTTGCATCAACTTTTTTAACTGAGTTGTTAGTGTTAACAAAAGCAACAGGCCATCAGGCCGTCCTCAAAGTTTTATATAAGCAATACAACACAAGGGGAAGTGTGCTATCACTTCTGGCCTTCTGCTCAAATCACAGCTATGATGTTAACTGAGATAACGCACAACCTCAAGTGCTGTACTGATTTTTACAATAGTTCTACAAAATAAAAAAAAGGGCATAAAAAACATAGCTCTGTGTCAAATACGTTTTAATACCTTTGCTTCCACTAAAGCATTTTGCATTATGGATAGACCCAGGACTCTTGCAACTGCCCCAGCACCAGTTTCACGTCTGCTGTGCAGAGCATTTCACAGTCCTTCTTTGCTGGCAAATTCTAGTTTCTTAAAGATACCAGATGTCTAAACGATTACCATTCTCATACATTTGTATTTGATTACTTTCCACTGATGGACATTTTGTGTCTGAAAACGTAGGTGCCATGGTTCTTTGAGCAATGCCATAGAAGAATCATCTTTGGATTCATAAAGAACCATGTTTGAAAAGGAGACCAGTGATTATGAAGTAATTATGAGGAGCTTTTTAAAGGCCTAATTCAAAAGTTCTTCTAATATCCTGCACAATATCTTTCATAACCCCTCACTGGGTTCGCACTGAGGATTAAAAACCTGGGTTCAAATCCTGCTGTGGGCAGAATTTTGGACAACTGTTGGTATAGTGGTTAGGGAGTTGCCCCTGCAATTGGATGGCTGTGGGTTTGAATCCCAGGATTGCCAGTGGCACCACTGAAGTACCCTTGAGCAAGATACTGTCCCCTCACTCTACTGCCCGGGTTCCATCGTCAACTGCCCCTGCTTCACTCAGGTGAATGGGTTAAATGCAGACAACAATTTCACACTCTGTGCTGCGGTGAGTTCACGCATGACAAAAATACCCACTTTACTTACATTTTACACATTATGAAGGCCAATTACAATTTTAAAAGACTGTACACTGACAAAAATCAATTACAATCATGACTCTCTAAAGAATCTTCTGCTGGCCAGTTCTTCAGGGCAATAGTTCTCATACTGGTCGTCAAAGACCCCAGGTTGGTCCACATTGGGCAGATGGTGTACTTAGGGAGTTTCCCCTAGGATCAGAGGGTTGTGGTTTCGAATCCCAGGGCTACCAGTTGCACCCCACACACTGGCTGGCTACTCACTGCTTCACTTGGTGAATGGGTTAAATGGAGAGGACTCAAGCAATTTTCTCTGGGATCAATATAGTATATAAAATAAATAAAACTTGTCTTTTATACCTGTGTGTTATGGGCTGGTTTGGGGCAAAAATCTGGGCCTGATAGTCTCTGAAGATCACTTGGAGATCCACTACTTTTATGGAACCAAAATGGTTCTTCAGTGTCATCAAGCAAAGAAATGACTTTTTAGAGTGCCTGGCAGGATAATGAGTTTGTGTTGCTTCATGGAGCGCCTTCTAATGGGAAACCTGGAAATTATGGAAAACCATGACCACTTGAAAGCTTTAGCTCAGAACACTTCACTTTTTTACAACACCAGTGATTCTCTGTGTTTTTATTTTAGTGACTTGCCATGTCATTGAACAATTGGAGTGGGATGTACGCCTACACTGGAAATTAACTATAACTAAACAGGGAAAATGGAGCATAATGAGGATAAAGTTGTTTGATAATGACATGAACACACCAAGGTGATAAAAAATAAGGCAAGATCTTTTGACACCCAGCATTCCTACTGTAGAGTCTGCATATAGTTGAGCTAATTAAGTATAATTGGCCAACTTTGGCTCTTCAAAATGCATCCATGATTACAAACTTCTCTGTGCAATAGGTTCATTAACCTCTTAATAAGATGCCGTTATATTTAAACGGGAGTGTGAAACTGTGAAATAGTGGGAAAAAAGCTCGGATGGGTGAAAAAAAAATGACAGCTAAACCTTCTTGACCTTTCCCTCAGCCCATTAAAGCGGTCTGCCAGCACCTGCCTGGTAATTAATGTGCAAATGTGATCGTGACCACCACCCCACCTCCCGTGCACCCCCCCAGTTCCTTGTCCCCACCACCCCACCCTTTCCCTATCCCTCCACTATGCCAGCCCCTTCTTTTCCTTCCCCACTTTCTCTCAATTAGGCTGCAGCCTTTAATGGAGATTCTCATTACTGAAAGCAAATTGGTTTTAAATTCCAAGTCCATCAAAGGCTAAGTAATCTCGACTCTATGCAGGAATGCTAAGCCGCTGCTGTGTCATCTTGAAACTTCTTTAGTCTTTGACAAAACAAGGATTTTTTTCCCCCTCTTTGAATACACAAGTCTTCACACACTGTGGGCATGGAACATCTCAAAGTGGAAAAGTACCCGTGATTCCATGAAACATTAAGACAAGGATGGAGAATTGGTCCAAACTTTAGACTTCAGAATAAACAGTACTTACAAAATGTCCTTGCATTAAAGACACTCCTAACAAAATTCAACTGTGGACTCCGCACAAACTGCTAGATTTTGAAATGCATCTTAATATACTGAAACATAGTGTTTCCTCAATTATGGAATCTGCTATAAAGGGCGATTCCGATGGATTTTTCAGATCTCTGCATGATTAAATGGTTAAGACGTATACAGGGTGGTTTGATGCAATATGCTCTGTTTACCATCTTAGATTTCTTTACAGTGGTGGTAAATGGAACCAGGCGACCAAAGTGTTGCCTTTAAAAGCGACCTCACAGAAAGTTATTACATGAACTGGCTGCAGACACATTATGTGATGTGTGAAATAGTGTTTTAACATAATTTTATCATAAGATATACTTTTAAAATCCATTATTTCATGTTTTTGTTCAAATCTGCCTCAATTCTACCATCATCAACATTACATTTAAATACATAGAAGACAAATATAGGTGCACTGGTGAGTTTGGATGGTAAAAATTTGCCTATTTACATTGTTGACCTCAAGCCCTTGGTTCCTATCACTGTTGCTGTAAAGAAATGTAAGTTTTTCTATATTTTCCCACTTCACATCGACTGTCCTATATTGTTGCCTCAAATAGAAGTCCAGGCTGAAACACCCTATTAAGCTCAATGCCTTCTTTTTGTGACATCACAAGAAACAAATCACTGAAATAATTGCAGATTCGTTTGCATAAACAGACCGGGGACTGAATAATACACATGTTTGCATGTTTTCATGTTTTTCCAACTCTTTTGTATTTTGAAAAAGGAAGGAAATCATTCCTTAACAACTACACACACGGCTAATATTGAATGAGTGCTACGATGAACCGGCTAGCATGTTTCCCATTTGCATAATGAAGCCATTAGCTCTCATTCATCAGCTGCATTTTCATGGAAAAATATTCCTTTAATATTCACTACTTGAAAGAAAGAGCAACTGCCCCCGTCTCTCTGTTCCTCGCAGACGCCTCAGATGTTGGGGTGGAGGCGTGAGATGAAGGCCCAGTGGTGGGAGGGGAGGCCGGAGATGGCTGAAAGGGATTTGGCAAGTGCCGTCGTTCCATCACAAGCCTGCAAACTCCATGGAGCAAACACCACCCTCGAAAGACGAGGATGCTAATCCACTCCCGGCGAGGGCGAGAGAGCTTGCCAGCAAGCAGGGAAAGGGAGAGAGAGAGAGAGAGAGAGAGAGCGAATGAGAGAGAGAGAATGAGAGAGAGAGAGGGAGAGAGAGAGAGAGCACTTTGAGGATACTTCCCATGTCACTGCTTTCACTGCAGTGTTTCCTTTGGCTCTGGACGACGGGCGTGAGCTTTTGGAGGAAAGGACACTAATCAGACACGCTAAGCCAAGCAGGACTTTCCTTAGCGAACGTTTCTCAGTGATTGTTTTAAGAGGGAAAAAAGGATAACAAGTCAGTGCTGGTTAAACACACAAAGTTAATAGTTGTTTAAGGTGCACCGGGTATCCTAGGGATTCACTGACTCTTTTGGAGGTTAAAAGAATGTTTTTATCTCAAGGACGGTTTCATACCAGGGAGGTTTTTCTATTACTCTAGTTACAGTTGCCATTAATCTGGTGAATGACTGTGGCGGTGTGATCTTCCACACTTTGGGTGCAGGGGAAGACTGGAGTGTAGTTATCCTGGGCTTAATCGGTTCTCTTGGAGGTTAAATGCTAGCACTGTTATCCCATTGACTGATTAATACCATACAAGTGGTGATCTTCCTCACTAAAAACGCTGGAATTGTTCTATCTATTTGTCTTATTTTAATTTACAACTAAGCATTTTTCTTTAATTTCCTTCTAATGATTTATGTATGTATGTATTTATTTATTTATTTATTCATGCAAAGTATGGGTGTCATTTTCACTGGGGACACTGTGGCCATGTCCCCATCACTTTTTGAAAGATCAGTTAAACCCCCCCAAAACTACATGCTTGTATTCCACACTTGCCTCGAATTGCATTGAGCAAATCTCAGATAGACTTGTTTATGTGGTTTCTGACATGCTTTTATCTACAGGCATGGACAAAAGTAGCATGAGTATAAACTAACAATTTGTTAGATGTCTTGAATGATTACATTAAAACTTTAGGTGGACATCATCTGATTTTTCTCCATGTGTCTCTTTAATCCATCTACTAACAAATTCAGAGTCAAAAACACATGTCGGCAGCTCACGTTTTCCACAAGAAGCGTGTAAAGACAAGGTGTGGATTTATTACAACTTAGCGGAACAGAAATTCCTACTTGTTATACTGCTGGTCTTTAGAATTATAGAAGAGGTCAAATCTAGTTGTTATATGTATATGTATAGTAAGATTTTTTTTTTCTTTTCAGTGCAACATTTTTTATAACAAATTACTTTTGTCCCAGGCCAAAGTAATGGGACGCCTGACCATTACACCAACAGGGACTTTAATGACATTGCATTCCATGGAGGTACATAGTTGAAACTCCCCATATTCCAAGACGATGCTTTATGTATACGGCACTTCAAGCTTTTAAAGCAAAAATATTTACTGATACAACCGTCCTGCTGTTACTGTACTTGGGCTACCCTACAGGCAAAATTTAGGAAGGCTGCAACTACTGTTTTAAGCTGTGCTACATCCATTTTCATGGCAAACAGTATGTCATACAGCTTCATAAGCCACATAAGCAAATCTGTTTGAGATTACTTAACAACATGGTTTGAGGCAAGCTTCTATTGCTTGTTTGCGATGGTGACATCCTCTTTTTCCAGGACATTTTGAGAAAATTTGGGCTTTCTAAATGACCTCAAATCTCTGATTTGACTTTTTCTTTCTATAGTCTGTCCAGTGTGCCCCCCATTCCTGACCCCCAGTCTCCTCTCTTTTGGAAACTGAAACGTAGTCGCCCTATTGTTTGCTATATTAGCTGTGTACAAGAGTTGTACAAGATGGCGGTGCGAGTGGACATCTGTGCAGCGGCCTCTCCACATGACTTCAAATCTGTGCTTATTGTATTCTCTTGGATTTAATTCCCATTCACACTACTGTTACATTGCTATATTGTCTATTCCTTACTTATCAGCACTGTTCAAGCAGCGTGTCACTTCTCGTCCTCTCAGGGCATCAAGCACTGCTCGTCTGGAACCTCCGTTGCTCAAAAGAAGAGGAAGACATTCATCAAGACTCTTTTCAGTCTTGGCCCCCCAGTGGTGGAATGAACTCCCTCTTCCAGTCAGATCTGCAGAGTCCCTTGCTGTCTTCAAGCGTCATCTGATGACCCACCTCCTCAAGGAGCACCTTGGTGACTAACTAGGCGTCTTGTTATTGCTTTTTCATTTCTTTTTTTACCTATATTCATTAAATAAATAAAAAAAAAACACTTTGGGCACTTACACTCTTAACTCTATGCCTTTCTTACTTTTTAATTTCTGACTTTTCTTCAACAGGAGTTGTTTAGGTGTGTAACCTAGCTGGCATTAACTTGGTTGAATAGTGGACGTTGATTTAAGTATAGCTTTTCAGGTTGAAGAACAGACGTGGACTACTTGGGCACTGATGGACGTCGCTCTGGATAAGAGCGTCTGCTAAATGCCGTTAATGTAAATGTAAATGTCTGTTTATTGTATTGTTTCTCATTCCTTGCACTTTGTTCAATGCTGCTAACTGCCTCATACTTAAGGTGCAAAACTAGTCTCTCTGGAACGTTTACATCCCGTTCACACTGTATCGTTGCATTACATTACTTTTACATTGTTGCGGTGTCTATTTGTTGTGTTGCCTGTGTTGTTTCTGTTGTAACTTGCGCTCTATTGAACGCTGCTACATGTTGCTCCATGGAGAAACGTCTCATCACACTATGTATGCGTTCACAGCTGCTGATGGCAATAAAGTAACCTTGAACCTTGAACCTGTGTAGCCTCAGTCTCTAAAGCACACCGTGAAGCTCCACTGCACATGGGCCAAAGGGAAAAACTGTGTAAATTAAAATTATCGCTTGAAGTCCTTCAAGCATTTTCTTCCTCCAGGAGTAAACAGCACTTTACAGGTTCGCAGTATTTCCCAGTCTTCTTGCGAGCGAGCGCTGAGAGCACTGGCTGCCGCTGAGTGACAGTTGGTTGAGTGCTCTCTCTGTAAGCTTGCGAGCTTGGAGTTAGAAAGGAGAGCTTAGGACTTCTCTCTGTTCCAGCACACTTGAAAGGCTCAATGCAGCAAAGGCTTGATAATTAGCTGATGAGTTGATCCAGGTGTGTTTGAACAGGGAAAATATGAAGCCAGTAGATGGAGTATACACTTCAGTTCTATTTACAGTATGTGTATTTGTCCCTCTTTGCTACGTAACAGCCTCTACTCTCTGGGGAAGGCTTTACACCAGATGCTGGAAGATTGCTCTAATGACTTGATTGCATCAGTGAGGTCAGGTACTGATTTTGGATGTTCTGGATTACCAACTTCAGTCCAGTTCATCTCAGAAGTATTGGATAGAGCTCCAGAGAATGCAGTCCCACCAATCCAACCCATAGCTGTGGGGCTTTAAAGTCTCTAGCTGACCTTCAGCACAGTGCATGGTGACCTTAGGCTCATGTGTGGCTGCTCCAGAGCCTCCCATCCTTATGGGCAATTCTATGAAGACAACAGGCACTTTTCCATAGGCATACAGGAACCGTGCTGTACCTAAAGTGTACAGCGATGGCACGGAACTTGCAGCACGCTTTGATTTTCCAGTGTATCTCAGCCTTGTAACTGTGTTTATGCTTCGTCAGCAGCTCAATACTCTCCCTACAGTTTATGGCCGGTCGTCGTCCCAAAACCACGTCCATGGAGTCGAACCAGCCGAAACGTTTTCTGTCAGAGCTGCTTTTGATATTGTGGTCTTTTAAAAATTTTCTTTAGCCGTGCAACAAATACCAAAACCAGCTAACTTGTTAGTGATGTCCTGATACACCTTTTTTTTCGCAGCGTTAAAGCTAAATTTTTTAGCGTCATAGAAAACTCCCAGTGAAATTTATCTTCAGCCCAAACAGACAGTAGTAGTGCTTGTATTTAATTGATTTCCCAGTTGTTAGTTTGTCTCTCCATTTTTGTTTTTTTGGCATGGACAGTAAAAAAAAGAACTATGGCCTCTTTTCAATGTTGTGATGACAACATTTTGACCAATTAGAAAACAGTGATGCAGTCAGCTTGGCTGCGACTTGCGTTTGGCCCTGCCGTCGAGCAGCTCAGGTACGGCTCGGGTACGAATCACTTTATTTGTAATGGAAAAACATTTGTTCGCGTTACGGCACAGTTCCTTGTGATATTAGAAAAGTGCCATATGTGTGCAGTTGAAAATGGCTGTGTCATCAGACCTTAGTGGAAGGGCTGTCCAGATATTTTTGAACATATACAGTAGTGTTTTGTTTCAAAGCAGCTTTCTAGAGAGCTGGAAAATTTTACTCCCAAGAAAATGATTTGTGAAAAGAGGTTGCATTAAAGTCACAAATCAACCTAGTAATTATCAGTGCAAATGAATTAAATCATGTATTTTATTTTCATGACATCTATGCGACATTTATGAACTGGTGGCTTAAAAATATCCAACAATGGTCTGTTTTGAAGGTCCAATAGCTTGCTTGCAATCCCATGACTATTATGATGCACGATGGAGGGCATGGAGAAAAGTGAGAACAAGGTTTGAATGAACCTTGTTATTGTAAGAAAATTGAAACTGGATGTGGCACCTACAAAATGAACAATAGGGATTTTTGCCACAAATTGACAGATTTACTTAGTATGGAGGCGATCCACATTACAGATGAACTCATCCTTTAGATCTCCTACAATACATAAAAGTGTGCAAGTCTTGAAGGTTGCAGCTGTTGGACCTCAGAAACAAACTAAACTTCAAATTGAACTACAGTGCTTGAGAATCACTTTGTTTTAAACTGCTGTTTCAGCTCCAATATGTATATAAACTTTACAGAATTTTTTATAATCAATTATTTTGATTATAAATGAAGGTTCTGGGTTCGATTCCTGGCCAGAGTAGCCAAGGGTTCTTTTGGTGTGGAGTTTGCATATTCTCCCCATGTCTGCATTGGTTTCTGCTGGGATCTCTGGTTTCCTTCCACAGTTAAAGCATAAAGTAAAGTGGCCATTTTTGTCACGTGTGAAATTCTTCTCTGCATTCAACCCATTGACCCGAGCAGCAGTGTGTGGGGACGGTATCTTTTTTAAGGGTACCTCAGTGGTGCCACTGGCAGTCCTGGGATTCAAACCCACGACCTTCGGATCGCAGGGGCAACTCCCTAACCACCAGGCCACCAGCTGCCAGTTCAAAGACATGCATTGATTTGGAAGTGAAATGGAACTGGAGATGGTGAATTGCCTCTAGGAATGGATGTGTTTGTCTGTGTGTCTGCCCTGCAATGGACTGGTGATCTGTCTAGGGTGTTTCTCCCCCTTTTGCCCTATGAGCACTGGGATAGCCCCCCGCAACCCTGGTTAATTATTATAAATTCTAACATTCCAGACCTACCTTTACAGACGATGCATCAATGCAATGCAATGCAATTCACATCTTTTTTACTAGATGCAAACTGTTCTGTTGTACTCGGCTTGTCTTTTATGCACCAGTGTTTTCAGCATCAGACAACGAAGGTGACAAGTTCAGCTAACCTTAACATGTTAAATCCATTTACTATCAGAAAACTGAAAACAATCCCAACACCACCGTCCAAAAAGCACCTTGTCTGAAAAGTCATTGTTTAAATTTGCACAGCATGGCAGACATCAGCCACTTAATGTCAGCCACACAAGGTCTTTTGAATGAGATCTGGGGGGAAGAACAGTGTAACAGAGCCTATTCAAGCACTTATTTTCGAGGAAGAACCGAGCGATGTGTATAATTAATTAAATCATTTACATATCAAAACATTCATTTCTTCATGATAATAGGAGAAAACTTGAAGTGTGAAAGCACCTGGTAGCACATAAAGGCTGGGCGGATAACACTTTTTGTGCGGATGGAGAAAGAGGTGATGAGAAAAAAAAAAAGAAAAGAAAAAGATCAGCGCTCCCTTTCGCTTTATCAGATGAACCGGCTGTCTCGAATGGCCACATAATGAGTATCATTACTAAGGGAAAATGCCACCCTCTATAGGAGCAAGCAGAAGACCGGCCACTTAGAAGAGGCTAAAGATAACAATGGGCTGGATACTGGGCACTAAGTCACTGTGGGAAATGTCCAAGTCTTGTCCTTAACCAAGCCTCAAAATAATTACTGCAGCTGAGTAGAAAAAAAAAAAGGAGAGAAAAGGGAGGGAAATGGGTGAAGTGTCATTGTCGCAAAGCATAAAGGTCCATATGGCAGTCCTCCATAATTTGGTTATGTTAGGACTAACCTTGGCAGTAGTTCATTTTTGCCTTTAGTTTCAATATAAGACAGATGTTCCATCTCTTCCATTGCCCTTTCTCAGTCAGTAGGCAGTCTAATATTATGCTAATGAACACCTGAAAAGCGGATGTTGGTTAAGACATAATGGCAATGCGCCACGGTGACTTTGGGAAATCCTGCACATCCTTTAGAGAAGCTGCTTCTCGCTGCGCTAATTTCAATAGGGAGTTAAACTCATTCCAATGCACTGAAGGAGAAAATTCTGTTTTGTCACTTAATTAGAAATGCTGCAGATGACCATAGATGGAAATGATGGGACAATCGGTAAGAGTTTTACTACATACTGCTACTGTACTGCCAATTTGCTAATTCAGTCGAATGCAGATGCCGACTTTATGGGTCCAACCTGGATGTTGGTTGGGTGGATGGAGGAGGTGATGTGCTTGTTGATGCTTACATTTGACAATAACAGAGAAACACACAGTTTAATGAAATTTTAAGACCCCTGTTTGTAGTTCCAACCCATAGCTAAAGCTAGACCTTAGCCTGCAGTCAGTTGTGAAGTAGTACAACACTGTTGGCACCCTCACTGGAGGACAGGGACAAAGTCCAGATAATACAGGAGGAGGACGAGCAACAGTATGAAATTCTGGACCAGATCCTGCCTCCATGCACAAGACATTTCAGTCTTGGTCAAAAAGTGGGAAACTTTTGAATCAACATGGCTAGAGTTCCACCTCACGCCTCTTCCTATTTAATGCCGCATGGAAAACCTAAAATTGCTAAGTTAAATACTTTATTAAGGAGATACACTAAGATAAGATAAGATAAGATAAGATAAGATAAGATAAGATAAGATAAACCTTTATTAGTCCCACAAATGGGAAAATTGCTTTGTCACGGCAGAAAGTGGACAGTACAAAGGTAAGAGCAGTGAAAATTAAAAAACAATAGAACAGAATAAAAACAATAAAACACTATAACTATAAATATAAAACCATAAATAATACAAATATAAAACTCTTTTCCATAGTACCTTGACAGATCTGCACTTCTAACTGTTGCAGAGCCAGCTTTTCAGCATTAGCATTGCTAACTCAATTTGATTTGGATAGGCATGGCTTAGCATTTTAATCCTCCTCCACTGGTCTTTGTGCAAACTGTGTCTTTGCCCCTGAAAACAACTAGTAAAGGACAGCCTCCTCTGCTGTCACAACACTGCGTAGATATCACTAGCATCAGCTTTGTCCCTCCCCCCTCTGCAGGTTTTCCCCACCCACTTGTGGGCGGAGACTATCCTGAAAGTTCTCCCTAGTTCAAAGATCTTGTGTTTTTTCTGTTAATTTCTAAGACCTAAAATAAAAGAAATTTGGGAATGTTTGTTCTTTATGGGCATTTCCGTGTGATGTCATATTGAAAACCCCAGTTATTATTAACAGTTATTATTGTTATTACATGTTTTAAAATTACAATAATTTTAGTTCTACGTGACACAGGAACACCAAACAAAGCTCAACATGACATCTGACACCTCAAGCATCAACACAAACTGGTTCTCACACTGTCCTGAAGTTTGAGTGTTTCCTCAAATTGTAAGTTTTTTGGATCAAAGCATCTGCCAAATGTAATGTATGTAATGTAACGTATTATAATGTAGTGTAATGTGTTGACAGAAGCACTTCTCCTCTGAACCGACTTCTAACTTCTGAATGGACATGGCTGAGGCCCCGCCCCACATCTCCTCCTAATGGCAATTGCATGGAAAAACTGAAGTTGCTAATTTAAATACTTTACTAGAGTGATAGACTCAAGTACAGAGCTATATGGTTGAATTCTGTCCATAAAGTATCAGAGTGACAGAGAAAAATGTAGTCTGTAAAAGGTCTGTGAATGTACAGCAAAAAGTACTGTAATAGCAGACTTCCCACCTCTAACCAGTTTGATGACTTGCCTCAACTCTCTTTCATCACTTTCAGCAGAGGACATGCATCCATATGCCTCCAAATTCCAACGCCTGACATGTCCTAACTCATTTTTACAGCACTTTATGAGGTGAGGTGTCCTAAATATTACTCGACTAGGGAACGGCCCTAATTATGAAGAATCATTACTGACGACCTGTTCCTAGATTTAAAGTAGAACCTCGTCTGCTCGTCTCTCAGAGATCAGCTTTCGAGACTCTTTGTGCTGTCCATGCTGTCCTCACTTCGTTTCTCTCCACTGACTTTAAATCACTGTCTTGAAAGTCATACATTTAATCTATTAGGTTGAGCAGGGACTTCCCTGATACACTATTTAATGGATTTTGCTGAACTTTACGATATTAATATTAAATATGAAGAAAACACTTAAAAAATGTCTCTAAAAATGTTTAAGCTTTGGCTCTATCATCAGAAGATTTTTATTCGTTGCGATAACCATAATCAAATGGTAAATAATAGTAAATTGTCATCATATGGCAAAACAACTCCTTATGTGGAACCCCTTATACGGTTCTGTTGATGCTCGAGGTGTCAGACGTCATAGCTTTGGTGTTCCTATGTCACGTAGAACCAAAGATTAAAATGTAAAAAACATGTAATAATAATAACCGCTACTGAGGTTTAAAAAATAGCGTCACACACAAATACCTATAAAGAACAAAAACGCCCCAATTTCTTTTATTTTAGGTCTTAGAAACAAACGGAAAAAAAACGAAGAAAAAAAACACAAGATCTTTGAACCCGGGAGAACTTTCAGGATAGTCTCCGCCCACAAGTGGGTGGGGAAAACCCGCAGAGGGAGGGGGGTCCAGAGAGTGGCCGAGCGAAAGAGCAGCAAGTGGCGAGCATGTAGGAGAGTAAACACCGGTTTTAGAGCTTTTTTTCACAGTTTTTATTTGTTGAAATCAGATTTTACTAATACACTTTGAGTTCTAAGGGTTAATAAAAACATTTACAACCTGTTTGGAACCATACTCACGTGCCAGGGATTGGACACCACATTTTTAGCCTGTTGGGCCACTTTGGGAGTTTTAACAGAGCCTCGTTTCTGTCCACGAGCCCACGTTTTAAGGCAAGGCTTATGACCTTTCTGTTATTTCTATACTACTGATAGAATCTTTGATTGGCCAGTTTCACCTTGTATTGTGAGATAACCTTGATCCCGCAGATCCTAGCCATTAAACCATCCCTGTGCTCTTCTTTATCACGGCTCCACTGGGACATCCTGAGCCCCAGCCCTCCTCACCCCACTGGTCTGCTGTCTTAACCATCTCCTGTGGCATGGCCTGATTTCTGTCCTGCCTTTGTCCCAGCTCTTCTAGCCCGTAACAACTTCAGCAAAGTCGGCCCTCCATCTAGTTCAAATGGGCAATCAAATTATCCTGACTAAAATCCATAATAGTGACATGATTTCACATTACAACCACGCTCTTCTAACTTTTCACATTTCTGCATGCTTCCTTTTAATATGTTTAGTGTGTCAAGGCCAGGAAAAGTGATCCATAAAATATATCTGGCATGACATTTATATTTATTATATCATTACCATTTTGTGTTACTATCAGGGGAACCCTCGAAGCTTTCTAGACCTTCAGAGAAGGCCTAATGATTTCTTAAATTTAGTTCATTTTTATTCAACAGAATCATGTTTGTTAATAAACGGTGAGTTCTGCAGCTCTACTCTTATTTCATTATTAGACTTTACTGGGAAACAATAGGATTCTCCAAATTTTTAGACCTGGTGAGAAGGCCGGCTCTCCATGCACGATGACCTTTGATTATTTTAAAGCTGGAAGAACTGTCCAAGGAATGAGAAAATCTAAATCATGCCCAAAACCATGATTTCAGCCAAAAATGATCTTCTAGGTAATGACTGAAAGGGTGCCTAGATTTATGCACATGCACAGGAACAAGGCTCTGTTAGAAATGCACTCAAGCTCTCGAGTGGCACCAACTGACTAAAAATGTGGTGTTGAAACCCTGGCACCTGAGATTTTTAAAATGGTGTCACATGCAAATGCCCATTAAGAACAAAAACCCCCAAATTTCTTTTATTTTAGGTCTTCGAAACAAACAGAAAAAACACAAGATCTTTGAACTCGGGAGAACTTTCAGGATAGTCTCCGCCCACAAGTGGGTGGGGAAACCCGCAGAGGGAGGGGGTCCGGAGAGCGGCCGAGTGAAGGAGAGGAAACACCAGTTTTAGACTGTTTACACCGTTTATATTTGTTGAAATCAGATTTTAATAATACACTCTGAGTTCTAAGAGCTGAAATATTTGTTAATCAGTGACCCAAACCTAAACCAATGCACAATGTTTCTGCAAGATGTTTATAACTTGGTCAGAATGCCGCTTCATCGCTTTTTGACCTGTCTGGCTACACCCATGCCATTTTCTAATAAGGTGAGCCCAAACCTGCTGTTGATGGCTATTAAATACCCCCCACCCCCTTCCAAAAAAAGTGTGTGTGTGTATGTTCAATTCAACAGATTCTAACTGAATTGTGCATTCAAATGAGCAGAATTTTGTCAAATTGAAATTGCATTGAATGCTGTGAAATGGCATGAACGTATCACTTCCAAAATCGACGAAATGTGTAATTTTCCCTAAACTTTTGCATGTATCTCTTGAGGGTTTTAAAATAAAAAAAAAAATGCATTAAAATCTGCCTCCTGAAGTCTGAAAAAAAAGAGCTCTCCTTACACATGTCAGGGCTGAAGATTATTGAGAATCTTGGTGAGCATCTGAAGGCTAAAAGCGTTTGCGAGTCTCATCATGATGGCCTCTTTCAGCCCTAATGGAATGTGAAACATTGTTCTCTGCTCATTTTCAAGCGCATCTGTCAACCAACATCAGCTAGCCCTCAGATCTACTCTTCATTAGGGCTGTGTCTCCAGTGCCTGCTTCTATTTTCTTCCCTCACCTTGCAGCTTTGACACCATCATGCCTGTCACCTCGGCTTCTCCATATGGTGCCATGCAGCTGAGAGGGACGGTGGGGAAAACATCCAGGGTTGGGTTTCGAGAAGGATGTGTGGGACTGTTCAGCTGTTAATGGCTGTGATAATCACATTGTGATCATCCTCAGCTCCCCATGAGCCTTTTTAACAATACGGTTTCATAAAGTTTTTTGGAACGATTTCATAAACTGCTTTTATAAGTTTTCAACCATTTGAAGACGCAGCCTG
>JBBPCZ010000042.1:27025495-27063958 GCA_037974445.1 Brycinus macrolepidotus
AGAACCTGAATAATTCAAAGAAAACAAATCTCTTGTTCACTCTTAAACAAAATGGCAATAATGACCTTTGACGAACTACTAGTAGTGTTTCTCCATCCAACTGGTCACACTGCGAGAGGAGAGTGTCGATTACAGCAGTGTTTTTTTAAACTTTTCCTCATTAAATAAGATTTGATTCGGGTGAATTCACCTAATCAGTGCCTCATAAAGCAGAATGAGGTGCTTGTGTCGGAATTTAACAGACACTGGCATGGAATGGTGGTCATACTCATAGAGATGCTGATTTCAAAATAAATTGCAGTGTTCTCTTTTTTTTTTCGGAGCTGTATATGACATCATATATGACAATTTGTATTTATTTGCTGAATTGTACATGTTAAACAGATAGTAAAAGTATACAAACGGGCCATGCTATTTGCACTAGGTCATATTTTATGTTTTATTTTTAAAAGGGTTGGAATTTGGTAAGTAGTTCATGTGCAGAAATGTGTTCTCCATAGATGATCTGGACTTATTCACACGTCATCTAAATGGGGGGTGCCCAGACTTATGTATATAAGTAAGTAAAGTGCCCATTTGTCATCGATGAACACAGGATGACAAGAGTGTGAAATTCTTTCTCTGTATTTAACCCATTCACCAAGTGAAGCAGCGGACAGCCAGGAACACAGCGCCCGGGGAGCAGTGTGTGGGGACAGTACCTTGCTCAAGGGTTCGTCAGTGGTGCCACTAGCAGTCCTGGGATTTGAACTCACAACCTTCCGATCCCAGGGTGCAACTCCCTAACCACCAGGCTGCTGGTGGCTGCATTAAAACTGCAAGCAATGGCAGAAGCTAACTAGTCCTCACACTCACCTTCCTAGCATTTCAGCAGTACATAACAGTCAGCAACGCTCATGAACTGGTTAGATTATGGCATGTTAGGCACGTGCACACATTATAAACTGCTGTTGATTGAGAGATTCTAATTATGTTGGAGGTTCATTTAAACTGTATGGCCTTCAGTGCAACACCTGAAGGCCTAGCCAATAGGAGAGCTCGCTAGACTGCAGTCATCCTGGTGTTTTTAGCCTATTACAGCTAAAAACAAAATACATTTACAGACAGTTTTATCTAAAGCGACTTCCATTCCCTAACTACAGGGGACAGTCGCCCTGGAGCATCTTGGGGTTAAGGGTCTTGCTCAGGAACCCAGTGGTGGTATGCTGAAGGTAGGATTTGAACCCATGACCTTTTGGTCTAAAGGCAAGTATCCTACCCACTAGGCCAGCCACACCACCCCACATGAAATATGAGTATTACTATGATACTCTGAGAGTTTAAAAGGGGAAGATTTTTTAAAAAATTCTGCATTACTGAATCTTGAATGAGATGTAAATGAAGCCTTCTACGAACCGTTTTCATAAATGACATATAAGGCTGTGAAGAAGCTTTTTGACATAATGTAATGTTCTTGGAAAAGTCCTTACATTAGTGAAGAGCTTTCACATAATGTGAAGATCCTACACTCCCTTTGTGGGTGTGAAGTGGCTCTTCAGGCATAAAGCCATATTTTTATGTAGGGACCAGATGTTGAAATGTCTACAGTGCAAATATAACTGTAATAAAATATAATGCAAATATTTACCATCTAAAATGACCAGTGAACCTACATGTGTCTTCTGAGTTTATATGAATTGTTGAAGCACCCCCTCCAACCCCCATGATCTGATTCATGGTATTTACTGTACTGTTGACCCTAAATCCAACATATGCAGGATTAAACCTCTTTTTTGTCACTTTTCATTTTGTTTCGGGGTCAAACCGCTCATGCCTTGCTTTAATATTTTCATTATCTCCACAAAACGCTTCAGCCTCGTCTAGTGGCCGTCATGTTTTGTGTGTGTTTGTGTGTGTTTGTGTGTGTGTGTGTGTGTGTGTGTGTGTGTATGTGTGTGTGTGTGTGTGTGTTTGGCAAGTCGGCCTCATTCAGCACCCTCTCATTTGCTTGAAAACAGGCGTCGCCGGGCGTAATTATCCCGGCCCGTTTTAATGAGTTTTCCACCTCCTCTTGAAGCAGTAATTGGATTTTTCTTGAAGCAATCTTGTTAAATGTGTGAAATCGTATATTTAATTTCGAGAGGAAATCGATGGCGAACGCTGTCTGTCGTCCACAGCCTCGCATGCCCAGGCCTGCGTGTGTGTACATGCGACGGGCCGAGGCGGGGAGGGGGGGATGTATATTCACGCGCCCGGACCACCTCGTTAGCTTAATGAAACCTGTAAATCCAATCCAGACGGTTTATAAGTATTTGGTAGGGACTGTATAAGCGGGACGGCTATGGTCTCTCAGGGACCTGTTCATTTTCTAAATGGACCACCGTTTTTCATGGAATGCTTAGTGGTCATATTTTTCTCGGCAACCAAACGTTGGACGATTAGGCACATTAATCCATTCACTCCATGCCTCACTTTGATGTTCGGACATTTGGAATTAAACTGCAGAATCGTAGACAGTTGTAAAGCTTGTAATGTTTAACGGAGGGGGCCAAACATCTCATATAGGCTTGTATAGCACAGGCCTGAGAGAGAGAGAGAGAGAGAGAGAGAGAGAGAGAGAGAGAGAGAGAGAGAGTCCTGTAATGTGTGATGCGGTGATGATTGCTAAGTGTTTTGGCCCACTTCCAGCTCGGCCTGTACGTTTTAGACGCCGCCACACTCAGACTTGTTAAACCATCTTAATCAATTAAGAAATGCGGAGGATCATCTTGGATCGTGGACATTCGTCCATTTCACACATCCGACAGCGTCTGCGCCTTGTCGAACGAAGGAAAATGACCATTATCACATTGTTAGTCCATTCACTAAATCAGGTCTGTTCAACTCCAAGCATAGAGGCCTTTGTCACTGCCTGGACCTTAAAGATTAGCCAGGTCACAGTGTGCTGATTTCTCTGCTCACCAATTTCTCAGGTTCAGCCAGTGGTGCTGGGGTTTATTTGACAGCTGTGGCAGTTTTGGTGTTTTGGCATATCTGAAGGTAGTCTCTCTGGCGAAGGGGCTAATGGATACATCTGCAAGAACTGGATTCGGAATAGGTGCGTCAAGTCAAAACCATCACTCACAAACTGTAAAGCTAAGAGTATACTTCAAATTAGGGCTGGTTAATTAGGGCCACTTTTTTATGTTCGATACCGATACTAATACTGATACTACAACTTTGAGTATCTGCTGATACCAATACTAATCCAGCGCTGTCTTTTCCCCTCTCTTCAACTACTAAATGAATACCACATTTGTCGGATCTGAATCATCAGTGGCTCTTTTTTAGACATTTTATACACTGTTTGATTGCAGGACACTGTATTTTAAGTGCACTATGTAAGGAACAGCGAGTCATTTGAGATACAGTCCTGCTGCTCACCTGCGTTACTCCTATCCTCATCTGTGTCTATCTTTACAGAGTGTTGTTCAAAGTTTAGAGAAACATTTACGATTGTTCAGGTTTTTTTCACATATCCACTCCAAGGATTTTTGGTCCAAATCAGAATGATCCCGATAATGGAGATTGGATCGGCACACCCCTACTTCAAGTGATGTTTGTCTGTACTCTTTGCTTCAAGATTTTTCCTTTTGGAATATACTAAGAAATGATTTTCCATCAATGACAGCAACAACCTTCATAGATCACACACTGTAAAATCAAATCAAATCAAATTAAAAGCAATATTGTTTAAAATAGTTCGTTTAAAATTTTAATCTTTCTAAATTTCATCCATCTTCTAGTTGACAGAACATCAGTCAGTGTGTTGTATGCTGTCAATTTATTTTTTGAAATTAAATAAAATAAAATTTTCTAATCTAATGTAATCTAACATTAGATTCACTGTGACTTTTTTTTAAGCTTTTTCTTTCTTGAAATAAGCTAAATTATCAACTTTATTTTTCATAAGCAAAAATATTTAGTATGAGAATAACAGAATTTAAAATTACTTTTATAAGAAAAACATGTCTATTAATGAGCAATATTTAAAAAAAAAAAAAGATCTAATAACCTTATAATGTTCTTACAACAATCTCAGAATGAAAATATTGCACATTTTGACATTGTTTATGAAAATGTTACTTGCCAAGAAATTATTTTTTTTCAGTGTAGCTTCAGCAAAAGTGCAGAAGCAGACACCAGACATGTACTGGATCTCAAACATATCAGAGAATCAGTTCCCTAATAATAAATCAGTCCACTGAATAAAGTAGCTACACAGTCGTGCTATTGCGCAAATTATTATGATGTGTAAATGAGCCAAGAGATTCAGACCCAAGTCAAAAGACAAGATTTCTAAAATAAATCAAATTTTGGGGTCAATTTGATCCAAACTGCTGTTTGAGCATGGACTGCCCCCATCCAGTCAAAGCTGTGCCCTCATCCACTTAACGCACAAACACATGAAAAGCACTCGACATCAGACTCACTGAAACAATGTGTTACTTTATTTCAAAATCATACATGAGACTTTAAGTCAAGAGCATTAACAGAAATTCTGTTTACAAAATCCGGAGCGGCTCCCGCCTCTAAACAATATGTACAAACTCAACCGGACCAAGCGGGAAAGTGTGGTGGGGCTGGAAAGAGGGTGGGGGCTCTGATTGTCGGCTTGACACGGATGGGTGGGGGGGTTTCTGCATGTTTCCGGTGCACTTAAGACCTTCGTTTTCCTCCATTTTGGACGGAAAAGGCCGCTCAAGGCAGCCGAAGCCAGCGCCTCGAGGCTTTGGGTGATGAGGCCTTCGTGAAACACACGAAGACGCAAAATGAACATCAAATAGGACGCAACTTCCAAAACAAACATGATCAATTCTGGTGGCAAAAGCAGTGTGTTTGGAGTTTGCGCAGTTTGTCAGGAGGGAAACAGCACCATTGTGTATAAAGTTCTTAATATGAATGTGGGATTCAGCTTGGTGGTGAGTAACTTGCTGCGACATCTCTCTGTCCTTAAGTGCCAACAATTAAAGTTCCAGTATCTTCCCTCCGCCGTGTCTTCTGTCATTAGTGAGTGGGCTACATTTATGAGGTCTGTCCGTCGGTTAACAGACCCGACGGGCAGTGCGGTAAACAAAAAATATGATTATTCTCAAATGTAAAAATCGCATCGATTTCCAGTCTGCATGATTTATGGCCGCGCCGCCTCATCTCGAGCACTGATGCGATGCTTTGCCCTCCCGCCCGCCGTTATCTGCTTACTCCAGCTACTCTGTGCTTATTTGCTTAATTAAAATGCTATTTATTATTACTCAGTGCTAAGTCAAACGAGATTTCTATTGCCCTTTTAGTTTTCATTTAGTGAGCCAGTTAACAAATAATTACATTTGCTTTCCAGATAACGGCCCCCCTCTAACGATCACAGTGTTCTCAATCTTCATTACCTTTGCTTCGGAGACCAAAGTGACTAAATTACCAGCGGGGTCATACAGAAAATCCATTAGCCCAAATAAAAAGAAAAATTAAACAAAACAAAAAAAAAAGGCCGTAACGCTTTGCTTAAAAAACATAGGCAAAGTGTCATAACAGGACAAAATTGGCTTCATAAATCATACGATGCAAAGAGCCTTTACATAGTCATACTTCTGACAGGGAGTTCATGCAACTGTCCTGAAGCAATGAGCGGCAATTTGAAACCTGTAAAATTTATGGTCGAAGTTTCAGAGCTGTTAATTAAGCTGCATTACATGCACAGAAATAAAAGAAATAAAAGTGGCTGCCAAATTCCAGAACATCGCCAGGCGCCTGGTCGTGTGAAGCACCCGTAAAAAGTGGCATGGTAATAAGGGATGCATTATTGGAATAGGCCGACTTTTACTCCAAACACCAGATTAGCAATCAGACAATTATTATTATTTTGGCACATTTGTCGGACCATTTTATCAGGTAAATAACCTAAGCTGGGCAAGAGCGCTTGAATGCTGCTACTGCACCAAAATGCCATAACATAATTATGCAGGACACATTGTGCTCAATAGTCAGTAATCTCTTATTTTGAATGTCGTGTGTTATATGATTGGTTATTTAAACTGGCAAATTATATATTTTTCATTTAAATGCCTGTATGGCTCATCAAAGTGCAAATAATGTTTAAGGCTGGCCCGATTTGTTGGTATTTCTAAATGAGTACTTAAACATGCTCAAAATCTTCAAAAAATAAACTAAACTTCAAAAAAGTACTATTTGATAGCTCTAGCAGGGGAACAATGTGCAAATAGTCAGCTACTCGTACACCATATGTTGTTGTAGAACCTGCGATTGTAGCCTCTCATATAAATATAGCCTTCGTGAGTCAATTTGTTGCTGTGGTTATGTTAACTTTAACAAATTAGAATTATTTAATCACTGTCAGGATTTCAGTCCTTCTCCTCATCCACTGCCCGATGAGGAGCCTCCGAGCTCCCAGTGTTAGAGCTGCCGTCATTAGAAACTATTAAAGTCAGTAGTACATTTGATTGTATTGTGATAAATTCTTTCTAAAGGTCTTTGATGAAATGTGTTGTATAATAGACGTCAAATTTTGTGGTTTGGAAGAAAAAGACAAAGACATCAAATACTAAATATAAAGTCATTTCCCAATGGAAGGAGTAGTTTGAAACATTCATAATGAATAACTGGGCCAGCCCTAATAATGTTTTTTATAAGCTAACAAAAAGTACTGTTAATGTCCCAGTGAGTTTCATGTGTGAGCTTAAATTTTAAAAAACGCTAATAAACACTGATAACAAGAATCGGCCAGATGTGGGATAGGTGTTTAAAGTCACCAAAAACACTTCATAAGTCTGATCCTGGACCAGCTCTGCAGCACGGAAAAAGGAATAGTTTGGCTGAAAAAATCATTTACACAGTTTTCCGTTCAAGAAAAACATGTTAAGTTGTTGCTGCTTAAATTTTTAATAGCAGCCAGCTTGATTTTCTGCATTATGTATGCTTTAAAATCAGACTGACCAAACAGAGCTCTGTTGTGGCTCAAACGAATGGCAGCAGAATGGCACACCTTGCTCAGGGTAGAGCGGAAAAACTTCTACGACAAGCAACAGACATGCAGAGGTTAAAGAAGAGATATGGAGGAGCATAGTTGAAAGACTGAGAATGACTGTGAGTATCTTAGTACCTGTGCACATATACCGATCAGCCATATCATTAAAACCACGGGCCTAATATTGTGTAGCCCCATCTCGTGCCACCAAAACAGCTCTGACCCACTGAGGCATGAACTTTACAAGACCTCTGAAGGTGTGCTGTGGTGTCTACATTTTGTCAAACCATTCCGGAACAATTTGGCAGGGGTTAGCATGGGTACTGTGACCAGTCTGTGGCTACTCAGCCCCGTATGCAGCGAGCTGTGATGCACTGACACCTTTCTATCATAGCCAGCACCTTTTTCAGCAGTTTGTACTACAGGAGCTCATCTGTGGGATTGGACCAGATGAGCCAGCCTTCTTTCCCACGTGAATTAATGAGCCTTGTGCGCCCGTGACCCTGTCATCGGTTCGCTGGTTGTCCCTCCTTGGACTACTTTTGGTACTAGTGAACATCCCACACAACCTGCCGTTTTGGAGATGCTCTGACCCAGTCGTCTATCCCATCATATTTTGGCTCTTGTAAAAGACTCTCAGCTCCTTATGCTCGCCCATTTGTCCTGCTTCCAGTACATCAATGGCAAGAACTGACTGTACACCTGCTGCCTAATATATCCCACCCACTGACAGGTTTCATTGTAACAAAATAATCAATGATTTTCACTTCAACCTGTCAGTGGATTTAATGTTGTGGCTGATCGGTGTAAATGTAAAACACTACTGTATATCGTATATATTTGTAAATGTACAAGTTATTGTGGTAACACAGGCCAGTATTGGAAAGGCCAGATGACACCATACATAAACCTTTAATTACTGACATAACAGATATAAACCTGACAGAAACATTTCAGGCTTATTCCAACGAGTATTTCTGAGGCGAAATGACCAAACTGACCAAAACAGCCTTTAAGACAACTGAAATGTGTTCTAATAAGCCTTCATAAATGTTTGTGAAAAAAGTGAAATGACCATTTGTCATACGTGAACACACCACACCACAGGTTTACAAAAGGTATCATGAAGCCTTATGAATACTGGCCTTCAGTGAAGTAATTATTGTGTATAAAGTATAAGGAGTAATGTGGCAAGTTATTCCAAAACTTTGAATGCAATTATCAAAGACATGTTTGGCATTTTCTTCTTTACCTTTGCACTGGAGCTACAAGTAATGCCTTGCTAATTAGCACCAAGCCTAAATCAAGTAAAGAGAACGTCTTGAGCTCAAACAAAAATGGCTGCAGCTCTAACCTGGCCTTCCTCCGCTCTTGGCGGGACGATTTATAGATCGGGCTTTCCGTCGTGCCGGGGCATCGCCCATCCCGTCTGCCCGCGTGCGGACGTGCGGTCGTATTTCTGGATGTATGTTTATTCTTTCCGAGACAACAGAGTCATCAGTCACTGCTCTCCGAGGCTAATTTAGCGGAGGCCTTTTAAACGCTCCGACGTGGCTCACGCCATTCATCAAAGCCAGGGCAGCATTCGCTCGCCGACGCCAAGGCCCTGATTACTGATCATCTGTCTGCCTGTGCCACACCGCAAACACAAAACACACCACCTATTTATGAGACCAGCATTCAGCACAGCTCAGAGATATGGCCACGGCCCACCGACCAGAAACGAGTGAAAGAAACCTGCAGATAATTTTTTTAAAATGTGCATATATATAATTTTTTTACTTTATGAGAGTCTGTACAAAAAAAAAAAAAACATATTTTAGTCACGGCATATATGAAGAACATTTCAAAGCAGTTTCAGTCCATTTCATTTTAAATTAACCCTTAGAAGTTTCAACTGCTGCTGATGATCGAAGCCTGGTGTATTATTACATTTTTGATCTGTTTTGGCCATTTCGTGACATCAAAACAAAGAGAAAAAAGTTTCAAAGATGTTGATAGTGTAAATAGAATATAAATGTGATTTATTATGTTCTATGTAATTACTTGGTATAATTGTGTAAAGCTGTCAAGGATAATAAAAATGCATTGAGGAGATAAATGATCAGTTCTGTTTTTTTTTATGACAGTGATGCATTTTCCTTCATTTGATTCTTCAAACCATCTGTGGTAGTGCAGGCTGAAGCCCAGTTGCTCATGTGAGTTGCTATGACTGAAACCAAATACAGCTTTTAAAACCCAAAAGGCTTTTAAAGTGATACCTTCAGCACCTTCAGAAGAATATGTTGGACAGTGCTTGTGGGAGACCTATATATAAATCAATGAGCAGCAAACTAACAAAAGCAACAGTAAAGGTGGAAAGCTCCAGTTCCCCTCAAGAGCCTCCGCCATCCACCATACCTAGAATCAACAAGCTGTATGAACAAGAGCGAGAGACTGCTATATATACTGTGCAAAAGTCTTAGGCAACTGTAAAAATAATGTTTAAAAACTGTTTATGATGAGCAGTGAGTGTAAACAGTGATTTTGTGTGAAATTATGTTCCATTTGATGGAATTTCACAAATCCAAACAATGGCTGGAGGCATAGAGGGGAAATCTGTTCACCTTATCAAAATATCAACTACTTTTTCACAAACAAAACAAATCTTGATACTTTTTACTGCTTTCTTGCTTGTTTGCATTTATTCTAATGTTAACTTTGCTAGCAGGAAGATGCTAAGAAAAATGGCTTTAAACAATTTCCACAGGTGTCTAAGACTTTTGCACAGTACTATATATTTACATCTGAAGCTCTTATATATGTGATTTTGGTATTCAAGTTCATGTTCACATAATCAAAAAATTGTTGCTGAATTACTGAAAAGGTACTGAATATATTCTGGTGAAGATTATTTTATGGTTATAATGAAATGCATCTTTCTTTAGGGTAAAAAAAGACCATTAATTGCGATTAACAACACAAAACAGTGTGATCGTGATAATTGTGATCGGCAGCCCTACAATGTGCATTTAAATAGCCTACAAAAACTTTAATAAGAACTTTAGACTTCTAAGGGTTAAGAATTCAAAAGTGAAAGAAGTTGTCAGACACCAACGTTCACTCTGCGTACTAACAGAAACGAGAACCGTCTTTTCCGACGTACAATAAAAATGCTGTTTTCCACTCCGTGGCCCCTCGTCAACAACAGCCTGGCTGTTTCTAGCACAAATAATAACTCCCAATACTACAGTCGGCCAACTCGTACCTACAGTTCACAGTACATGAGGCAGAACCTGACAAACACATTTGCTTTTGGAGCTGAAAAGTGAGGGAGATAAATGAGTTTTATCCAACAATTTATTCACGGCTTCTGTGTTCTCCTTTTACGGAAAAGAAAGGTAGCCTTGGAGGATCCACCCCAAAAGGCAAAAAAACACCCCTCCAGAAGCACTATTCATGTAAACCTATTCTGTAAAAGACTGAGGGCTTTTCTGTGTTCATGGGCTAAAGGTTAAGCGGCAGCGAACGCTCCATTTCATACAAAACTAACATTGGCTGTCAGATGAGACGCTATGCAGAAAAGATATTTTACACAGCAACAGTTGCGGTACCTCACAAGGCAATATGTCTGGCAAAATGTTCATTTTTTCCCCCCTTTTTTCCACAGAGAAAAGTGTGTTTCGGTGTTCTCGGCTGCTCAGTCCATATTGATTTTTTCCCCCGAAGAACCCATGAGTCATAGAAATATCTGACGAAACAGAAACATACAGATACCGATCAGAGAACACTGGTACAGGACAACGGGGCTAGTCGGGTGTTTGATTTATCGCCACGGAGATAGAACACCTCCCGACGTCTCTGCGGAAACAAAGCGTAACCGTATTCCCGGTTGAGACAGCAGCCTCCACACCCACAGTCCATTCTTCTCACACCCACGAAATCCTTTTTTTAGTCTTCTCAACCACATCCCAAGTCCAGGCACCATATTTGTGGTCTTCAATTCGAAGTGTATTAGAGGACAAAAGAAGCCACAGCTTGTCCTTATTACAACAGGCCATGATAACACCTTAACATTTTATTTTTTTGTTTTGTTTGTTTGTTTTTGATAATCTAACATCTCCCAGTATCTTCTCCCACGCTCATACCTGCTCTGTATTTTGTCCTCCCACCCACCTCTTTCACATATCAGTGAGTCATTGGCACTCTCTTGACGATCACTTCCATTACGTCCTTGATTTAGCGCATGATAGCGTCAGCAATGGACTGGAAACCTGCGGCTAGGAGGAGAATATATTGCTGCTGTCGCTATGGCCATAGAGGTCGGCTAGCTTCTTGAATCGCGGCCCCCAGTCGCTCAGGTAGTCGTAGCTTTGCTCTGAGTCCGTGCTGAGCGACTCCAGCGAGCTGAGCGATTCGGCCACCGAGCCGCTGCCTTCGAAGGCGTACGTCTGCAGCGAGTCATAAGGGGGTGCCGAAGGGTCCACGTCTGCATCCTTCAGCCGGTCCCATATAAAATCCCGGAAGATGCCATTGTCAGGCGTCATCTTGTATGGTGGTGGGCGCGAACAGTACAGTGTGGGCAACTCAGGTGTGACGTCCCGCCTGGCCTTGCTGTCTCTGGCCACGTTGAGGTTGCGCAGGGCGACCATGTCGAAAGCCTCGGTGTCCTCCTCCCCGCCGCCCTCGTCATCGTAACGGACGATATTTTCCCGCACGTCGCGATCTTCATCCAGAATCAGGGGCTCCTTCTTCCGCCTTCGCACCGTCACGATCAGCAGCACCAGCACTGCAGATGAACAATGCAGAAATGTTAATGTCTATACAGCAATAAGAAACTTTTATTGACAAAATGGTAACTTCATAGGAGGTTTTGATATGACAATGACCACTTACTGGCCACTTTATTAGAACCCTCTACTTTTTACTTCCACCTTACTTTTTCCATACACAGTTTGTGCCATCTACTACTCATTAATTCCATCAACTCATCTGTGGTCAGTTTCTAAGGAAGGGACCACTGGAAGGGACCACTGTATACTTTTGGCTGGCAGTCCCTGGAGCCCTTGTACTAGCACTACAAGTCAGTGGTGGTCCTATGGTGGTTCTTTTCCAATGAAATTTGGTATGATTGCATAACTTACATAATTCTGCTAATTATGACCCAAATCTCAGTCCCAAGTCTCCAACGGAACACACAGCATCATGATTTGTGTCCAAACTCAACCCTGTCAAGATTCTTCTCTCTAGGATTGACTTGCTCTAGTTCCAGCTCCACAATGGCTCCACCTGGGCCTAACCAAACACACTTGCAATTCATCATGAACTCATTTCCTCACATACTTATACCCCTCAGATAAATTTGGCAAATTGTGAAGTCTCTGTGCTAATTATTTGAGTTCTAAGCCATGTACTTTGTTAGGTTTTTCATGTTCTCTGTTCTGTTTTTCTGGAATTTTGATGGGTTGGTAGTGTGAATTTTGTCCTCTGTATTTAACTCATTCACCCGGGTGAAGCAATGGGCAGCCAACAGTGGTGCCCAGGGAGCAGTGTGTGCGGACAGTATCATGCTCAAGATTACCTCAGTGGTGCCTTTGGCAGTCCTGGGATTCAAGCTCACAACCTTCTGACCGCAGGAGTAACTCCCTAACCATCAGGCCACCAGCTGGTGGTTAGGGAGTTGTGCCTGCTTATCTGTGTTTTGACCCCTGCATTGACCATAAATGCTGGATTTGCACTATTAAAGCTACTGTGTGAATGCAGTCTTCCTCTTAGCCCCTTTTGTTACAGACCCGAGTCTGACAAAAGTCTGTCTGAATCCAACCCAATCTCATCAAGTTTTGAGACCAAAACTGACATGAGTCCAACAAAATTCTGTCTGAAACTGACCTGACCTGACTCACCATCACCCAAAGTGGATAAAACCTGAGAGAATAGCACTGGTATTCTTAACAACAACAACAACAACAACAATAATAGTAATAATAATAATAATTGTAGTCGTAACAACATGTGCGATCCTATTCACACACTGTGCTGATGCAGTGAGATGTTAACCTGTTTACCATTTTACGGAAAATGTTTTTTATCCAAACAAAGGAAATCTGATCCTCATGAGCCTCTGTGTAAATTTTGTCACATCGTGAAAGTGTGACTCCAGCATGCTAGATTAAGATAATGAAGGTAAGGAGGGGGAGGGTAAAGTAAGGAGAAAAACTAAAGCAAGACAACTGGCAGTCAATGTGGCTCCAAACTGGTTTAAGGACTGTTAACAAAAATTGGAGAAAAAAAACCCAATAATATTTTGCAAGAACATTGAAAACATTTACACATTTAAATATTGGTTCTGTGTAGAGCAGGATCCATTTCTGTTGGTCAGAAAAGAAAAAAAAAACTTATTACACAAGCTACTTGACTGAGTTGAATTTAGGGCCTGGACAGCTGTGCTGCATGAATAAAAAAACTAAAAAAAATGTAAAAACTATAGAAAAAAGCCTTGGCCCTCAAAATAAATACATACAATTTTGACCTTCCCAAAAGATCATACATACCTCAAGGCTTTTAGTTTCAAAATCATTATTCCAAGATATTCCACCACCTCCAACTCAGTTTGAACGCTGTTATTACAGTTGCTCTGCAAAGCTTTTGGGAATTGCCGGCCAGCTACTATAGATCAGATACAGCAAAGAAGTGCCTTCCAAGATTAGACTCTATCCCGTCGGAACATAATAAAGGAATGCCGTGAACTATACTTTTTTACCAGAATAAAAGGCATCTGGTTACTGTTTAAACATCATTAAATATAATTCTTCAAAAGGCCCAACCTCTGATTAAGTGGCAGGAGACAGATGAGGAGTCTTTTAGCCTTTGAACCTTTGAAAAAACGAATCTCACCTCAGAAGCAGCAGCATGTTTACCACCGGGAGATAAAGCCCGGAAGGGGAGACGGTATCTCCGGCCATATTTATGACACTGCACCGGAATATCCTGTTGTGTAATGCACCGGAGAGCATTCCTATTATTCCCAAGCTCTAATGCCATGTAGCACCAAAAAGATAACCGCTATTATCTCAGCAGTTCAATTACGCCAGATCAGGTACATTAGCTTTATCAATATGTTCATCAGGTAGGACGGCGCGGCCTTTAGCTGCACAGCTGGCAGATTTGGAGGGAGAGCTGGTTTATCACAGAAGTGGGGGGGGGGGGAGGGGGGGGGGCATCTGCAGGGATAGATCCTGTTAGGGAGTCCGAGTCAAGTGATTTAATCACCTTAATACACACTTTAGTCAATTATGGCAGACCACAGTACACTCACCCCTACACTCATACACACATGCACACAAAAGGAGGGAAGAAATAGCTGAAAAGCTTTTGTTACCATAAACAACTGTAAAGCAGCTATATTTAGCTGTAACGCTCAGCTTCATCAAAGTGCCTTTTCTTGGTTCCTTTATCAGATTTTATCTAAATAATGATTTGACAGGTTTCGTTTTCAAAGTATAGTTAAAAGCACATACTTTTTTTGGGCCCAAAGGTGGTTTAAACACTTAAAAGGATTGAGCGCTGACAATGTGGGGGCCTTTATGTACAGTACTGTACAAAAGTCTTGAGCCACCCCTCATTTCTTCATATTCTGCTTCCAGAGATCCAGATCTTCTTGTATTTTTAATGTAGTTTAGAAGAACAGTTCTCCAGGCTTCCTGAAGGACTTTCAAAGACTCTCATTACTATTATTAATATTACATTATGTTATCCGGAATGTATAATATAATATTATATGTACTGATTGTATTATATTAATATTATTATAATAAGTCTTGAATGAGGCTCCTTGTGCGTGTTTAGTGTCACATGACTCAAAATAATCAAAATTTTCAGAGACTGATAAAGGTAAATCTTATAGTCTTTTAAAGAGATCTTACCAGAGGAAAAAAAAACAACATTTATTCGCTTGATATAAAATCATTTCACTTGCTAAGATTTTGTAACACCTGGGAACTTTTGGTAGACTCACACACTCACACACACCCACACACACACACACACACACACACACACACAATCATAAACAAACACACACTTAAACCCGTACCGCTCTGATTTAAGCCCATGGAGTGTCTCCTCACTCTGCACTGTCATGCTTGCGAGTAGTTAAACCAGCAGCGATAAACACACACACGCGCACTAACGTGGAGATTTAGAGGCTGAAATGTGCTGTAAATATGAGTCTCCAGCGGTCACCCTGCCTTCCCTCGCTCTCCCACAGACGGCTTAGCCCGTGCCGGCCAGCACTAAATCCTGTTTTATGAGTCCGGCATATGCCTACTGTATCTGCGAAATAAGGCAGGATTATACATCAGTCAGAAAACACCACCCTGCCCCGAAAGCACGGGTCACACACACGATCCGAAATGATAAACAGCAGCCCATACTGCGACAGCACCCATCGAGCTGCTACATTATCACAGCGGAAGGCTGGAGCGCCATGGAACAGGGAAATATACGTTCACATTTTTTTGTTGTTTTATGAAGAGCTCTGTTAATGAGCAGTATTATGAAACACTTGGAAAACAGAGGGATGCTAAAAGACGAGCTTGCCTATTATGTGTTTCCCTGCATAAAACCTCAAGGTCAGATGAGCTTGCCTATTATGTGTTTCCCTGCATAAAACCTCAGGGTCAAATGCATGTCTTTTGTGTGAAATAAGATGTTTAAAAGAACATGTGCAATGTATGAAACAGACAAATTTGCAAATTATGCACAGAAAACTCTAAAGGCATTTTTCTTCTTCAAATACATGCATTTTAGGGGGTTAGTAAATTAGCAGCTGTGAGACGTGCTGTTTGTAGATGTTCTTTAACAATGGCAGAGGTCATAGAGGCCAGGGCCGTTTGATTCAGCCGACCAGAAGCCTCCGTCACTTCGCTCAATGGGAGAACCAATGGATTTGTATCCAGCTTCTAAATTGTTCTTACATATTTCCAATTTTTAAAGGAAATATGGTCCACTTTCATGTGGCTTTCATGTGGCTTTATGGACCAAAAACAATTCTTTTTTTTACATGACATCTCTTTCTCCCTTAGAATTAAACAGGCTGTTTTTTTACTACTGTGCCTTTAAGGCTGATCTACTATATGTAAATGAGCTTTGTTTTGATGGGCTGCTCTGGACTGTGCTTCATTCGCAAAGTAGTTTGGACTAAAAGATCCCTTATAACTAGACTGTGAATGGGCAGGGCTAAACTGCTGTTGGCTGAACAGACGGATATATATGTAAATGTGTTGACTTTTGTGACATCACAAGAATCGTGAATTCAGAAGAGGCTGTTTTTGCAGTTTACTTTTTTTATATGGACTATGGATCGGACAATGAACTTTAACGGTGTTTACACACTACCTCAAACTCTTAAGTTCCAAAAAAGGGAGGACAGCTTGGTTTTCTATGATATGGGCCCTTTAAAATTACAAGTAAAATTACACCACTTATCTCTCTCTTTTTTGTCCCATGCTCTATATCACTGCTCAGACCCCAGTCGGTGGTCTTCCGCCCAGTTTGCATGGCTAGGTTTAGCATGATTAGTATTTATGTTTGAGTAGTTTGAGTTTCAAAGCCTATGTTTAGATGCTCATCTAAAGTGAAGTTCTGAAAAACAAAAAATTAAGCTTAGTTTTTGAAGAGGAAACATCGCATAGGTGTTGGTATTGGCCGATACTCAAGATTTTGATAATTTTGTATTCATTATATTATATTTGGGAAGAAAATGTGGTATCATGTCAACTGTAATAGCTACAGCCCTATGTTAATTTCTAGCGTGAATTGTGACCACATTTTCTCAAATACATCTGGCCTATAGCAGTTCATTTTCTACATATGCTATATCTCAGTCCAGACGCAACACTTGCCTCTCAAGACTAGCTCCATGTCTCAAGGGATTTCTGCACCATGCCAACAAATACCTCAGGGGTACATTTGCCTGGCTGTGGGACGGCCTAACACAGCGGAAAAGTGAAACGCTGATAAAGGGGCAAAGCTGAGAGGTAAAGAGGAAGAGAGTTGGAGGGCTGGGGATGTGTGTGTGTGTGTGTGTGTGTGTGGGAAGGGGAGTAAACATCTAATGATCCGTCCATCCGCCTGCCACGGAGAGTGTGAAATATGGCGCCACGCACTCATACTTCATCCTTAGGCATGGTGCAGATTCCCAGGGCCAGACAGGCTTAGAAAGCAAGAGAGTGGTCTGAGAAAACACACACACATGCAAACCCCTGCACATACAGCAACCATATGCAGTGGGGGATGGGCCAAGATGGAAGCACATGTACAAATTAGATGCATTACTGCGAGAAAATGCGAAGTGCGAAAGCGTGGTTGCTATAAAACCCGTGTTTGGAGACACTCAAACATTTGTTTTATGGGCAAAAAAGGTTTGTATAAAAAAAATTTACTCGCACAGTGGATTCGAAAAGGAGATCTTCTGATTCAGTGCCCAGCGTCTCACCACTGAACAACCGGTGGGCGTGAACTCCGTGTCTCTTACCAAGCCATTTATGGTTAAGGGTGGTTGAACACGTAACCACGTTCACGGGGTGATTATTTTGAATTGAACCACAACAAACAATGATACATGTCTTTTTTTATAACTGACCTGAGCTTCAGTGTCTTGAAGTCTGTTTATGAGTCTACTGTGTGTTCCTTTCTGGCCGTGTTAGCTGTGACGTCACAGACTCTCTCTCCAACACACATTTTAAGGGTGACTTGACCGTCCTCTCTCCCCCTCCCCGTATAAAGGTGACTCGACCACAAAAATCGTTTTTTTAAACAATCAATACTCGGCCCCTGATCAACTGATCAAAAATCAGAATACACACTCACCGCACCCGACATTAATGGACATTCTGATGTTGGAATTTTGCCAAAATTCAATACAGGCTCTGACGAGAAGCAGTGCCAAAAAAGGGGTGGTATAAAAGTAATACTAATAAAATTTAAGAAGAACAATAGTGTGATTGCTTCTGCAGTTACACTAATAAATATGCTTATTTTGTAATATATATGCTTCTGTTGTACATACTTGATGGTGAAAGGTTAATATATTTGATTTACTGTATGTGTAGTTGTTGCATCCCAAATGGTTCCCTTTTTTTTTTTTCACCCAAGGAACCATGAGAAAATAGCAATACTTGCCTCAAATTCATAATGTTGAGGTCATAGTTTCAGCCGTTTCATGGTACACTAAAGAAACCTGACTGCTCATCAGGTCTTCACATCTGCAGTTCCATCATCTGCTAAATAAGGTATGTTCTCAAGCTGAGTAATGCAGGTTTCTGTTTTTGCTTTCAGATGTAGAGAACCCTTAGAGTAATGTGGTTGCATCTTTTGTTCTTGTAGAACCTCTAAGGAGAGTTTCTACTCAACAAAACAAATTGTGAATTAGTCAGTGGGTCAGGTGTGTTAGAGCAATGGATACACAAAAATATGCAGAGCAGGGATAAGAGCAAAGGCTGGAAACCACTGCCCTATAGACATTATCAACAGCATTGGAGTTATGATTGGGACCATATAGCTATAGGTTGAGGGTCATTGAAACATATGGGATTTACTGAATAGAAATGTAATCTCTTGAAAAGGTTCCTCAGTGGTTCTTGGCTATGATGTCCAGTTCTAGAGAAAAAAAATAAACTGACGTACAATCTTGTAAAGTGGCCATCATTGTCATGCGTGAACACACCACACCACACCACAGTACAGCACTGAGTATGAACAGTGTGAAATTCTTCTTTGCATTCAACCCATTCACCAAGTGAAGCAGCCAGTGACGCAGCGCCCGAGGAACAGTGTATTGGGAGGGTACCTTGCTCAAGGGTACCTCATTGGTGCCATTGGCAGTCCTGGGATTCGAACCCATGGCCTTCTGATCACAGGGGCAACTCCCTAACCACCAGGCCACCATCTGCCCCAGTCTTAATGTTATATGTAAGGTTCTTCAAAAATGTACCCATTAACAAAAATGGTTCCCTTTTTGGAATCTGTATTTTTAAGACTGTGATGGAATATCAAATAACCACAAGGTGATCATCAACAAAGCACCTCCAAAAAGTGATGCCAATTTTTTGAAGATTATGAGATTTTCTGAGAACTGCAAAAAGCTTTTTGGTATCACTCCCAGATATTACTTTTTGAACAACTAATCTTCGAGTTCTTTAAAGTATTTAGACCCTTACGGTAAAAGACAAGTTTAAGAAAAAATACTTTCCTCGAAACTTAATCCTGCCTCTTTCCGTAACTCGTTAAGGGAAATGCAAGCTTGCACCCCATCAATGTGCATTACTTCACTAAAACAGTCTATGAAAAAAAAAAAAAACTCTCCACTCTCACCATTTACCAAATGCCAAACGGCTCTTGGGGCGCGAGAGGCTGGCGCTGCCCTCCCCTCACATCTGCCTGGCCGTCGCGCGATTACACTGGGTGTTATATAGACGTTCTACGCAGACTGTACAGTTACTGACCGTTCCCACTTAAAGACGTGATTCAGCTTTGCTGCGGCTGTGACACAAGATGGATGTTCGGCAGGGAGCGGCGGATCAATTTAACATTATCCCCAATTTGCCGTAATTGGATTGAGAAAACAATCCATCATGCAGAATCAATTAAACAACAAGTGGGATATTTTTTTTCTTTTTGCGGGGGGGCTCGTCCTCATCGACCCTGTAAAAATGAGCCATCGCTGGCTAGATTATGCACTGCCACTCTCCTTCTGTCTGCGTGAGGCTCAGCATGAGCCGCTATAACCCGAGGCCAGCAGCCGCTAATGGAGATGCAGTCGGAGATCTGCTCTGTCTGCCTGTGGACATTTATACGACCGCACTATAGTCAGCCGTGGTTTACAGCACCCGTCTGCCACTGGGCTTGCAGAGCCACTGCATTATCCGCTAAATAAATTGGTGTTTACGGCGATGGAGGCAGGTGCACACATAAGGATATATACACTGCTTAGGAAGAACTAGGATCAAAATTTGGCCTGGGGACTTTTGTCCAGGATGTCCCACTGCAATGAGCTGGACATCAACCATCCTTGTACAGTGTCAGAAAAAAAGTCAAGATAGTCAAGATAGTCAGAAAAGAAGACATGGAGTTAGTGCAACTTAATGCAATGGAAGATGGTGCAGTTATGTTCCGTAATTATAAGTACTTAGGAAGTGCCCTTCCTAAGTGATGTGAGGGCTATCACCCTTTTGTGGCTCTTTTTCTGTGCCCAGTTCTTCATCCAGTGTCAGAAAAAAAAAAAATCTGTCACTGGGGTGGTACCCCCAAGGGGAACATAATTGTACCAAATTAAACTACAGTCATACATTGCATTAACTTAGTATGCTCTTTAATACCAGGCTTTTTATTTTATTTTTCTGTAAAAAAAAGCCCATTAAAATATACAATTGATATACCTTTTGTCTGGGGAAGTGAATGTACCTTTGAAACTCTTTTAGGTGTACAACTAACTCTTTTTGTTGTACCTTCCTGAGAAGTCTAGTTCCAGCCACAGTTTGCTTCTGCTCTGGCTAATGAACTTCTCCAGAAGTCACTGATTGGGTGGAATGTTAAGAAAGGGGGTGGGGCAGCATGTCAAGGCACTTTTCCCTAGGCATATAGAAACCATGCTGTATTTAAGCCGTACTGCGATGGCACAAAACTTACAGCACTCAGATTTTCCAGTGTATCCCAGCCTGGTAACTGTGTTTCTGACACGCAATTCTTTCCCCATAGTTTGTGGCCGGTTGTCCCAAAACCACATCCAAGGAGTCGAACCAGCGAAAAGGATATATACACTGCTTAGGAAGAACTAGGATCAAAATTTGGCCTGGGGACTTTTGTCCAGGATGTCCCACTGCAATGAGCTGGACATCAACCATCCTTGTACAGTGTCAGAAAAAAAGTCAAGATAGTCAAGATAGTCAAGATAGTCAGAAAAGAAGACATGGAGTTAGTGCAACTTAATGCAATGGAAGATGGTACATAGTTTGTGGCCGGTTGTCCCAAAACCACATCCATGGAGTCGAACCAGCGAAAAGTTTTTCTGTCAGAGCTGCATTTGTTATTGTGGTATTTTTGCCACAATTTTTTATTTTTCTCTCTGCATTCTTTAGCCATGCGACGAATACCTAACCCAGCTAAATTGTTAGTGACGTCCTGGTACACCTTCGTGTTTCTCACAGCGTTAAAGATAAATTTGTTAGAGTCATAGAAAACTCCCACTGACATTTATCTTCAGCTCAAACAGACAGTGGTGCTTGTTCTTCGTTCTTGTTCCCAGTTGTTAGGTTGTATCTCCATTGTTGTTTTTTGTGTGGACAGAAAAAAAAACAATGGCCTCTTTCCATGCTGTGATGACAATATTTTGACCAATCAGAAAGCAGTGATGCAGTCAGCTTGGCTATGGCCTACTTTCGGCCCTGCCGTCAAGCAGCTAGGGTACCGCTTGCTTTATTTGTAATGGAAAAACATTTGTTCGCAGTACGGCACGGTTCCTAGTACCAGTGAAAAAGCGACATTTGATCCAGGTTGGAGTTAAACACTGTAGGAAAGCAGATCTCCAGGACAAGGATTGGAGACCACTGGTGCAAGCTCTGCTGCTGCAGTCCCTCACTCTGAAGACATCTAAAATGTTTTTGCATGTTGCTTCATCTTACCTCATTATTTCGCCCTAGTTTCATCTGGTTGGAGGTGAACTTTTCTTCATCTCATGTAGGTTCAGGTCAGTTTTGGCCGTAGGGGAGGGAATATCAACCAGTTGTGTGATGAGACAGGTACATTGTGATTTGTCAAGTTGTGGTGTGCCACTCATGCTGTCTCTCTCTTTGATTGACAGCAGCACTAGCAGACAGAGAGGCCCAGCATCAAGCTCCAGTGGACAGTTCATCCCTGTACACTGCCCATGAAGGCCGAGACCACATTTGTTTGGTACCACTTAACAATAAGACAACCCTTATAAAGGGCTTATAATGATTTGTAATCAGGTTGTTAAATAGGTTGTAGCCAGTTTATAAATCATTAATAAGCAGTTATAAACAAGTTATTACAGTTGTCTGACATTGATGCAGGCTCATTATTTGGCGAGATCTAGTGTTTTAGGGCTAACGAATACTTGATGAAGTTGACAGTTTAACATTCTGCCTGAGAAAGGAACAAGATAAGCTCAGCAACCAGCACAATCTGAGATCTTGCCAAATAGTGAGCCTGCATTAATGTATGACAACTTGTTTATAACTGCTTATTAATGATTTACACCTAATTAACAACCTGATTAGAAATCATTTATAATCCCTTTATAAGGGTAGCCTTACTGTAAAGTGTTACCAATTTTTTTTTGAGCTGAAAGGTGCTTTAAACACTTGAAAGGTTTCAGGGCCTATGAGTGTTGACAAGGGGATAAAATGCGCAAGCTTTGGCTTTATTCCCAAGGCAGGACTTCAGATAGTTGTTTCTTCAAAGAAAGAAGGAAAGATCTAAACATTTTTCTATTGAATATGCCAAGAAAAGCCAACAAAGAAAACATGCTTGTTTATGAATTGCATTTTGAAAAGCTAGAGGTCCCAATTCTTTTGATGGGCTGAGACTGTTTGCCCATGTGACCCCGTGGCCAGGACTGTCCCGGAGTGCCCCAGGCTTGGCTGACCGCTTCGCTTGTCCACCTTAGGCTGTGGAGTAATGAGGGAATGGATGGCTCCCCGAGACAAAGCCAAAAATCATCCGAGCATGCCACAGCGGGCGTCATTATGAGGAGATGAGGGTCTGAACATTTTTTAGATGACCTTGTATGAAAACGGACAAAAAAAGCATCTACAAAACAGCTGAGAAGGCTAGGTTTAAAATACTGAACTTGGAAGTCGTATTGAGAGACCTGGCATGACTCGAGTGCCACATCTTAATTGAGTTATTTATTATGTCATTAGAAGGGGGTAAATTTAATTAAAGGATCAAAACTCATCTGCAACACGAAATAACTGATTATCAATACCCTTGAAGCAGTGAACTCCATGTATTATGTGTCTAAATAGAGGCGTCACACAGCGTGACTTGGTGTGACTTGGATCAGCTTCGTTATGTTATTAATTATGTAATCAGAAGCCAGTAAATTGAATCGAAAAGATCAAAACTCATCTGCAAAACAGAACAGCAGCTAATCGATGCCTTAAAAGTAGTGAACTCCATATATATTGTTGTCCAGGTTGGAGTGTTGTAACTTGGCATAACAGATCTGCACAATTATGTAATGACTTCTGCATTTTGTAAATAATTTAGGCTGTTTCTAGTGATCCATTCATCATGACATATACACAATAGTGCCGGCGTTCTCAGCCTTTCGCACCACTGACCACAAAAACTTCCACAGTCCAGAAGATTGAACCAATCCCATTAGTTAAAATGCAAACAGAATCCAGTAATCAATACAGCCTTTCAAATTTCACTTCATGCATAATAAATACCAACAAATATCTGAAAATGTTCTATTTGTAACCAATTATTCATGTTGGATGAATTCTATACATTCAAAAGCCCAAAAGTTTATATTAATTTGGAGGGCTGCTGGAGGCCTGGTTAGAGAGTTGGCCTTCGATCGGAAGGTCGTGGGTTCAAATCCCAGGACTGCCAGTGGCACCACTGAGGTACCCTTGAGTAAGGTAAAAGCAGAGGACTCAAGCATTTTCCTCCAGGATCAATATAGTATAGAAAATAAATAATATAAAATCAAAATTATTTGATTTTTATTATAAACATAAGTCTAACTAGTTAGCTATGTCGGCCACCCAGAGCTATGTAATACGTTTTATTTCAATAATTATCATAATATTTATATTTTATATCTGTAAAATTATAATTGGTTCAAAGTTTCTGCATATTGATAGAGTTTTGCAATTCAAAATATTCTGGCCAGTGCTCCAACGCCCCAGCAGTATAACCGCAATCCACTGGGGGGGCCATTGCCCACAGGTTAAAAAAAAACATTGCGTGGTGCAGAAAAAGAAAAATGCCCAAAAACGTGCGGTAGGCTTGCACTGGAAGCTTGTTTGGATGAGTAACACCACTGACAGTGGGCACAATGCTTGTTGATTCATTACTCAGAAACAAAGAGAGAAAAAAGATCAGTTCCCCTTGCATACCTCGGCTAACCCTCCTCACCAACACACATACACACGCACATACACACACACACACACACACACGCACACACACACACACACTGCGTCCTTCTTCAGCCATGAGTGAGCAGCCCCAGGACGGGTTTTCTTTGCCTAAAATAACTGCACAGCTCAGCTGAGGCAAAGCACTGGGCTAATCCTGCTGTTATGGGAGGGGAGGATTTCACGGAGGAATGGAAGGGCACCGAGGGATCTTAATACCGAGCTGGACAGTGAGGCAGTGAACTGAGAGTGAAACAGCAAGATATAAGAGCGAGGTACAGGTGTATTGTTGAACTTCTTAGAACGTCAGTCCATACAGTCCATATGTGAACACTAAGCTCCAGAAACAGCCTTAGTCATGGAGATATTTACATATGACTGCTTATTCACCCTATAGTGGTTTAGCTCCGCCCATTCCAATTGAAGTGATGTAGAGTGTTGTTCCTGCAGACTGTGGCAGAGTTACTGGAGTGGACACTGTGGCCAAAACGATTAAATGTTGTGCTTTTCTTGTCTTTTATTGGGGAGCAAATAGATCATTGCAGCCTTCCGAAGGATCCATAAATCCGAAATGAGTGGCTTAAGTATATTTTTTCTCCTATTTCATGGAAAACTTTCCTTGTTAATAGAAAAACACTGTTAAAACTTCAAACCACACCACTGCAGCACTCCATTTACACCAAACCTGTCAAACCTCCTGTTTTTTTCCAGATTTCGCCTTCTTTTCTGCTGTCTTCCTGTTTGAAGATTTTCCTGAGGGCCCCTCCCCACCGACAAACAAAATCAACATGTCCGCAACGGTAATCACCTCCCATCGACAAAATTTCCCCTAGCGAAAAAAAAATTCTACACGTTGATAAACAAAACCGCACCCCCCATCAACAACCAAATGCCCACCACACCCACGCTGTGTAGAAAACTATGTTTGTAAGTGTGATAAAAAGTAAAACAAAAAACAAATAAAGAATAAACCACTTAAAGAAAGAAACAGCTGGAAAATTAATGCATCAGCCGGGAGAAATCAGCAAAAAGCACAAGGCTGAGGGAGAGGTTTTGGAAAGGAAAGGATGGAGCCTCTCGCCAGCTTCTGTCAGTCTTAATAAGAGCTGAGTGTGTGTGTGCTCAGACGACAGATCTTCGGTCTCTCTGTCTCAGTGTCCAACTGAAAGCGAAAAAAAAAAAATCGCAATCACACTGCAATCTGTTGACTGATTGCACCCCTCTGAGAGACTATTTAGGCCTGGATCTCCAAACGAGGAGACAGAATCACTGAGAGGGTGTGTGTGTGTGCAGGGGGGCCCTCCATCAGCAGCAGATAGACCTGAAACAATGATGCCGCTGAACATCTTTCACTGCACAATGCGGAATTTTTTTTATCATAATTGAAAACCGGCTCTTCACATTTGTTATTCCCACCATACCTGAATATCAAACCTTCAATGGGGTCGCACTCAGCCGCAATCGGAGAATAAGGTGCTTGGATAAAATCACAGTGCCACCCCGCACCGTCTCATTACTCACAGGACATATCCTGTCCCAGTTATAAAAGAGCCACTGCCAGACTCCGAATACAAAAGGTCAGGTAGCAATGCTGTGGGCAGATCCGCAGACAGCTAGGCTGGACTGGAGAGACGAGCTATCAATGCCATAATCATGAAATCAATCTATCCATCAGCGCGATATTCACTCTCCCTCTCTGGAGTCCTCGGGCCAACAAACCCAACACAAAGTCAACTAATCAGACCCTCTGAATTGCTTGGAAAAAAGGGACACTCATCACACAATCAGCTAATGAAGCCGCAAATACGCTAATCAGGCACGTTAGCATGGACCCAGGAGCTGGAACGCAGGCCAATCTGGTCAGGCAAACCCTCCAATATACCACTGTCCTTCACAGCACCCTCTCAAATCTAGTTAAGCCACACCAACGCGCCAGTATGACAACCATCTGGGTAACAACATGGTGGAAAATCAAAAAGTAATGGATCTAATGCATGTTTCGAAAATCAACTCTGTAATTAACAAATGTTATTTGATTTCAAACTTTGCGTTTTCCCTCCAAATCCAATTTAGCTGTGATTAATTCGTTTTATGCACCAAACAAGTTCATTTTGAATCAGTTTGCACTTAATGAAGAAATGTATCAGGAAAAAAAAAGCAAACAAGCAAAACAGCGAGACGACATCCTTATAGTGTTATTGACTTTCCATTCGTTTCACTCAATTAGCTGATATGGAGCTGAAATGCTGTAGCTGATACAGCTGAAATTTACATCCAGCTGAAACACGTCTACGCCTCTAATAAAATGACAAGAACAGTAATGAAGCATGGTGATGGTGATGGTGATGGTGATGGTGATGGTGATGGTGATGGTGATGATGGTGATGATGATGATGATGACGATGATGATGATGGTGATAACGAAAAGAATGAAGATAATGATGGTAATGACAATGATGCTGTTGGAGGTGAGGATGATGATGATGATGATGATGATGATGATGATGATGATGGTGGTGGTGGTGAAGATGATGGTAATGGAAATGATTTAGTTGGAGGTGGTGATGATGATGATGATGATAATGGTGGTGATTGCGGAGAGAATGAGGAGAGTGAGGATAATGATGGTAATGACAATGACGTTGCAGGTAATGATGGTGTTGGTGATACTGGTGAGAATGATATTGGAAGTTGTGGCGATGCTGGCGATGCTAATGATTGATTTTGATGACTGTTTGCTGCCAATAATGTGAATACTTGGTACTGATGATAACAGTGATGATGGTGATGATGATGTTGGTGATTATGGAGATAATGAAAAGAGTGTGGATAATGATGGTAATGACAACTATTATGTTGGAGCTGGTGATGGTGCTGGTGATACTGATGAGAAGGATAATAATGATGACAATGGAAATGACTTTGTTGAAGTGGTGAAAATGGTGATGCTGATGATGATGATGATGATTGTGGTGATAATGAAGAGAATGGTGATGATGGCGATGAGTATGGTGGTAGTGATGTTGCTGGTGGTTAAGTCTATAATACTGAGAATGATGACTGATGGTGATAAGAATAATGACACTGTTAGAGGTGGTGATGATGCTGATAATAATGCAAATGATGATCATAATGAGCTTGATAATAGTAATATAGTATACACAGTAATAGTGACATTCGCAATGGTGGTAGTTCGATGCTGGTGAATAAATCTGTTGGTGATGATTCTAGTAATGATGAGAACAACAGTAATGATAATGGACCAGGTTCTTACCCAGCAGGGTGAGGATGCAGGCCAGAATGGCCACGAGTGCTCCAGTGCTGAGTCCGGCAGAAAGGAGGAAAGCTTCAGTGCCACAGGCCTGTGGAGTGCCATCTGAGTCACAGTCACACACACGGATGGACAGAGTGTTGGTGCTGCTGAGAGCTGGACTCCCACTGTCCACTATCAGCACTGGCAGACGATACATCGCTTGCTCACGCCGTTGAAAGCCACTACGCTTAGTCAGGACAGATGCTGTGTTATCTAGAGAAGAGAAGAGAAGAGAAGAGAAGAGAATTGAAGAGAAGAGAAGAGAAGAGAAGAGAAGAGATGAGAAGAGAAGAGAAGAGAAGAGAAGAGAAGAGAAGAGAAGAGAAGAAAACAAAAGAAACGGAAAAAGAGAAGAGAAGAGGAGCAGAAAAGAAAGGAAAAGAGAAGGGAAGAGAAGAGAAGAAAACAAAAGAAATGAAAAGAGAAGAAAACAAAAGAAAAGGAAAAAGAGAAGAGAAGACAAGAGCAGAAAAGAGAGGAAAAGAGAAGGGAAGAAGAGAAAAGAAGACAAGAGAAGACAAGAGATGACAAAAGAAGAGAATAAAAGAATGGATTATAAAAGGAATGAATGAGCAACTACAAACTAAACGAGAATGTGTTAGTAAATAATATGTGTACATATATTCAGCAGCCACTTTATTAGATACCCTTGAATACATTATCAGTGTGTGACATTATCCAATAGTGGTCCTGTGTTCAGAAACGTGGGGTTACACTTATGTAGTGGACATATAAAGTTGGCGTAGCTGATAATTAGCCTGAGAATGGAAGTGTAAGATAGAAGTTTCTAATTAAGTAGATGGTGATTGTGTGTAGACTTTCAAATGTGATTATATTCACATTTTTATTATTTTTTTTCATTATATCTGTGATTGTGTTTCAGGTTGCCAAAGAAGCTCCTAAATATACAAAAAATGTTCAAATAATGAAAAGATTCCAGAAAGAAACCCCAAAATGGAAGAGAATTTTTACATATGTTAGGTTATTCGTAATCATTCATTTCATTTACAAACATAGTTCTTCATGGAATAGTTGTCCTCTTCAACAAATACCTTTGTTATCCCGGAGGGTAAAGTTGAGGTTCCCCGCAGCCTCAGCGGTCAGAGAGAAGAAGAACCGATGACCACTGGGGGGCTCGTCTTTATCCACCGCACTTATGGTCTCGATCACCTGCAGGGAAGTGCAACTGTTAATTACCTCAAGAACCAAAAAACGAAGCCCAGCTTTGAACTACTCAGCTTGTGTTGGTTTTGATCTAGCGATGGAAATGCCATGGAAACACGTACACCTCTTAAGCAACAAACTCATTTTAGGCTGCCTTTTGAAACCACACAAAAGTCATGTCAGTGTGGCGCTCCGGCTCTGCTTTGGCAGCTGGACAAATTTCAAACAAAGTTTGTAATCAGAACAATCGTCGAGCAGATCGAGCAAGCTATCTGTGACTGGTGATGCTTAGCCAGTATCCCGGGGATTCAGCTAAAGCGGAGGGCCATCCTGGGCTAATGCGGCGCCCAAGCCCCCGCAAAGCGGAGAAAAGTGCTGTGTTTTAGAGATGATTATCAGGGCCTGCCCATCAGGTGGTGCACTAAGAAGATTCCCCTGACACTCTGTTGTGGCCTAATCTGCAGGCTTTGGCTGGGTTAAATACCGAGTGCCCGGCTCTACCCTCGTGTCAAGCTGCCGTCAGCACAAACTCAATCTGCCTGAAAATCTCCTAAACCCGACAGCCAGTGGCGTCCGGCATCGGCCACGCCGAAACGGACTCATCCCCGCTTATTCTTTATATGAACTTGTGATCGTGGAGGAGAATTCAGCGCTCCGTTCATCCCCGCGGCGGCTCGGCTTCATCCCCTCTCACACATTAACTGATTATTTGGCAGGAGCCATCGTGAAGGGTTTATCTTTTTAATCTGTAAATATTTCGGAACCATAAAAACCATCACGCCCTCCCCCTCTGCCTCCCCTCCTCCATACCCCTTATACCCCCACTGCCCCCGCCACTCAGTACCTCCTGCTGTTCAGGATGTTCTTTTAACACTGAGCTCCACATCACCGGCAAACAGCTGTTATGTTGGCTAGTAATGATAGTTGGCTGCCCACTTGGAGACAGTAAGGACTGTTTTCCTTCAGGCTAGCCCTGAAAAGACGCAATGGAGAGTCCATTTATACTGCAGTGTAGAGTAAGAGTGTGCTTCATCTCTGTCTGAAGAACAAGGGTAATGTGTTATAATAAGATGCCCTAAAAAAGCAAATTAATCATTGTCTAATATGGATTACATAATGTATAAGAATACATTCATAAATGCTACTGTTCAGATTTGCTGAAATAAGAAATAACTAATTATTACAAATGCCTGATCAATGATTGTTCATACTGAATTGTTAATAAATAATCATGTTTTAACTCTGTATGTATAAACATACACACATCGTAATGTATTTATACATATATGTATAAAAACACACGCACACACACACACGCATGCACACACAAACACATACATATACAGTGTATATACAATAATAGTATATGCTTAATAGCTTAAAACTAAGCATTAAGAAAAAGCTTCTTATTTGTATTTCTTATTAATAAACAATTAATTACTTATCAAACTATTAGATAATGACTAAGTTGATTTTTATTAAGACCTGCTATTTTAAAGGGTTATCAGAACCAGAAGTTTACAAAAATCACCAAAGTCTTTACTAAAGAACCCTTTCTTTTAGGGTATAGTGATGTCCAATTTTGCAATGTTAGTCGCTAAAAACAAATGATGCCTTTCATGAATACTCTTCCACTGTTCTGTAGAAACTGTTTGGCTCAAGGACATTTTGTGATAAGAAATTCCAGCACTCCTTGCAGGAGAAACAGCAGTCTGGAGACGCTTTACAGTGACGAGAACACATGGAGTTGGATTTACATAGAATTTGATTTGTGTGGGGTTGAAAGTTTAGAATCCGCACAGAATATGTCCATTGATTTCAATGAGTTGTGAGAAAAAAACTGAACAAAGCAATTCAATGGCCAATAAAAACATGCCAGGAAGGCTTTTGTCACTAAAGAACCACTTATGGATCCCTAAAGAACTATCAGAAACCCTTTGAACTCCTAGGATTTGTGCCAGAAGAGAAATCAAATGGTAAATGGAAGTGCCCCCGGTTTGTGTTGATGCTGGAGGTGTCAGATGCCATCCTGGGCTTTGTTTGGTGTTTCTATGTCACACAGAACCAAAGCTATTTTAATTTAAAAAGTATGTAATAATAATAGTCACAAGCAAATACCCATAAAGAACAAAACTGCCCAAATTTCTGCCTAAATTTTAGGTCTTAGAAACAAATGGGAGATCTTTGAACCCAAAAGAACTTTCAGGATAGTCTCCGTCCACAAGTGGGTGGTGAAAACCCGCAGAGGGAGGGGGTCCGGAGGGTGGCCGAGTGAAAGAGAAGCAAACGGCGAGTGTGTAGGAGAGTAAACACTGGTTTTAGACTGTTTTACACCATTTGCTGAAATCAGATTTTAATAATACACTCTGAGTTCTAAGAGTTAAGGACCCACTTTTTTACATGAGATGTACAGGGGAGAAGAACTTTTTTAAAGGACCTCTTCATCCAAAGGTTCTTCCTTGCAATGGGCGTCCGAACCAAGATCCCCTCAGGAACTTTTATTTTTAGGAGTGCAGGTGGGTTAAAAAGCACCACATGAGGAAATCTGACAGGAGCTGGACGGGATGGATGTCCACAGAGCTGGCTAAGCTTGCAGTGAGTGAAGAGGAAATCTTTTAGTCCATTCAGAGACCACATGCTGAGCAGCAGAATGTCCGGCCTGCCCACAAAAGAAACCAAACTGGGCACTGAGATTTTCAATAGATGACGTTTCAAAACGGCAAACTCTTTCATGGTCGTTTCTTCTGCCAAATGAACCGGAACTGTGATAATTCTCTACAAATCATTCAGAGATCATTGCCTACATTAGCATGGAGCTACTGTTATATGCTAAATGCTAAAAGTGAAACTGAGAACACAAGGGCAGTTGAAAGAGACTGGACTAAGTTGAGCTGAGCTGGAAATGGAAGGTGCAGACAAGCATCTACCGTGACCCCATTAGAGGAACTTGTAGGGTGGGGTTTGGGGACTCTTTACAACTAACCATCTGTTGTAACATCCAGTGACTAGGGACGTCTCCATCTCACTGATATCACTGCCATCCAGTGAAGGAGGAGAAAAAAACCTGGTTTAGTTTGATAAGTGAGAGCAGGTTGTGGGTTGTGTTCGGTATTATATGCAATGCTTCTTGCTGCAGACGGTCTGATGGAGTTCAAATTCGAGAGCTTTGCGCAAGCCTTTTTAGAGCAACGGGTTCCACAACGTGGCAGGTGTGTCACTCAAAATATTTAAATGTGTGGCTGACATGTATCACAACAATGATGGGGAAAATGTACCCAAGGGCTGCCTGAGACAGAAAAAGTCATCTACGTTCTTAAAGTGAAATATGATAATACAAGTGAATATGATTGCTATTCATATGCCATACGTCTTCTCTCAGGCATTGCAAGGTTATACATCTGAACAGCATGGAGTTCAGTTTATACAAATAACTGGTCTGGCTTTCAGCTGCTAGGACTGCTGCATACTTCAGTAATGCATGCATGCTTGTATCCATCCATCCATCCAAATATACATTTCTCCCTCCATCTATCTATCCAAATATCCGTTTATTCACACATCCACTCAAATACCCCTTCATTCATCCCTCCATGAATATATCCAAAGATCCATCCATCCATCCAGCCATCCATCCATCCATCCATCTAACCATCCATCCGTCATTTATCCGTCCATCCATCCATCCATCCATCCATCTATCCATTCATCCATCCATCTAACCATCATTTATCCGTCCATCCATCCATCCATCCATTCATCCATCCATCTATCCATACATCCATCCGTCCATCCATCCATTTGTCCATTCACTCATTTGCCCATCCACACAAATGTCTTTTCATCCATCCATCTTTCCATTCATCCATTAATTAATCCATTTGTCCATCCATCCATTCATTCACTCATCCACCCTACCATCTATCCGCCCATCCATCCACCTAATGCATTTCTGAAACCTGAGAATTTCAGTGTGACTAATGCCTGAATGACTAACATTACAAAAATAGGTAGAAAAAATATTTAAGAGGTAAATACTAAACAGCCCCATTACCGGGACACCACACATAAAGGTCACACAAATCAAGGCACTGACATCACTCTTATGTTCTGTAAACTACTGAGTCATTTAGCAGTAGCCCTCAATAAGGCTTTCACTATGTAAAGGCCACACTCTCTGTTCTACATCTCTAATGTGGAGCTCCACAAAATACATTTCAATGTACTTTAACCTTGCTAAAGAGCTTTTTATCACTAATTGATATTTTCTTTAATATCCTATAATCCATTTATTTTATCTAATATTACATTCTGAGTGCATGCAGTTTTCTGCCGTGCCTTAATGCTGAGCCTGTACATTGCAATGAGCAATATATGAACACAATGCACTGACTGTATCTGGGGTAAATGGAAAGTTGTGAAATTCTGACTTTTTGCCAAAATATTACAGTTTTGGGATAGTTTTTTTATTTGAATGAAAAGGGAATGTAAAAAAAAATTCTACCAGGTACTTTGGCCACAGCACTTGAGGAGTCAAGACTTCAGTTGCAGTCGCAGGGGGCATGAACAAAGGTGCCGGAAGCAGCGCGGCGAGAAGCGAAGCGGTTTATGAAAACATGCTATGTCTTTCAGCTTTTCTCCGGGAGGAGCTCAACTGGGTCCCAGATGTGAAGCAAAGTCACTGGGCTCTTGATACGAGAGCAATCTGGCAAAGTTAAAAGAGATAGGGCCCTAGGAGGACCAACAAAAAAAGCACAAGCGAGGGTCCGGGGGGCTTTAGTAATGCCTTCCTCTGACCGAGAGAACATTTTGAGAGATGAGCACCATCAGCACAAGCACCACACTTAGGAAAAACAAACATGATTCCCTGTGACATTGGCAGTCAGGCGGACAGGGGCCTAATTGCTGGGCTGCAAACAATGATCTTCCTACAGGGAATTGCCGAGACTCATCTCCTCGTAGCACTCGTTCTGCAATTTAAAAGCTCTAATGGGAGAGATGAGCATTTTAAACTGTCCATGTAGTCATTTCTCCGCTCTCCTAATCACTCCGATTCAACCACAACCTCCTCTGATGGACACTGAGATTCCTTCCACAACTTGCCCAGTTGAAGGCCCTGCGTCTGCCTTTAAAGTGTCAATACAGTCATCACTTATCATGCTTGGGGTGTAATAATACACATTTTCTGGTTCAAAGCTGTTTTTGATTCTGAGGTCAGGATTCAATTCAGTTTTCGATCATGTAAATGGTTCTTTGGTGCAAAGCCATTGTATAACCTTTTTTGGGCACCTAAAGAACCTTTCATTGGATGGTTCTTTAAGGTAATCACCTGACACCTCTCAGTTAAGAGGTTCTTGAAGTAATTATTTGCCGAAAAATCAAATTTACTTAGTTCCTCACTTACCCCAGATGTACAGTACAGTGTAAAAGTCCCATTTCTTTATATTTAGCTTTGAATCACCTTGTTGCTGCAAAAATATTATTTTTTGCCTGTCAAACTCTTATCTGGCATGCTGAGTAGATAAAGGACTTAAGTTAGATGGTCTTTGTTCTGTTTGAATGATTTATACGTAGGTCACTGTGTGGCTTAACAAACAAAAAACATTCCTCTGAAACTGGTCGGGTTCAGGGACTGAACTGAAAATGAGAGCCTTGGAAAGTCCTTCAGGAAGCCTGGAGAACTGTTCCTCAAGACTACATTAAAAAAAAATGCCTCAGGAGCAGGAGTTCTGATCTAGAATCAGTTATTGTGACAGTGACCATCATAAAGAAGAATCTGAGCTAAGATCCATCTCCCTTTCCATTGCGTTGCAAAATCCAACCCTGGTGCTGTCTGAAATAGCTGCCAAATATGTTCATTTTTATAGCTTGTAAGTCATACTATGTCTTAAACCACATCCACTAGTCTACACCACCTTAATGAACAGCTGGATGCAGTTTGAGTGGGGTGAATGAAGTTTTGGTGATGTGTTTTTACAGAAATCTGGGTGACCACTGACTTCTAGTGTTTGTTAGCAACATTATCCAGTGCTAAAGTAAAAAAAAAAAAAAACAGAAACATGTATTTACATATCTTTTCGAAATGCTGCTTGCATGAAAGCCTAAAGAAGCATTCCAAAATTTAACATCCGAGCAGTGATGAGGCTTAAATAAGAATTTAGTAGTGGACACACATGAAGTGTCTTCTGCTGACTGGTTGATAGGAGGGACAATAGAAGCAATGTGTGTGTGTATTCTTGAGTTTGGCCACCACTACAAGGCCACTCTCAGGCCACTTGACACAACGCCACACTCCCTCAACAAACCAATTTCATGCCACAGTTACCTCCGGCCGCATTTGCATAGCTGTAAAGCTTTTTCCCCGCCAGCGCCCAGTGCTTTGATCCCCTGATTAGAGTGACCTGCCACAGAAATCCGCATGGAGCCTTTATTTCCCATGATTTTGCCTGACGGTTTTGCCTGTTCTCAAGCCTCTGATGCTTTCCGCTTCAGCACTTGATGTACAATTGCAAAGATACATGACCTGGATGTACAGTTCTAGAGAATGCCTTTACTCAGTATAGAACTTTTTCAAGGTTTCAAGGGGTTGTTTCAACTCACATATCTCATTTATGAGCATGGTTCTTCTAAAAACCCTGCTCTGAAAGGTTACTTACGGAACCAAAAGTGGTTCTTCCATTTCATTCCTCCAAAGAACCCTTTCCGGCACCATTTATTTTGAAGAGTATAGCTAAGGCAGCCCTCGCAATTAAATGGAGAGTCTATGACATCAATCAACAACATCCTTGCAAGTTTATTTTCTTGAAAAGTCATGGAAGTAAGGCTTGTCTAGACAATACTAACTTCTACATTCTTTCCACAAACCTCTTTATCCTCTTGCAAACTTCCCGAGGCCTCAAACTGCCAATCGAGAAAAAGTGGAGCAGTAATTAAGCGAGTTGTGAGCATGAGCTTCATTCACAGTGCATTGGGTTACCACCCTTATCGAACTCATTTGTTTTATTCATCAGCTGTGGGCTTCAAGAACCACGAGACTCTTTAGATTAGCAGAATGTGTGGGCAGGAAAAAGTGAAAACTGGCCTCCAACTCTGCATGCACCTTTTCTGCACACGCCTCTGGCCCGCAGCTAGAGAGACGATTTGGCTTGCAGGGACAAAACTGCAGGCTTAAAGTACTGCAGGTTTTAAAATTTATATAAATAAAGCATAAAACAATACAAACTCCATCTTCCAACAATCACACAGGTCTTAACTATGCTTAAATAATTACTTCAGAGTTCAGCTATTGTATTAATAGTTTTTGTTTGTTACTGTTACACACACACACACACACACACACACACACACACACACACATTTATATGAGGGACATTCAAAACAGTTCTGCACTTTTTTTTCTTTTTTAAAACTCTATTTATTAAGAATTTCAAAAACAAATTACAGAACTAGTCACATGGCACTCTCAGATGCCCAATTACTACTCCTCCAGCCTTCACCCTTTCCAACAAAAATATGCAAAAACGTTTTGAACATCCCTCCTATGTATCCCTCGTATGTGTGTGTGTGTGTGTGTGTGTGTATGTGTGAGTATACAGCATTAAGACAAACAACAGAAGAGAAAGTAAACTTCAATCCATGGCTACTTACTGATTGGTACCATGTCCATCTTTTGGCAAAACATGAGCTTGGGATGCTCTTTATTCAGGGTTGTTGTAAATAATATGAATGTAGAGCTTCCACTTTTACAAATTAAATTTAATATGTCATCTTTTTTTATGCTAAAGGTGTTATTAGTAAGGACTGGTAGGTAATTTTGCTTCATCTGAAGTTTGTATAGTAAAGCAGCAAGATAATGCAGGCAAGAGCAGTACCTGGCCTGGATCAGCCGTCTCACACACAAATGTCTCATATTCTATGGCGAAGACAGGGGCATTGTCATTGACGTCCATCACTGAAATGAGAGCGACTCCTTTCCCCACCTGCGACGGGTCCACTGCAACACACAAACAAAACATCGACACTCTCGTAAGAAAACACTCTCAAAAATGGTCATTTTACTGGGGAAGAAAAAAGATGAAACGATCTGTTAATGTAAAGCTCTGCAAGGTTAACTGGCCCATTATTATCAAATATTCACACAATGTAAAGGACAGCTGGAGTTTTCATATGATTTAAGAAAATAAAAGTTGACATGAAAGAGATGATATGGCAGTCTGAAAGATGGCAGATTTGTACTAACTTATGTTGGTTGGGTGGTCAGTTTAGGAGATTGGAGATGGGAGATTGTGAGTTCAGTCCCTGGTAGTGCCACAGCCATCCGTGGAGTCAAAGAGAGTGCAATTTGCTTTGCTCTCTCTAAGTGGGTAAGATTACCCCCCTTCCCCCAATAAAATAGGGCGAGGGACGTCTGTTGGCTGATGTAACAAAACTGGCAGTTACTGTTCTCCCCTAGCATTACGCTGACCTTAGCGGCAGTAGAAAAAGATGAGGTGACCCTTTACAAGCACATGTTAGCTTTCACCCATGTTGGTGGTATTGTGTGACAGGGGGAATCCTAATTATTGGAATTGGCGACAACTAATCTGAAGGAAATCTGAAAAAAAAATCCCCTAAAGAAAATCAACAGGTCACTGGCGCAAACTGGCATAACTGACATCTGGTTCCTATGCCCACCACTGTGAACCATTTTGCCTCTAGAACAGAGCGTTTCACATCAAACTGCTCTGATCTCTATGATTGAATTATTTAGAAATCTTGAAAAGCAACGGAACTCCCCTTTAAAATAATCCTCTTTTAGGCACCATAAATTCCGGGAAAAATCATCTTTGGGTGAGGTTTGTTGGGAAGCTGTAAATATCCATGGTGAGTGTCAGTGTAACTGATGTGAATGCTGCATTATTTATGAGCAAAGAATTAGCCATGCCTTTTTGCCTTTGTGCTCAGTGAGTTTTAGGCCAATGGGACCGCATACGCCACTGCAAACAAACAGCAGGGACATTTTCTTGATATCCCGTGATCCAGAATAGCGTCCTGAGCATTGAATCATTCGGAAGAAAATAAACTCCAGAACCTTGAGCCCAAATGGACCCATTTGGAGGAAAATAAACAGTGCATTGAGATTCCACGGGGTACTGCAGTTTTCTCCCATTCATTGAGCATAAGACCTATTCACTCACCATATCAAGGTCGTCTTTGCTACGCTGGCAACATTTACTAAAAAGTTGTTGGATATCATTATTTATGCAACACTTGGCAAACAGCAAATTAATAGACCATATGGGGGATTCGCAACATACTTGTTTTGTAAGCATATAATACAGCTGAGAATTTGGTGCGCCCCATAGCATGAGCCAACTCCAAACACCTGTGGAGGGCAAACAGCACCCAGTCAACCAGAAGAGACACAGCTGGTGGAAATCGCTGAGTGTGTTGCGCAGCTTCTGAGCCACTGCAAACACAGACAACATTAATAATGGACTTTTTTTGGCACATTTACATTTACATTTACGGTGATTTTTATTAGCTCACGCAACATGTTTTTCCCTCCCAAAAAAGCAATATGTACGAGTAAATCTACCAGTGAATGAACGTTTCACCAAAAAAGATGCTCTTGGAATGGACAAAGAATCACCTTGAAAATGCTAATAACATCATGCTAACTGATCGCCACTGGATTGCACTGCATTGCAGAAACTATTCACGTAAATTGTAAGGACAAAAGTATTGGGACATACCTGTGATCCAGTGAAGGGCAATCTTAATGCCTCAGCATACCAAGACATTTTGGACAACGCCATGCTTCCAACTTTGTGGACACAGTTTAGGGAAGAACCTTTTCTATT
>JBBPCZ010000042.1:27085581-27102001 GCA_037974445.1 Brycinus macrolepidotus
GGGTTGCGGGTTGCGGGCATGAGGCAGGGACTCAACACTCTGCTGCTGTAGATGTTAGTTAAATAATTCTTTCTTTAGGTAGCTAGTCCCTTGATACTTTCTAGTTGGCTAATTCTCTTTTAACTGGCTAATTCCATGTAAGGTGTTTTTGCACCTTATTTCCAATGGGCTAACATCATGCTAGTTACTGGTTTGATAATTCTCTCCTAAGTTGTCAAATTCCATGCTAGTTGCTAGTTAACTTATTCACTCTTCAGAAACGACTGCCATGTTGCTTCATTGTCAGGTAATTCTCACTTCAGGTGGCTAATACTTTGCTAGTTGGCTAATTCTCTCTTTATTTGGCTAATGCCACGTTGATTGCTGGTGGACTAATTTTCTCTTCAGAGGGTTAAAGCTGTGCCAACTACTACTTGGCCAGTTCTCTCTTTAGTTGGCCAGTGACATTAGCTAGTTGGCTAATTTTCTCGTGGCTGGCCATACTGCAGTGGGGTAATTCTCTCTTTAATTGGCTAACACTGTGCTAGTTTCTAGTTGGCTCTCTTTAGTCAGCTAATTCCATTTTGCTTGTTAACTATCTAATTCTCCCTCTTTAGGTGGCTAATGCTGTGCTACAAACTAGTTAGCTAACTCTCTCTTTAGCCGGCTTATACCAAGCTACTTGCTGGCTAATTCTCTTTTTAAGTGGCCAAGGCCATGCTGCTGGTGGACTAAATCTCGCTTTATAATTGGCTGATGCCATGCTAGTGGCTGGTTAGCTAATTCTCTATTTAGCTGGCTAATGGCCTGCTAGATGCTGCTTGACTAACTCACTCTTAGCACGCTACATATGTGCTCATGTCCAACTCCTCTTCAGCTGCTAACAGAATCCAGTTAAAGTGACAAAAAAAACCTAGATCGCACATGCTCACGTCACGCGGTCTGGCTGACCTGACAGGAACGTTACAATGCGGTCGTATCTTAATAATGTCATTACGTGTGAAAAATGAGCAGGCGAGGGTGTTATCGCAAGCATCTGTTATGAATTTGCACTCCCCGAAGTCAAAAGTGAGAGAGGGGGAGATGTGTGTCTAGGTGCCACAAAGGTCCGCAGCCGCAAACAATCTCCTGCTTCTTAATTACCAAATTAAATTAACCATTTTCTCATTAATCAAGTCCATTCATCACCACTCGGCCGCTAATGATTTTAAATTGATCTGTAACGCAGTCAATGAGAGAGGGGGTCGCCTGCATTCGCAGAGGCTAATGGCTTTGCTCCCAGGTTCTGGACAGACACTGGCAGCCAGCATGTTAATTGCTCTTATAAAACAGAGCGTCAACCCTCTTCCCCTGATTGTCAGCCATTATATGCGCCGCACGGTCAAGCAGTAGCAAACAGAGCACTCCTTTCAGCAGGGCGAAAGTGTAAATATTGTCTGTGCTGTGATTGATTTGCTTGGGGTTATACACTAAGCTAGGTTCATCAGTCTGCGGAGCAGCCCGAAGGTGTTTTCTTTAAATAAATGCTTATTTCTTACAGCAATGGCACGCTGTTAATTAACCCAGACGTTTCGCCCAATGCCAAATACGCATTTCGTTTGAATGTGCCAGTATGATCATTTATGCAGAGACAGAGGCAAGGTCAGGACAATGCGTTTGGAAAGTATTACTTCAGACTTATTCCACCTATTCTGTCCCGACACAGCTGATACTGCAGCTGTAAGATGAATGTTATTACTTTCCATGCCATAGAAGCCATAATGACAAGTAAAATTTGAAAACAAATTGAATTGATTCGAACCGAATTGAATGGAAGGGAACTGAAACAAACGGAGCTGACCTATCAGTGCGTTGTCCACAAAGGTCTTCTTTCGGTTCTTTCAGCTACTGTCACAAGGCTGGGCATGCTTTAAAGAATCCTGGCAGAAATTCTATTCAAACACTCGGCTATTGTCATTCCAGGCCATTAATTACAAAAAAAATATTTGTTCTGTGTGCCTGTAAAAGGTCACATTTATTAATCAGGTGTAGTTTCTTCACTTTGTGACTGACATTAATTGAGACACGAGGGCAAATTTGTTGTTGTTCCTTCAAACCTGCCTGCAAAGTCAGTTTGGAAATTTAACATTTTCAACATTTTTGATGTTATGTAGTGACTCGAAATGACAGTCTATACAAGTTTCCATTGGGTTTTATTGGGTTTCTGTCAATGTTTTGTAAACGTAACCTTGGAACTAGTTGACTGCGTTATTGTTAGTTCAGCTCAATTGAATTGAACAGAACTGAATTGAATTGGCTGCCACCAGAAACTTGGTTAGGATTAGCAGCTCAGAAAATGGAGAAATTGAAATGTATCAAGTTGCAACAAAATGAATTAAACTGAACTGAATTAGAGATAGCACAGACATGATACCAGGCATCGTTACTAGGGCGATATCAGCAAAAAATGGGGGATGTGATATGGGAGGGGGAAAGAATGAGTCTATGTGGTCCTGTGACAAATCTGGCCTGTAATACCACATATTCACACTGTGTGAAGTCATGGTAGATGTGTGGGGTAGTAGAGGAATTTGAGAATGATAGGGTACTTTTGGTAGCAATTCAATAATAATATTAATAATAATTTTAAAGCTTAGCAGCCGGTCAGTATCAACGATGCTCAAGGTTTCAGTTTTGGTATCAAAAAAGAAAGAGTGGTATTGTGCCAAATGAATTGCTTTGAATTGAATTGCTTTGAATTGAACTGAATTGAATTGACTGAAATTGAATTTAATTAAATCGAATTGAATTCAGTTGAACTGAGCTGAACTGAACTGAATTAAATCTAACTGAACTGAACTCAGCTGAATAAAATTGAACTGAACTGAAATGAACGGAAGTGAACTGAACATAACTACACTACAATTTAACTGAATGTCAAAAAAGTGTTAAATCAACTGGAATGATCTGAACTGAATTGACTTTAAGTTCAATTTAAAATAAATGAAGCAATATTAAGCTCTCAAGTCCTGTTTTGCAAAATATCCCAGATGACCTCCTAATAAAACTAGTCCTGCAATAACACTTTGTACTTGAAAAGAAGGTCAATACCAATGTCAACACCATCACTAAAATTTAAGGGCTGAAACATAAAACGGCCCTCAGTGATGAGTCACTGGCCTCATTTCGCTTTCCCTCACTCACCCACTGGAGACATTTCAGGCACTTGGGCCTGGTAGGGGCCGTCAGGGAATTTGGGCTCGTTGTCGTTGATGTCCTGCACCTTGATGACGAACTCGGACTCAGGCTCCACGGGCAGGTTGGTGGCGCGGTCACGGGCCTGAGCTCGCAGGGTGTAATAGGCCTGTTCTTCACGGTCCAGCCGCTTGGTAGCATGGATGTCACCTGTGTTTTCATCAATGGTGAATATGGTGGTGGCCCCTTCGCCCGTGAGAACATACTTTATCCTGCCTTCGCCTTTGTCTACATCAGAGTGCAACTACAGAGGGAAAAAGAGAGAGAAAATGACCTCTTATTTGTCCAGTGAACATCTGAAGAACCCCTAGAAGTCACAGTTATCAATGACAAAAACAAAAGCACAAAAGCAGATCCAAATCACTTTTAAGTAGAAGGGGAGATATTTCATAATGAATTAATGAGTTATTGTTATGTGTATAGTCTTGCTTTTCTTATGTTTCTCACTGAAAAAATGAGACATTTAGCCGTGAGTGTAAATCAAATGAAAATGTAATTTATTATACAACCATGTAATTAGTGGTTCTGCATTGGTTTGCAATTATTGTTAACACTATTGCCATTTGATTTATATTCTTCCTTGTGTTCTTTTTTCTTTTTCTGACAAATTTTTGTCCACCAACTCATTCAGAGGTTTTAGAGATATCACAACTGAATGAGCCCATTGTTTTGGTCTGTTCAGGAGTGGTGTGCTTATTTTTTGTGCTTTTTTTCTTATTTTTCAAATAGGAATAAACAGCGGGCTAAAGCAACCACCTGGAACACCCTAGCATTCATGAGAAATATCACAGTGACTGGTTAGCAAAGCCCTAGCAACCACATCTGATCCCATATTAACCATCTGTCACCACTCTAGCAACCACCTAGAACACCACACATACCAACACTCTAGAAACTACCTGGGAGACCATAGCAACCACCTTTCAAAACCCTAGCAACAACATAGCAACTGGGGAATTGCTTAAGCTGATCAATCTCTGCATTTTCCTCTGGGAACTTTTCAGAAAATTCATTTCTCTGGTTAATTATATAATTACTGAATGGGAACTGAATGCACTGCAAAATGAAGCTGACAAACTTCAGACTTGTACTTAGTTTATAATATTGTAAATCATCCCTGCATATAAAAGATAATTATAAAAATAAACTTTGAGTGACCGCTGCAATTTCAGACCGTTGCAGTTTCCCATATAACAAAAGCGTTCATATTCGCTCCAGTCTGTTTCCGAGATGCAATAAACTCTCTGAGCTTCCTAGGCATTATATCTAAACCGCTTGTTGTAAATGTTATGGAAAATGCACTTTTTAACAGCACTGCTTATTGGTGGTGGAGAACCACAAAAGCCCATAAAATTACCCTCATTCTCAGGGGCATCTTAATCATTGTATTTGAATGCACGAAAAAACTCATGCTGGAAAAAAAGTCCCTTATGATTTCTGCTGAATTCTACACAAATGCCGAGAAGGGCCACTTTTACTCATGGTCCACACACACACACACACACACACACACACACACACACACGCTGACTAATAAGTAACTTTTGCATCACTGTTCTTTTTCACTTCCCTTAGTAATGCACAGCAATGGTTTTATTGACTTGTTTTTTCCTACAATTGTGCAGAAAATATTTATTTATGAGCACCAGCCACATATTTAAGTATGTGCATTATACAGCGCACTACTTTGTAAAGGTTACCAACAACATAAAACTTACAATCCCTCAATATGAACTGGGATAAGGGGGTCATTTATGTTCGCTATAAGTGATCTATAGAGAAGTCTTGACCTTCTGGTGTGGAGGATAGTGCTAAGAGGGCCATCTCTGTCCTGTATGACAGTTGTACAATGCTCCTGATTTTCCGATGCAGGGAATAGTGACTATAGACTACGTCTGTTCCCTGTAATAGTGTTCAGCATAGCGCTCCTGATCCTCCATCATAGGGAATAATGAATAGGGGACCGCTCCTGTCCTTTACAATAGTGTTCTATTGAGGCTTTGATTTTCCAGTGTAGGGAATAGTGATTAGGGAACATTTCTTGTCCCTATACTAGTGTTCTTTTTATTGCTTTTGATTTTCCATTGCAATGAATAGTGATTAGGGGACCATTTCTATTGGCTGGTGTTGTACACAGTGCTCTTGATTTAATATGCAGGGAATAAAGATTAGGGGACATTTCTTTTCTCTATACTAGTGTTCTTTATAGTGCTCTTGATTTTCCAACAGTGATTAAAGGACCATTTCTGTTGGTTAGTGTTCTATAAAGTAAAGTAAGTAGGGCATCATTTCCAACTTAGACGGCATGATGACCACAAGACACCACTTTAATTAGAGTGGAGTATAAGATGTAGAAGATAAATGCACAAAAGCACACTAGTAGTATATATATACACAAAAAATTAATGCTGCTCTTTCAAAATTTTATTACAAAAAAACATTACAAATACTTAAAACAAATGTAACTGGCTGGTTTTCAATATTTCAGAGTCTGTAGTAAAACATTATTAAGCCACAAAGGCTCAGACTATTGGTTTAGAAGAGACATATCAGGTCTGTCTTTACTGACACTCACTTGGATCATGTGTTGGATCATGAAAGAAGTACCACTCAATTCTTCAACATCACACGATTCATTATTGTTCTTCAAAATTATGGCAAAATTATATCCAGTCCAAAGAAAAGCAAAAAGTTTTTAAAATTATGTCATGGCCTCACCAGTCTCCAAATCTTTCTCCCACTGAGCTGCATGAGACGAGCTGGACCCACTAGTTCGAAATGAGTGTCCAGCAAATGAGACAGAGCTATTTGCATACTTGAAAAGGTGCTGGGAGGGTTTGGACACAAGTTATTTCCAAAACATTGTTGGAATGAATGCCATGAATGTGTGCTGCTGTGATAAAAGTATTTTGATGAAACTTGTACATATACAAGTTTAAAGCATCCGTTAAATTGCACTTACAGGGTATATTGTTACATTACAAAACACGTCAGTTACATCTGTTTTAAGTATTTATAAGCTTTTCTTGTAAGAATATTTTGAAAGGGAGCAGTGTATCATTTATTTAAAAAAAGAATTTTGCTAATTAGACCAGAGTAGACTGAGAATACTATACTCAACCTCCTTGACATGATTCTGTACAGTACTGAACCTGTTTTTTGGTTATATCTTCTACTTTTGTGTATCAAAATGTCCAGAGCCAACTCCTTTCATCTGTAAACACGCTTGGATAATCAATGATTCGACAACTTGCTGTGCTTCAGCTCGACATCCACTGCATCTGAAATGCATCTAATGCAAATCTTACCAATGAAGCCCACTTTACCACCAGCATAAAAACTCAGTCCGCTCGGTAGAAATTCCACAGTGACTGTGCTGCTTTATGACAGCTCAGTCTAATTAGCCAGGAGCGAATGTCTATTGGTCGTCAGTTCCGGGGATACTCAAGGGTCTAATATCAGTGTGAAAAAGTGTTGTTTGGTTGAAGACATCCACCGTCTTACTCTCTTTATTGTATGCATAATTTTGTAAGTGATTATGCAGAGCATTATGGTGTGTGTGCTGCTTTATTACTTCAACCAGCAAAGTCGTTTGGATGCACCCTATCAGATTTATTACCTCTGTGTGTGTATGTGTGTGTGTGTGTGTGTGTTTGTGTGGCGGATGAGCAAAAACATCAATATGTATATGAAAAAGAATCAAAAACATGTATATCTTCAATCTGATGTGTGATTATAATATCTTTGAATATATTTACTGAATTTAATTGGTTTCTTATCTAGCAGAACCATGTGTACATATGTGCATGTTGGTTGCTCTGTACATGTGTGTGTGTGTGTGTGTGTGTGTGTGTGCGTGTGTGCGCGTGCGTGTGTTCACATCATTCTCAGTCTTGACTGCCTCACCTGTATGCTGTCCTTTGCTACTAGTCCTTTTCATGAGACCACCAGCACCCCCCGCCCCACCCACCCTCAGACAAAGCACAACTTAATGGAGTGCGGGCAGGCCTGAGCAGGAGAATAAAGAAATGAAAGCGAGAGTGAGGACAAGAGGTTGACAGGTCAGCAACACAAAGGGAAAAAAAGAGCGAGAGAGAGAGTAAATGAGAGACAGTAAATGAAGGAGAGAGGGTAAATGAGAGAGAGTAAATGAAAGAGAGAGAAAGAGAGAGAGGGAGTAAATTAGAGAGAGTAAATGAAAGAGAGAGAGAGAGACAGAGAGAGAGAGATGGAGAAAGAGAGAGAGAGTAGTGCTAATACAGGCGCTACCTCAAAGAAGATAAGGTTTTTGCTCTCTCTCTCTCTCTCTCACTCACTCTCTCAGTAATATTTGTTAGAACGACTGTATATTTGTTGTGTTCGGCTACAGCTCGTTACGAGAAATTCCTGACCCCTGACTAAGAAACACCAAAGAGAAGCTAAGAATGTGTTCTCAAAGTCTGCATGGCTAACTGATTAGCTCACAGAGCCTGACTTCAGTGTGTTCCCTTTCAACAATCCATTCCTCGCTGTCCTCTCTTGCCCTTATACTGTGAGTGGACACTTAACACATTTCCGAGTGGTGTTGAACAGTATTGAAATTGGCTTAAATTTCTACACAGAAAATGACTATTTGGAGTGTAAGCGGAACAACAAATCAGCAACGGCAATAAATTTCCAGTAGATCTCTCTGTCACTCTCTTCCTCTCTCTCTCTCTCTCAAAGTCATGAGTCCATCTCTCTTAGTAAATCATGCGGCATGAATTGCTGCCATGCTCTAAATATCTACTGTCTTCTCTTATGAGATGTAATGCTGATTTGAGTCCACAGACAATAACAATCACAGTGAGATGACTCATCACCGCGACTTATAATAAAAAAAATATTTTTAAAGCGGTTAATATGTCTGTTTACTATATCAGCAAAGGACTTCTGAATAAATGCAAATATGACACAAATAACCTTATTGTCAGACATTATCGGTTTCTTTAGTTTTGCACATAACTTACATGTAAATAACAAGTAATGGAAAATTACAGAAGATAATAGGTGGAGTACAGGCGTCCATCGCTGCCTCATAGCTCCATTGGAAAACTAAAGAGACTAACTTTACACATCAGACATGTTTTGACTGGTCTGAGGTAAGGGGGAAATTGGGTAAATGAGTAAATTTTTGCTAAACTGTTAATCTAAATGAGTCTCGTTGACCCTGAGCCTCATCAGTCGCAAAGAACCCACCGGTGAAAAAGGGCCGGAAGAGATAGCCTGAGCCATCGGCTGTCCAGGAGCGCGGCCAGGTCCGTGCTGCCAACGCTTATGCCGTAATAAAGCAAGACAAATGAAGACAGCCATTACAACCCTGTCATCTGTCGTGGGCGAAAAAGCGGCGAGGCCAATTATGCGGCGAGATTACGGACGCCGCCTGTTTTACACACAGCTAATTTACCGTTCATCTGTCTCCTTTCCTGCATCCTGCAGGAACATCCTCCGTACTCCTCCTCTCCCTCCTGCCCGGCCCGAATGGCTGCTGATTAGGAACGCCATGCATTCCTGCCTGCCAGCCCATATCCATTACTTTCTTCACGGTCACATTTAATGAGCGAATTTCGAGCTAAAACAAACTTTAGCGGCAAAATCGCAATGACTGAGGCGCATATTAGGGCCTGTATCTCCTGAGCGATCGGCTCATTGCAACGTTGCTGAAGCGTCTCCCTCTGATTCAGGCTTAATTCCTTCATTGGGATTCAGAAAGTGTGACTGAAATCCGTACGGCCCGGCTACATTACAGATGGCGGCGCCTCTCTTAATTAGCTACATCTACTCAATCAAGCCATTGAACATGCCTCTTGTTAAAGAACTGAGTGCTGCCGAAATGAATGACACGACTGGACCATATGAGGAGGAAAAACGCCATTTGAAGCTAAAGCAGCTTCCCTGTTTATCTTTGGAGAAAACGTACAAACTATACCCTGCTACATCCGCCAACGTGGACACATATGAGGAGCAGATGTTAGTTCTGTAATGAGATACACTCCCCACATTGCAACACAAATATACATATGTTAGCCTTTACAGCTACTTCAAAACTGAAAAAGTCACGCAATGAAACTTCAGTAAACACACCATTCGCCTCTAATCACTTTATCCCATCTTTCGAAATGGATACAGCATGTTTGATGTTGCGCAGTATGGATTAATGCATTTGACATATGATTACCTACCATACAGCTCTGCAATGAGTTAAGAGTAAAAGCAGTTGGGAATGCTGCGCGCTTGCCAGCTTCCTTTCAGTGTTTGGAGTACGCCGTAGCGTTCAAACAATCTTGTAAAATGCACCCTCGTACTTCATCATCCTGTAGAAGAGTAGCTAAGCTATTTCGAGACGTTTGCTGCATTAGCATTATTAGCACTGGGCCAGAACACAGTCGTGCGTTCTGTTCGAGACTGCGACCCGAGGTCATCTTTGAGCTGTGGAGCAAAAAATAAGTCTCGTCACATTGTATAGTTCAGCTGAGCATCCCAGGATTCCACAAATGTACTTTTAATGCACTGTCCAATTACCATTAGCCTACAGCGGAGGACTTGGCCCATCTTTTAGCTAAAGCTGAAATTCACATAATGCATTGCATCCTTTTGTGAAAGTAACAATACAGATGAAAATAAAGTGCCTGAACAAGCTTATTCAGGAAAAAAGCTTCTGTTTCATACTCCATCGCATGTGCAAATGCCAGCCACCGCTTGGCCTACACAAAAAAAAAGCTGCTTTTTTTTTTCCAGGCCCAGATTATATTATACAAGGTGTAAGACTGAGATGGGATGTCAGTTTCAATGATGGTGTAATTACTTGTATTAAACTTGGGTGACTGGCGAAGATTGGAAAGAATGTTAAAAATCTGGTTTAATGTAATTTAGAGTGGAGTTAAGCTTACGCGGGGGGATTTATTCATTTTTAATAGAACACAGTAAGTCATACTGTGTCCTAAACCACACCCAAAGTCTGTACCACCTCGATGAATGAATGAAAGGAAGAGAAATTCTGGGCATAAATTTACATGTAGCTCCAGATTTAAACTAAACAAGCAAAAATTGGACTCCAAACATATCTAGATAGATTGACTACCCCAGTTTAGTGGAATTGTTAAATGCAAATATTGTAACTATTGAATAAAATGCAAAGTCAAGCATTTTGAGGTCGCAAGATCTTAGAGAGAGTGGAATCTCTTCTGAAACAGTAGCTATGGCAGTAGCTTGTGGGCAGAGCACTGATGGGTTAGTTTAGTCCAAGATGGACCAAGTCTGTGTTTAGAAGGTTTGAGACCAGTAACCTAAAAATTGCAGCAAAAAGAAAAACGTTATCAGGGATCAATCTAACCTGATGCAAACACATACAGGCACAAGATCAGGACAGGCAAAAAGGCAAATTTCTTGGACCCCCTGTTAGGGTAAGTGGCCCCTGATTGCCACTCTTATCAGGGCACCCCGACACCACCGACCCATCCCTCCCCTGTCAACAAAATTTTTACATAAACACAACACAAACACCCATTCCCCGGCTGACAAAATGTTTTCATTCGTACACCTACACCACCCACCCCTGTGATTTTTTTTATTTCCGCCACCACCCACCCCCTACCTGCCCACCTCACCTACCAGTTAGCAACTTTTTTGCCTGCCCCCCAAGTGACACAAAGACACACACACCACACACACACACACACACACTTTCATCAGTCTTGCAGCTCCTTGTAAACTATTCTTGGGTCACTGTAGAGAGGTGATAAAGATCTAGCTTGGCATTCTGGTAGCTGCATCCTTGTCGCTGTTTTTTGTTTGTGACATTTAACGGCAAACGACAGATCTGGGACGAGATGAGGACGGGCTGTTTTTTTTTTTTTTTGTTTGTTTGTTTTTTGTTTTTTACCTCAGGTGAGCTCGGCACTTTACAATATCATTTTCAGTCACTTTCCAAAAGTGTCTTTCTCCAATCACACACAGGCCTCAGATCTGGCATGTATATATATAACAATGCAAATGCCTGAATATTGGAGATAAGTCAATCATTTGCACCTGCAAGCTTTTTACATATGGAATTGATTTGCCTGTGCCTTTCGAATATGGTCTCGAGGTGATAGATCCGTTCCTCATTGTGATATTTCACCTGAATCAACACCTTAAGAGCGCTATAAAAATGCAAATGGTATTGTATTGTATTGTGGCGCAGGCCCCAGGCTGGGGAACCGCAAGCCTCATTCCGTCTGCATTGTGGAGGAATCCTTTTCTTATTGGCTGTCATTAGATTCAGAGGTGTCATCTCATATCCTCCTGCTCAAGAGTCTGCCAGACTCCATCAAAAAGAGCAGCCAGACGCAGTATACCCAGCTTCAATTATCTCAATAGAGCTGTGTGTTCATTTATAGCTATGTGTTTGTGTGTGATTGTGGGCGTAGAGTATATGAGGGTGTGTGCATGCACGTGTGTCCGGGTAAGTAATGCATGGTTTTAATGAATGTGAGTGTCGTGTGAGTGTGTGTCAGTGGGTGTGTGTGTGTATTTATAGTATGCATTGATGTTGAAACAATATGTGTGGGTTTGTGCATGTACAGCATGCCTGTATCTGTGTGTATTCCTGTGTGTGTGTATGTGTGTGTATGAACCAGAGGTGGGTGGTATAAAGGGGCTAGTAGGGCTCGGCCCTCCCTCTCTTTCAAAGGAAAGGCAAAATCATGTTTAATCATTGCCATTAATCCATTTTAGCTTCTGTAAAAATGACTAGAAGCTGATTATTTTGGTCTCCTGTGGCCCTACAAACAACTGCACCTCTAAAAATACAGAAAAATAAGTTGCTAAGGCGGGGCTGATTCACCTCTAGCCCAACCTATGGATAGACTCAATCTGTCAAACGTGCTGTGGCGTATTACATGTAGTAAAAGCCCCCCTAAATTTGTTCTTGGAATTTTTCTCAGCTTTTCCCTAGTTTAGCCATGTCCAATTCCACCTGCTCTCTAGGACTCCTCCAGTCACACTATAACATCAACACTAAGAGGGTGAAGACTAGTATGTGCTTCCTTCAAGTCATATGAAGCACCACAGAATCTTTTTGAATCGCAACTAATGCAATGTCACTGGACAGCTCAACATGCTTCTAGGAGAACACTGACTGCCTATTCTGTTACATCGGCTTACAGACTTCCATGCTGGCTACCATCACGCTAACATGGGGAAACAGTGGGCCATCCTACCCACCCAGATAGAGCAAAGCCACCTGTGCTCCCAGCCATGGATGTGGGCTTTGTTTTTGCACAGCCTGCTCTCAGTAGTTAGGTGGATAGGTTGGTAGGTCTGGTTCTAAAATCTGATTGGCTGAAACACACTCAAAGTGATTGCTAAATACTACATAATACAATTATGAACTTTTTATGAGTGTTAGATAAACTCTCATAACATGGTAATGTTTAATGCAGAAACATTTGTTTAATAAGAAGCTTGTATCCATTTGATTTCCAGGACTTCAGTAGTGGTTAGTTCTTTTAGCACCCTTTTAGCACCAAGCTAATGATTGTACAACCATTGTACAACTGCTTGTAACAGACATTCAGGCTAGATATTGCTGTTGTACAAGGTACCATGCAATAGTGTGTTACTAATTTTACAGATTTTGTTGTTTTAGTCCTCTTATCCAACATTATGACCAATATAATGAATGAAGCCACACCCACAATCCCTCATGTGTAAAATGAATGGTTTCCTGTGGAACTTGTAATTTTCATTATAGACAAATACACTAGATTTCTCAGCACACAGAATCAAACATTTCAACACTGCTGTCATACATTTCACACTCCAGCTCTAGGACTTTTAAACAGTGGTTTCTGTGCAATCATGATTTGAGTACATTGATTTGAGTGTGAACTGCTTCACTCAGCCAATAAGAGTCACAGCTGACTTCCCAAAACCAGGAAAAAACGTAACCGATACATTTTCAATGATTTTTAAATGCATTCTTCTATTTTCCAAAGGGAAACTGCTGCTTGAAAGCCTGATGAATAGCTAATTAATGATTTTATCCATTTCCATTCCAATCACCCCCATTCATTGTGGAGGCTTACTTTTTTAAGTTAATTTAAACTTCTTAAAATTTAAAACCCTGAATCATTTTACAGTATATAATCGTTTTTTCCTCTTTTGCGGTACATAATCATAAAGGCTTCATTAACAATTAAGTCAGTGCCACTTAACACAAAGGACATCATTAATCTAGCAGCAGACTACCGTCCCCTAGTGGTCCGGCAAACAATCATCTTTTTCTGCCAAGCTCTTTTTTCATTTAAAGTTATGTTTAATTTTGATCAGTAGTAGGTATGTACAATATGTACAAATGATGTTTACATTTCTGGGGTGCTCTGGGGGAGTTAAACATGTTCCAGGTGTGGCTGCAGGAGCCCCTTGGCGCTGCCAGTGTGTGTAAATGTGCACATGTGTGTTTGTGCAAGGGCTTTTCTTGAGTGTGTATGATGTACAGGATGAATATGGATGGGTATACACCATGCTGTATGTGCGTGCACATGTGTGTACAGCTTGACTGTGTGTGTGTGTATGTTTGCGTGCACATGTTGTGCTCTATTGGCATGGGATCGCAGGTTATGATTGCCAACCTGATGACTTTCATCTGCGGTAATGACAAATCGCCGTGGCAGTGATCCGCACAAGTGGGGAAGCAGATGAAAAGGCTCCTTCTGCATCGCACTTAATTACCAAACACATGTTCAAAATCACTGCAAAAAAAGGGGATTTGGGTGGGTGGTGCTTGTTGATCCACAACATAAAAAGGCCTCTTTTTTCCCCATTTCATTCTGATTTAAATCAGCTGGGGTGGATCTCTGATGTGGTGGAAGGGGCAAGACTGAAAGAGAGCATGTGTTTAATCTACTCAACCTAGCCCTTCCAGTGGCCGGGGATTGGGAGCGTTGGATCTTGAAACCTCAGTGCGAATTAGGCTGGCCTGCTTCTCATTAAGCCCTCCGTTTAGGAGGTGAGGTGCAAGTTGGTTTTGGCAGCATGAAAAAGAAGATGCAAATGGACTGCAGCAGCAGCAGCAGCAGAGGGAGCTTGGGAAGCCCCCCTCCCCCAGAACTACTGCACACACTCCACCATCAAAGGATCCCCTCCAATTAAAGCAGGAGCGCTCCGCACGCCCAGGCTGAATGCAGACGGACACTCGACAGTCAGCTTCGGGATTCTGCTCGACAGCCCTAGTCCATCACCTGCAGAAAGTGGGCTACGGCAAGAAACGCCGAGTTTTCCATGGCTCTCACACACTTGCTTCCACCCACTGACTAATTATCATCCCCTTAATGAGTTGAATGAGGTGTGCTGGAGCGGGAAAACACTAAACTGTGCATTTGTGGTGTGCCCCAGGGGCCACCACTGGGAACCATTGAGATTCTAATGAGAAGCAGTATCTGAATTTTCTATTCTTTATTTTATAAAAGTTTGATCACCTGTGTAAGTTTCAACAAATATACTTTACTTCCCTGTTCCATACAGTTCATATAATCTGAAAAATGTCCAGATTTGAAATCATGGTTGTGATGTCACAAGAGTGAATACATTCATTTATGACTGACCACAGCAACTGAGCCAACCAAACAGTCTCCATCCACAGGCATCTGAAAGAAGCGTACTGTTTTCCGAGGAATTTAAATTTCAAATTAACAGTAAGTTCAGTACATTTCAGCCCAGCTTGCTTATTGATTGGGACGAAAACGTAAAATATGGGCTCTTTAAAGCAGGACTGTGAGTCAACATAACTCTGTGTGATGAGCACTATTAATAAAAGCGGACTCTCACTCAGACCGGTTCCGACGCAATTGAGTCTGGAAGTGTGATAATGAATGTGTACTTTCAGCAGAGACATGGGGGTCATCATTAATAATTGTTGATATTACTGAACCCACCCTAGAGACAAGAGCATGTATTATTCATGGTGCCCTCCATGACATCCCTTCATTTGAAGGTTTTCGTTCGAGCTGGACCGATTGTATCAATATTCATCAGCCCACGTAGGGTCATAGGCAATAATTCCAGTTACTGGTGTTACAATATCAAGATGACAAAAGAATATTCATTAAAACCGCTCTGGTATAATTACATGGATGATAATATTGGTCGGGTTCGTTCTGCATGACCAGCCTTGGCATAAACCACTGGGGGCTCTTTAAAAATCAGCATTTGAGAATCTATTTGCTTAATTGTTGCATTCATTTATTTCTGGCATCATTTCCTTCGTATATTTTCCAATGTTTGTTTGGTTACTTTAAAACAATTTTTGAAAATCAGAGAAAAAAAATGACAGTGGGAGGAGAAAGTTTGGCGGTAGTCATTACAAGCTCATTAATGCAACATGAATGCGTTGGGTTGGTATTTAAATGACCTTTGTTCAATGATTTTAATGGAAGTCTACTTTTGTTTCTCAAAAAATGAAGCAGGTGTGAACCTGGGGAGGGTTTGCGTGTTCTTGTTTGTATGTATGTATGTGTGTGTGTGTGTGTGTGTGTGTCTGTGTGTGTTTGTGTGCGTGTTCCATTTGCCCAGATTGAGGATGAGATTAGAATCAGACAGGTGCAGTTTAGTAGTCAGTTTTTGATATCAGTGGTTGTGGCACCATGGTTTTGATGACCATGGTGGTCCCCCTTGCCAGAGTGGTCCAGCTGGCATCAAAGATGCACTTCTGTTGGCTGAGATCACTAACATGGTTACCTATGCTGCTAGCCTGAATGCTACAGATGAAATGGACTGGAAAATGTTCTTCACCATTAATAATAAAGTGTTTTTGCTCACCAAAGGGCTGCTTTTTGTGCAGTGCTGTCTTACATTAGCTGCTATCAAACATTAGTTACAAGGGGACGATTTGACAAGGCACAGATAGCAGTTAGTGAAGAAGCTAAAGCCAGGGTTGGAGGTTTGAATCCGCGTCCTGGTTTTGTGTGTGTGGAGTTTGCATTGTTCTCCTCATGGTGGCATGGGTTTCCTCCGGGGTCTCTGGTTTCTCCCACAGTCCAAAAACATGCATGTCAGGTGAACTGGGGATTCTAAATTGACTGTAGGTGTGAGTATGTGAGTGAATGGTGTGTGTGTGTGTGTTCCCTGTGGTGAGCTGGCACCCCGCCCAGGGTGAGCCCTGCCTTGCGCCCATAGACCCCGGGTTAGGCTCCAGGTACCCGTGACCCTA
>JBBPCZ010000042.1:27127904-27182644 GCA_037974445.1 Brycinus macrolepidotus
ATATATACTTACAAACATTTATATAATATATTGTATAGTGTAGTTTTTTATATTATACTATTATATTGTATAGTTTTTATTTCTATATGTTATGCTGCTTCTACTTTCTTCCCTTGTTCTGTCCACTTTGCTGTTGTAACAATGCAAATTTCCCACCAGAGGGACTAATCAAGGGTTATCTGTCGTAAAGGTCTAACACAGACACACAATAATGTGGTTTTTTTTTTTGCTTTTTCTTCTCATGACATTTTTAAGTTTGTGGCCTTTTCAAGGTTGATGGCAGAAGAAAATGTGGCGTGAGAGAAAAGTTCCAGCATGGCGGATTTCTGACCCGCTTGGATTCAGCATCAGAAACAAAGTGGGCCTGAAAAGAACGTGTTTGTTCTCGCCTGGTCCGAATGAGCCTTTTTTTTTGGGTCTAAATCAGATGCCTGATAGAAAAGGTACAGTAATTGCGTCCCTGACCTCATTTTGATGGATATTGAGTTTGGAATGAAATAGCCATAATTGCCTCATCCCTTATAATCCCCGTGTTGAGTTTTAATCCCCTCGTTTTTCCAGACACAATAACAATTATCATCGAGGAACAGATAATTAGAGTCAGCCTTCAGAGCAAAACACACACACACACACACACACAAAGTGAACAGCTCTGCAGATATTTCATTCGGCGAGCGGTGTTTTTACTGCCAGCATATGCTGCTATTCATTAGGGTTTTTCAGACACACACACACTTCACACACACACACACACACACACACACACACACACACAGATCTCCAGACTATCTTTGAAAAGCCAATATTAGATTTGAGACCGCAAACAAAGGCAGCCCGAGCGGCGGTTGCTTAAAGGTTGCGCACATGTGCGGTTGACGGAGGAGCGACCGAAAAAACAAACGCGCCACAATCTCAGAGCTTTAACAAAAGGCCCGGGTAAATGACAAATCAACAAATGTTCAGCGTTTGAAGTGCACAGGGAGAGCGTGCGAGCGTCGGAGGCTGTTTTATGGATCTCGTCTGCGCCGCATGATTAAGAGCAGTGAAGACTCCGTGTCAGAGATATTTCTGACGAGCATCAGCTAAAAAGAAGACACATTCCCCAATGAGGGAAAATGCCAATAAGAGAATTAGCTTATGTAAGACGAGGCGGCAAGCAAGCCTCAAGCTTTGGTCCAGCCCTTCGGAGTCTGGGAAACTAATCGTCCAGCTAAATACCCCAACCGCTGGCGATTCTACCAATGCACCAATGTTTTTGGACTCCGCCGTCCCGGAGAAGCTGCCAATTAAATGTGGAGCTGTACGACTCTAATGTAATGTTTGAATGCCCAAGGCCCCGCTGTTCAACAAGGGCCGCCATGGCTTCAGGTTTTGCTTCTAACTCACATGGTTTCACTAATGAGCCTTCCCTCTCTTAATAAAATAAGGCAAGCTAATTAGTAAAATCAGGTGCTGAGGCACTTGCTCGGAACAACTACTGGTAGACATGCCAGCCTTGGTGGATCCAGTTCGATACACCTTCAAAACAACCTGCCTGCATGTCATCACATCCTCTACCAAGTGAACTTCGAGATTCTTCATGCACGGAAAACGCGTAAACAGTAAAAAAGACACTGGCAGGGCATAACATTAGCACTGGCCGCTTTATTAGAAACACTTTCTCTATAACGGTCCATTATAAAGGTGTACAGCTTCTAATCTTCTGAGAAGGCTTTACACTAGATGTTGGAACATTGCTGGGAGGATTTGTTAGCAGACATGGGATTAGTGAGGTCATTACTGATTAGTGAGGTCAGGTACTGATGTTGAATGATTAGCTCTGGAGCACAAATGCTATTCTAACTTATTCCAAAGGTATTGGATGAAACTCAGTCACTCAACAGAATGAGGCTGGAGGGCTTTATATCCTTTTGGCCAACACTTGGCCTTGGGCATCCAACTGCTCCTTATTATTGGTCAGTTTCTAGCCACAGGACAATTTTAAACCACATATTTTTAGCACAGCAGCTACACAGACATGGTAGTAGCAAGGTAGTAGTGTTGGCGGTGCTAGTGTATCTGTTTCTAGGTTTTTTACACACACCAGTGTCACTAGGTTAAGAGCTTCAAATATCCAGCCAACAGTGGTACTGTGGTCAGAAACTGACCACTAATGAAGGGATAGAGTTTGGCTAACAGACAGACTACAGTCTTTAATGGTACACCAGCAAAGTAAAAGTTTCTTATAAAGTGGCCAGCGAGTGTAGTTCTCGTAAACAATGTCCTTATTTTACCTTCTTCATCAAAATAAAACATACTTTAAGAGAGTTTTATCTACAGGAAGTAAAGTTACAGTTTATTAAACAGTGTAATAAATTCTCCATATTGATGACTGAGATTTAAATTAGGCTATATGCTGCATCCTCCGAGGCACTGCGCAGGTATTCATGCATTGAGTGCAGGGCTTGAATTAATGAGTAGCTGTGAGAAAGAAGAATGCGTTGGAATGGAATATTGTTTTTGGGCTGTAGGAGCTCTAATAGTAACCACTTTGTACGAGTGATTTTAGGAAGCGAAGAATTCAAACCTGCGACAGCAGAAGCATTTCGAGGTTCAACTGCAAGATTTGATGTTACTCTTTCTATGAAAATGGATTTCAGAAACAGGATCTGTGAGTTGTCTGGATAAGGCTGAAGTCAAGACAGATGTATCCACCATGGTATAGCAGCTGCTACGCTTCTAGAGTCCCATTATGACTACTGAAAGTGATTATAAACTACTAGAAAAATCAACAGATAAAGCAAGTAACGTGATCACTATGCACCGCTATTATGAGTACATCCCCAGTGAGAAGATGGGAAAACTGATCAAATTAGTCCCGCATCCTTGAAAAATATTCGGTGGATCCTCTCAAATGATGAAAAATTCTAATTTGAAACAATAGAATGCAAAATCAGGCCAGATAAACCTCATGTACTGGTGTTTCTGCCTGCTGTAGAAGGTCAACACTGCAGTCCAGTGAGTTAAAAACATTCATGGAAAACATTAATGCACTTTCCTTTGTTCTAGATTTGGCACTCAGTGATCCTCAAAACCTGATGCCCTTGACTGCGTAAACATGCCCCTAAACTAGTGCAAAGGAGTGATTTCCTGGTCTTTTCTCAACATATAAACTTCTCAATGTGACCAAAATGCAGAGCTGAATTAGGTTTGCTCAGTTCTCTCCGTCCACATCATCCTGGTGATGTTCCCGCTCCTTTCTTCTAACATTCCGCTGCCAATTTCCCAGAGTGCACTTGAAAGCTTCACCTTGACACCATCCCGAATGACACCAACTGGCAGCCTTTAAGCGTTAAGGTTCAGCGTCGTTAAACCGGAGGCCCTCGCCTCATATCTCACAGCGCAGAGGCCCCGACACAATCTCATCTCTTTTTTTTTCTGGATGCATGCAATTTACTGCCATTTACAGGTCCAAATAAAACCACCACGAGCGGCTACAAACAATCTTCGCGGGATTTCACACAAAGTTTAATCCACATATTATGTCTCGGGGTGCCGCACGCTTGTTTTCATCCTCCAAATGGTGCTCCGAGTTCAAAGGGTTGACGGCAAGCCATCAGTCTCCGGGACCTCCCTGAGTAACAAGCCACTCCACGAGTGGCTCGTATTGATATCCAGGGACCAGAAAAGGCGCAATCGCCATCATGCAAATTGAATTCAGTGGAACAGTCGGATGAGGTGGGATGTGGGCGGGTGGGTGGCTTCGAGGCAAATAAAACACACTTTAATGAGGACTTTTATAGTGACCCGCCAGATCAAAGGAGGCTGGAGTTAGTGCCCATCAACCCCTGGGGCAAGGGGAGGGCTGCTTCACCTGGCCCTCCAACTGGACCTCTGACACCAGCCGGAGTTTATTATCTGTATCCTCCCAACCCATTGCCTCTCTAACCTGCTTTATTCAGCTCCTGACAGCTTGAATCCTCTGACCTCCACCTGCCAGGGGTCAGTGGAACTTTACAGCTCTTTCATGTTAAAGAAATACCTAAGCATTTTTCGATCTAATCTACATTTGCTGCATCTGTATTTTACTATCAGTTACAATGGACAATCATTTTAACGCTTTTTCCCCATAATGGAAAAAAAAACAGAAAACCTGTCAACACCCAACCCACTTCAAATAGTAGCCAAAGGACAGTGGCTAAATCAGTAAACATTTATCCAAGGACCTTTATTTTTTGAAACGCTTTCATGAATGCTTCAAAGTATTAGATTGCTTTTGCTTCGACTTGCTGGTATCCATAGCGATCAGAACAGAGGCTGGTGATGAATTACCACCAGTTCTTCCCTCTGGAAAACAAGCAAGACTGAATTATTCCATTTTGTCACTTAATGTAGATGCAAGCCTCTGTTCAAAAATGTGGAATGAAGGTTTTTAATAACATAACCATGTCAGTTGCAGACAACATTTCAAATGAAAGAATTTCTATAACTCTAATATTATACAGGTTCTAAGTAACTAGGAGGATCATAGGAACCTAAAAGTGAAAGGAAATTATAAAGAGCTGCAGCAATCTGTACAGCACCTTGAAGTGCAGTCATAATAATATAATTACGTTACATTGCATTACAGTACATTCATCTGGCGGACGCTTTTATCCAAAGCGACTTACAGTATGAGGAAACACTCAAGTTTCAGGGCAGTGTGAGAACCAGAGGAGAGTTGCTAAACTCTTCATTATGTGATAAACAAGTTTGGATTACGTATAGACAGATTCATTATTTATTTGTTATTTTATTATTTGTAGCATATTATAACTTCTTATTGCAAAGTTTATTGCTCTATATAAAAAAAAAGCAAAAAATTGTTCCAAATGTTTCAATTTTCATTAAAATGTCATTTTTATATAAATAAGTGGTAACAGACTGTATGCCACAGCTGTAGCAAATGGAGCTTAAGTTGAAACATTCTGGAGGATTCCTTTCATACGGACCAAAAACAAAGAAAAAAAAAAAAAAACAGCGTCCTTCTCTGTAGTATGAAATTATTCCCAGCAGAAGAATGAATCATCCGTGCGGGACTTTCGAGGAAGACCTGATTGCATGCTTACCGCGAGACTAATGGTTAATCTCAGAGAGAGCGGATAATAAAGTGTGATCCTGCCGTGCTTTGTGTGTTAAAGGAAGTAATGGTAAAGTGGAACTATGTGAGGCTGTCTCGTAAGAGTGATGTTTAATGTGCAGGCTGAAATGATTTGGAGACGGCGCGGGGAGCTCAAGGACGCATAAAACAATACCCCAGCCGTCAGGCCCCCTCGCACAAGGTCATAAAAGTTCATAAAAGCCATGCTGCTTTTGACATCGGAGCTCCGCTTGAAATATCACGACGGTAGCCTCAATGTAAGTCTTTATTAAATCGCATTAGGTCCCCGTAGTCGCAGACAGGTCACAGCGCTTCTGTACTTAAATGACAGCATCGCCGCTCCTATTTCCCCAATCTAATTTAAAACCAAATCGGCCAACTCTGAGAATGCAAATGACACGCTGGAAGACACTGATATAAAGGACTTTACTACAGCTCGGGAAGTGCTACTGGCATATCCCCCAAGACAGAGTGTTTGCTTTTTTAATAGACAGAAGATTGTGTCTAAAGCCGAAAGATTTCCTACTGACGATCCACTCTGATCATACATAATATCTAATATAAGAAGATATTAAATAAGTTTTTGGTTCTGGAACCAAAACCATTTAATACCCATTCACTGTATGTATAGAATAACTATGCAATAATACAGGAGAGGGAGTGCTGTACAGTGAGATATTGGCACTGGGGTGCCACGGTCGGAGATGTGCCAGCATCCACAGTACAGCACAACCTCAAGGGTGATTACACCACAGTTTTTTGTTATTAGATTTTAAAAACCCTGGTGAAACAAAACCTTTAACAAGTTCTTTTAAACATTCCACAAAGAAAAATGGTTCAGACAGTAGTGCTGCTGTAACTAAATGCAAGTAAACGAAGTAGCATGAAGCAAAAACGTATAGATATCTATAATGGAAACGTCAAGCCTGCTTGTCAAGTCAAAACATAACCTAACATATCAGCCAATAACCTGAGAGAACCAAGAATACATTTAACACTTGTGTGATATATCAGCCGCTCACCGGAGAATAAAAACACAAACTGAAACTGAAACATTAATCGTCTTAGAAGAAATTGAGGAAGAGTCATGCAGCTATTTTCCCCCAATGAATTAGTTTCCCCTCATCAGTTTTTGGCCAGTTAATCTGTTTTGATAAAAGGCAGCTGTGTCGAAAAAAATATTCGTATGCAAAAATTTGGGCACCCTTCATGTTATTTTTTGTAAGATCTCAGGTTATTAAAGTCATTAGGCCTTAATCTAAGTCAACTGTGGACAACTTCAATAGGTTAAAAGTAATGCTGGGCAACGATTAAATTTTTTAGTCGCGATTAATCACAAGAATTTCTGTGATTAATCAATAATGAATTCAAAAGTAGTGTATTGCGCACCTTTATTTAGTGCTGCTATATGAACAAAAATGAAATGCAAGAACATTTGGTTTGCAAACACTTTAAACAAATAAGGTGCTTTTTAACAGCAGTACTCCCTTTAACACGGTTACAGTTAAAATATTTCTTGCAAATCTCAACTTAAACATTAATGTAAACAAATCAAATATGAAACCAAAGCTATTTGCCACTGCCAGGGCTTTAACGTTTTATCTAGTTTGTTATAGAAAAACAAGATCCCCTCAGAGTCCAGAGCCACATTCAGAACATTATAAAAGGCACCTTCAACAACAGCTTACATTTATATATCTATTTTCTTTTCTTTCCTGAACAGGTACCAGCAGAAACATTTTTCTTTTATCAGGGAGCAGCAGAAACAGTCTATGTTCAGTAGCAAGTGTCCCTGTTAGAGTGAGGTGAAATGGTTGAGTACAAAAAAACCAACAAATTTGAAAAAGAATAGTAAAAAAAAACTGTTAATGCATGATAAAATAATTGTCGGCGTTGAGTAAATAATGCGCTAACGCGATAATAACTCATTAACTTGCCAAGTCCTAGTTAAAAGTTATGTCAAACTTCTGAGTGTGCTATGCTGACACTCAACAACCATGGGCTCATTTTAATCACCTAATTAAGGATCTGAAGCTAAAGATAACTGACTCTTTCAGAGCAGGAAAAAACTATAAAAGATATCTTCCTGAAATATCTGTTCAGGTATGCAAAGCAAAACCCCCACGTCACTGCCAAGGATTTACAGGAACCCCTGACTGGCACAGGAATAGTGATGCACTGGCACACTGCTGTTGCACAAGCACCATCTATCTTGAACTTTCTGGCTACAATCACTGAAGAAAAAGAGAGAAACATTTCAATACAAGAACACCTTGCTATTAAGCATCGGGGTGGATCTAAGGGAGTTTCTCAATAGGGAGTATGTAAGTACAGAGTCTTGTTTTTGGGAGTTTGGACTTTGCAAGTTCAGCTCAAAGGTCAGACTCCCGATGACAGAAGGATGCAGTCACTCGATCTACATTTGCAACAGCGGTGGTCTTGATGACAGCTCAGCACGAGAGTTTCGAATTGAGGTTCGAGACCCTCCAGTTTCACTTAACTGAAATAATACACCAAAGTGGCTGCATTTGTTTTTTTTATTTAAAAAAATATATTATTATTGAGATTAAATAATTAAATAGTAAAAATGTATAATATATTAATTAAATGTTATAATAATATAAATTCACTTTGTGTGGCTCTAAACGTGTCAAAGGCAAGAAATAATTGTGGGAGCTGTTAGAAGAAGTGGTTTGTTTTGAGTGAGGAGGACAAAAAAGTTGAATAAAACCTCGAGAAAACTTGTTGAATTGATCGGGTGGTCGTCATTTAGAACTTACAGTTACATAGTCATTCCTCTTCTTTGACACTAGTTTGTATTTTTTGAACATACACCATTGACCACCTTTGGGATGAACTGGAGCGGAGATTGCGAGCCAGGCCTTCTCGTCCAACATCAGTGCCTGACCTCATCAATGCTCTACAGAATGAATGGGCAAAAATTCCCACAGAAACTCCAAAATCTTGTGGAAAGCCTTCCAAGAAGAGTGGAAGCTGTTCTAGCTGCAAAGGGGGAACCAAATTCATTTTAAAGTCTATGGATTTGAATGCAATGTCATTAAAGTGCCTGTTGGTGATATGGTCAGGCGTCCCAATACTTTTGCCCATATAGTGTAAGTCTCCTGCTGATGCATCCTCAAAGAAGGACACTTCTGGGTATTTGACGTATGCTTGGTTAGAGGCGACCTTGGATTTGAAACCAGACTTGGGCTTCAGCTGGTGACGTTTCACATGAGAAATCCATGAGAACGCAAATACAGAAAAGAGCACAGATTGAGAAACGCCCTGTGTTTGGGGGTATGTGGAACCAGTGGCGCAGGAAATGTCAAGGGAAAAAAGAGGGAAGAAAGGATCCTCCTACATATCAACAAATCTTTGAAGCCAGTGTCCCACAGTCTGAAGAAGAAAAGAGGTCAGATACACATAAATGATCAAAAACGTACATCAACATCAACCTTAAACCACGTTTAGATCTCAAACATGCTGTGTCTGCAAGATGACCCATGAATATTTCTGAACAGAAGCACTCTGCCAGAAATAAAAGTGGAGGACAAAGACTGTTGAACGAAGGTGGTTTTACTAAATACTGACTGAAAGGGGGTTCAGACCTGCAAATTCTCAATACTGCATTACTGTTTAACTAATGTAGCTCTGAAATGCAGCATTTCTAAGAGGTCACATATAGGCCTACAGTGTGTTGGCTCATTACACAGCATGACAATTCCACATCCCTTGTTCTTGTTCTATTTCCACGGTTACCCACAAGCACTAGATTATTAATTACTGTGCTTTCGTCTTGCTGCAGCTGCTGTTCACATGGGAACTGAACTTCAATCTGCTTTTCCAGCATTTCAAGATCCACTGTTATACAGAGCAGCAGCCTGAGCTCGGCTTTCCCCCCCCCCCACAGCTTGGTTCAGTAAGCACGACTGCAGCTCACGTCGTAAGTGGCAAGTTTAAAGAAGCATTTAAAGGCTCCTCCACACCCCAGCCACCAGCTGGGCCACACACACACCCCCCATGCTGGGCAAGTGCTCCCTCTCAGCTGTGGCCTTTCCTTCCGATTGCCTCAGGAAATGTCTAGGCACATGTAAAGGTCAATGATATCGTGTTTAATAAGAGCCGTGCATCAGCACTGCTCACGGCATCTGCAGGTGTTGCCTAAGCCCTCGTTTTCATGACTGTATTTCCTGACGGGGAGTCTTCAGGGGTTGCATGGCTGTCACAATTGCATTTGTGATTAAAGATTTTCAACCAATAATGAGAAATTGCAATGCAATGGAATTGATATAGGCATGAACGTGTCGTCAGGATCGTTTCCGCTTGCCGTTGTGAAATTCTGTTTTTAAAACATTGTCCTTGTCCATGTCAAATTTGATTTAAAAAACTGTTGTCCATCCTTTTCCACTTGAAAATCTAGGTTTATAACATTTTGCATCTTTAATCATGTCAAAATCTATGTTTTAAACCATTGTCCATTCCTGTCCATGTCAAATTCTGCCCTTTAAAATGTTGTCCATTTCAAATTCTGACTTTTAAAGCATCTTCCATTATTGCCAGTATTGTATTTCATTTGTATTTTAAAACATGGTCAGTCCTTACCCTTGTCAATTTATGTCTTTTAAAGCACAGTCGAGCCTTGTCCATGTCAAATTTTGTCTTTTAAATCACTGTCGGTTTTTGTCCATTTCAAATTCTGTCTTTTAAAACATGAGTTTCATACATAAAAATGAGATAATCGTTTATGAATCATTACGGAGAGGGAATGTACACCATACCAAACTGGCATTGCATGAAGCTTTTGTGCTATTTTCCATTTCTCTTTTCAGCACAGTGGACAATGTGAACGATTTAAAATGAGGTGCTGGGAAGAAAAGGGGGACAACACGACAGAACTCCCACCAAAGCCAATTCCTCACGGAGGCTCGGTCAGTCTGATGGGAACACCTCCCTCCATTTTTAGAGCCACTGGACATCAGGCACCTCATTGTGGGGTTGTCACTTAGGCAGAGTCTCCGGGGAGAAGGAGCAGGAGAGGATAATCAGAGACGCCAGCGCCGACACACACGCTGCCTTTGTGTCCCAGCCCTGCCCATAGCCACCTCCGCTCCGGCCCCCCACTCTGATTCACTGCTGAAAGAGATCGATCAATCAGAGCCAAGCAAAAGGTGTCAATCAAGCAACAGCACAGGCCGAGGAGGACAAGTTCGCATCTCAACCGCTGAGGACAGATTGGACACTGATGAGTTAGAGCACTTCATCTAACCTGAGAAGGACTGAGAGAAAGAGAAAGATAGAGGGAGACAGCAACAGAGAGAGAGAGAGAGAGAGAGAGAGAGAAGGAGGTCTGGCCTGAGAGTATTACAACCAATATTGTTTGCATCTAACTGCCCATGACAAAAGGTTTAAATCAATTAGATTTACAATTCAATCTACAAAAGAACTTTTATAGAAGAATAATTATTATCAGAAGTATTAGTTTTGAGGGTTTCTATAAACCTCCAAACCAACCATAATAAGGCAGAATCCTCAATTGTAACAATTTAATTTTACCTTTTTAATCCCTTTTAAACAATACTTTCGACATTTTCAGCAGATTGCACTGAATGGCATTCACAAGAGACCTACCAATAAATCAATGATCAACATTGGTTGATTGATTAATTTCTGTACATTTAAAAACAACAGCTGACCTCTATTATGACATTTGTGAAATAGATGGATGGATGGATGGATGGTTGGATGGACAATAGATAGATAGGCAGGCAGGCAGACAGGCAGACTGACAGATAGACAGATGGACGGATGGATGGATGGTTGAACAAGATGGACGGTAGATCAGTAGATGCTTACAGCAATAAAACAGTGTGATATAATACAGCAGAGATAGATAGATAGATAGATAGATAGATAGATAGATAGATAGAGATTGTGTCCCATCTCTACTACATTGTCACCTACTTTCTGTCTTTATTTGAGAGCCACTAGGGAAGGAATATATTGCTTGACCCTGACTGCACTCTTAGAAACTGTTCATGGAGAAAATCTTTACTGATAGTTATATTTGTGCCAGTGTCCTGTTTTTCCCCCTCCTTGCCTTTGTCTCTTTCTCTTCTTCCTCTAAGGGGCTCCTCAAGTTCACCTTCCCAACAAAAATTTAATATCGTACCAAAAGTGCACAAATTTGCTTGCGGTGCTGGTGTTTAGATTATTTATCGGAGCTCGTGCATTGAGAAACTGCAATTCAGCTGGGCCAGGATCGTCGGCACACTCAAGCCATGCCAGACTCAAGCCTACTAATCCTCCAGAGCAGTAAATCATTTTAATTTCTTAATTCTTCCTCCCCTCGCTCCTGGCTGGCTCTCCGGGGAGATGGGAATCAGCCCTGGAGCAGTCTGAGGGGGAAGGGGGTCCCAGCGGAGCCGGTTATAATGCACACCAGGATTGCGCGAGGAACATGACATATGTAACAAATTAAGTCTCCATACACACAGCGGAGACCGAGTGGAATACCAATGAGCTCGTGTGGGCTTCGCGCTGGACTGTCCCACTCCAACTCAGCACCACCCTTAAGTGGATTAATTGACGGTTCGCAAGAAGGCTAATAATCAACACCAACAGGAGTGCGAAGGAGCCCACCAGTCCACTGTCAAGGGGAATAAATTCACAACGTGATGCACCACAACTCAGCTAAGATCCAGTGAGAAGGTCTTGATAAGTCCATCCACTGCAGTGCCTTTCTCAAATGCAAGGGCGCTTTACGATTAGGAGAAAAAAGATACTAGAAAGGTGAAAGAGTCGAAAGTAAAGGTAAGCGCTATGGTGAGTTTTTTTAAAGAGAGAATGAAGTGTTGGAGGTACTCAGGGGTGGTATTCTAAAGTCTGAGGCTCATACACTCTCAATAATAAAGGTACCAGAAAGGGATCTCTGTGATCCCATAAAAGAACACTTTTGGTTCCCTAAAGAGCCACTTAATAGATAGAAAGGTCACCAATTTTGCACATCAAAATCTTTGTCATTGTCATTTCAGAACATTTCTGCCTGCAAAAAAGAACAATTTTAATGCACCATGTGGAGCCAGAAGTAGCATTTGAATCAGGATTGATAACGGTTCTGCTTTAGACTACAAGAGGCATAGCAGTAGCCAATATCCTGGATATTTCTAAGCAAAACTGATCTCAAACTTCAAAACAACTTGTGAAGGGGAGAAATGTTCTAAATAATGTCCACACCTTTTGTTTTCTGTAGATAAGAGTGGACACAAGCTTGGCTATTTTTTGCGGTCATTTATTATACTTTTTTCTTTCATATGTTGACTTTCCGCATTGCTTCCCTTCGACATGGTGGGGAATCCACAAATCTGGTTTGTTTTTTAATGTATTTAATTAGAATTTTTTTGTTCCACCTTAAATGGGTCAGCAGATATAGTGCAGACATTATTCAGACAGTGAGATTCTTCATAGAGAGATTATTAATAAACCCATTCAACAGGAAACCAAGATTCTTACAGGCAGTCACTATTTTGACTTTTGCTTCCCTAAAGAATCTTTAAAGGGAAGGTTCTTCAAAAAACCTTTTTTATAGATTAAACGTATGACTGTGAAGAACCTTTTTTAAAGAACCTCCACATAATGTTCCTGGAAGAACCTTTAAACTGGTTAAGAAACTTCATACTACATGGTTCTTTAGGGCACTAAAATGGTTCTGTGCCATCTTTTTTTAGGAGACTGTTGGTTCCTCTCCAGTCATTGGCGGAGGTCTTCTATATCCAGCGTTATCAGGAGGATAGACTTTCACCCATCATAAAACATGCGTGTTCTCTATGATCACAGCATATCATGCTATAAATCCTGCCAGGATCTTATGTTTCATTACCTGATGCTTAATTCATGGGCCATACCTGGCTGTGTGTGTGTTTATATTTGATGTGAATTTTGCAAATGGATTCATTCTGTAATGGACAAACATAATCTGGCATGAAATCTTTAGGCTGTAATCTGGCCTGGATTGCTAGCATCGCATCCGCGGTTCGGTAGGATTCATCTCTTCTCAAGCTGCAGCTCCCGATAAGGAAATAATCAAAGCAGAAAACCTGCGCTTTTGATTGCAGAGTGTCAACCGCCAAAATATAAATATGTCAGCTTTATGAAGACGTACTGATGCTGTAACAAAGCTCTATTCATAATGCTTATTTGCTCTGCAAATTTTGACAAGCGCTACAATGTGCCACTGCGGTGCAAAGGGATGTGTCGTTCCACTCGAGGCTTCTGAAGCTCATCCATCTCAGTTTTCCAGACACAAAAGGAGCGGGGCCTCGGCGCATGCCGTCGTATCGTTTTGGGAAAACGTTGACTTCACCACCATAGTAATTTTGCTTTCAAGGTGAAATTGGCCTTATTGTAAGTAGTCATTTAAAGGTCACGTCCTGCTGGGCCATATGCTTTATATATGGCCGGGACTATATTGGTGCGTTATTGCTATCGCATGGTTTGTTCAGCTATCATTTGGTCCACATGACTTTTCTGGTTAATGGCGCCAATATATATATATGGAGCAATAAAGCAGCTGGAAGTTTATGCTGCCATGCTGAAATGCCTCCAGCTCCTGGGCTGCTCCGTTGCTCAAATCTGGTGTTTCTGAACGCCAGTCCTGGGAGCAACAGCTCTGTGCGGTTTTACTGCTTTCCAGCACACCTGAGCCTCCTCTTTGGGGGGCTTGATAATTAGCTGCTGGAGTTAAGGAACACTGTTGCAACACATGGGTCTATCAAACACAGCATGGCCCACTGAGTGCAGCACTGCCTGCCGTCCTGGTTCCAAAACCCCTGGACCTGTTTCACTACTTTAGAGCCATTTTGCATGTGGATGTCACCCACCTCCTACTGTGATCAAAACCTGGACACTGTGGAGAAGCTGACCATCACATGCTCTCCCATTTCTGTCATGATTTGTAATAAGCTTCATGACTTCCAACTCTTAACTTTTTTCTTGATGTTCTAAACCTCCAATTCATCCATACTGAGCTTCTTCTCTCCTATGCTCTCAAATCTAACATCCTGACTGTGCCCCATACTGTCAGGAGATTCTCCAGATCTTTACAGATTTTACCATTTGGTACCATTTTTGGTTCCATAAAGTGAAAGTGACCATTTTTGTCATACGTGAACACACCACAGCACACAGTGTGAACGGCACAAAATTCTTCCTCTGCATTTAAACCTATTCACCAAGTGAAGCAGCAGGCAGCCAGGAACACAGCGCCCGAGGAGCAGTGTGTGGGGATGGTACCTTGCTCAAGGGTACCTCAGTGGTACCACTTGTAGTCTTGGGATTCAAACCCACGACTTTCTGATCACAGGGCGAACGCCCTAACCACTAGGCCACCAGCTGCCACAGAATCTTGAAACAGATGGTTCTTCAAAAAAACCATCAGATGTGTGAGTGTGAAAAGCCTATTTTAAAGGACCTGCACATAATATTATTGGAAGAACAGTTAAATTGGTTAGATCCCTACTGCATTCAGTTTTGTACATTAAGAATTGCAGTATCATCAGTATTTTGCAAAAATACCCACTCAACAAAGAATGGAGCCTGAGTCTTATTCGGTTCAATTCAGTATTATTTGTATAGCACAATTTATTAAAGATCAAATCTGTATGCAGGTCCAGCTCTCCATTTAGCACTGACAAGGGAGACAGTAGCAGTGACAAACTCTCTAAGAGCATGAGGAAGAGCCATTGAGAGGGGCACTCATCAAAAGATGACACGGAAGAATCATTTTAGTTCCCTAAAGGACCATTTTTGTAAATGTGACATGGAGTGTGAAGAACCTGTGTATAATAAGAAAGTTCTTAGAACTCAGAGTGCATTAATTAAATCTAATTTTATCAGATAAAACCAGTGTAAAACCGGTGTTTGCTCTCCTACACACATTCGCCATTTGCTGCTCTTTCGCTCAGCCGCCCTCCGGACCCCCTCCCTCTGCGGGTTTTCCCCACCCACTTATGGGCGGAGACTATCCTGAAAGTCCTCCCGGGTTCCAAGATCTTGTGCTTTTCCATTTGTTTCTAAGACATAAAACAAAAGAAATTTGGGCATTTTTGTTCTTTTTTTTGTGATCACAAGTTTTTATTGAATTTTTCTAAACAAAAATACAATGAAGCAGCAGTGATTTCAGAAAACGTTTTCACATTATGAAAACAATACATTATATATTATAGTCCATTCATTTACAGTCTCTTCTACAGTGAAGAAGTTTTGGATAAAAAGCTTTTCCAGGCATTCACAGTTTCTGGTCGTGCTCTGTTCAGTCTCGATTAACAATGTTAGTAAGACTGTGGGCCCAAAAAGATTTTAGATTCATCCCAGGAGTAAACCAGTGCTTTGTGATTGTTTTCTTTGCCGCAGTAAATCCAGCGAATACCATTTTGCATTGAGTAAGCTTTAAGTTGACATCTGATGTGTCATTAAGAAGGCAAAGGGCAGGGTTAGGTACATAAGAAATCTCTAATAAATCAAATAAACATCAGACCAAAATTTGGACACAATTGGACAGTACCAAAACATATGTAGAAAAGTCTCTGGACAGGTGTTATTGCATATCTGACAGTTATAAGTAGATTGCAGCCCCATCCAGAATCTTTTATAGATTTTTGTTCTTCATGGGCATTTGTGTGTGATGCCATTTTTAAAACCCCAGTAGAGGCTATTATTATTACATGTTTTTTGTAATTACAATAACTTTGGTTCTACGTGACACAGGAACACCAAACAAAGCTCAGCGTGACGTCTGCCACCTCGAGCATCAACACAAACCGGGGAACTTCCATATAAGTTGTTTTGCCGTATAACAACAATTAACCATTTGTTGTATGTCTGGCATGGATCCATTCTTCTCGTGTTCTAAGGGTTGACCAATTTTAGTTTGGTGGCAAAATTGTTTTAGCGTTCCAGTGTGATTCCGGTCATTTCTGGGTGGGAGAAATTCCTATGTAAATGCAGTTATTGACCAGTCATATCTGATACATTCCAGTTCTATTACGCTGTCATCTCGGAATTCCAACAGGAGCAGTTTTGTTTTGCCCTCCGTGAGGCATCATACCCATACTGGGAGCGCTTCTCAAGGATTTTGCCTGTGTTTTGTCTTGATTGTCTTGATTATTTGGTATGTTTAACATACAGGAGGAGAACACTTGCACCTTCCATCAAAAACAGATCTGGCGCATATTCTTAGTGGACTATAGTGGAGATCCGCTTCTGGGATGCTTCTGAAACCAGCTGCAGGTGTGTCTGGTGGAATCACTAGCATCGCCTATAATGCCTGTGATCAGTTCCGGCGGCTGCATCTCAGCCGTAAGGCGGTGCATCTCCTGGTGGAAATCAGTGGGTTGCTCTTGTAATTGGGTTGTAACCACTCCGTAAACTGCTTTATTCTAGAAGATACAAGGCACAAAAACTACAAGACAATCAAACGAACCCAAAAAAACATAAATCTGAGGCCCGCACAAGGTAGCGGACTGTGTTTTAGGCAAAAAAAAAAAAAGTAAAACGGCCACTTCCTCATCTCATTAACTCAAGCCCAATTAAGTTCACCCAGTCTGAACATCATCGCACCTCTTCTGCTCGCAGAGACGCTAAGATGAAAACAACAGCCTAAAATGCTAATAAGGCTAATTAGCTTTTAATGAGCAGAGGTTGCGGCGCTGAATGCACCGAGCCAGAGTGTGAGAAAAAGAAAAGGATAGGGAGAGGGAGTGAGACTCCTGCTTTGTCTCACCGAGAGAGAGAGAGAGAGAGAGAGAGAGAGAGAACTGAGCGGAGCTGACATCTCAGCATCACACCAGGCCGAGCCTCACCCCAGCCCTGTACCCGAAAGGAGCCTAATTAAGAGCCGTACCCCAGGGGACATGCAAGGTGATGGAACTGGGTGGAAGAGCGCACAGCTTCAGACAGCACAGCACTTCCTCTGTGAACAAGAACTTCCTCTGCCAATCAGAAAGTGCTCTAGGATTGACTTCACTTTGCTTTGTGGAGGACATTGATATATTAGATCTGCCGTATATTATAACCCACGTCATCTTTTCACAGCCAAAGTGCAAAGTTATAGCTAATTGAATTTAATGCCTTCATTACACAGGTGTGATCACTGACAAAGAACTGTTCGTTCTGTTAAACAGCAGCCATAAAACTGCAAGTACGGAAACAAAGCAAAGCCCTTTTCTTTTAATTAGCAGTAATTTCACTCACTATCAAATCTGGAACGTGATAGTCTATGATTGTCAGCTTCAATCAAAATGGTGCTCGTATATATGTCACTTTTCGCATCATTTAAAGTTTAGTGAAATGCAAATATAGCTTGTGTTGATTCCCAAGGTGAGAATGAGTATGTGTTCTCAATATGGGATTTAAAACGCAAATTTGTCATATTTTTGCAAAGTTAATTGTCCAATTTTTATTTATTGCTAAATTCAACAATAAACTAGTCTACAATTTAAATATCTGCCAGAACTTCTGCACAGGGCATTTTTAATGTGTTTATTTTTTTAATGCGAAGAAGTGTGTTCTCTGCAGAGGATGTTCTCATTTTAACTCTCTTTTAAATCAGCAAAATGTCATTTCACCAGGGGTGCCATAACCTTTGCACACAACTTTTCGACTAAACGTTTGCAGCCAGGCCTTTTTGTGGCAAGTCAAGTCAGTTTTATTTTCACAACAGACATTTTCACAAAGCGGCTTATTGCAAACCAGGGCCTGGAAACCTGGGTCACTTCAATCCGTTTACTGTTTACAATTGCCCACTAATCGCACGCACACCTATTTCACCTCCAATGAAATAACACATTTAGTCACATAATCGAGTGTATTCGGTGTGTGCTCCTGTTTTCAGAAAAAAGCTGCTCTCGCTGAGCCCCAAGGAGCCTCAAGGAGACTTCAGTGACCCTGCGAGGACTCGGACTGCTCGGCCACTCAATACAAGATAATTACAGATCTATGAAGCAACGGGAAATAAATTAGCGGCAGTGGTGTACGCGGAATGCATCAATCACGCTCTCGGAGGCCCTCCCACAGGTTTACTGCTGTTGATTTTTCTCTCCCCTCGTTCCTCCAGCTTGAGGGAGGGCCAGGGACTTCGATTTGAAGTCAATTTCCCCACAGCAAGGGTGCGAGATGCAGAGCACGGCTCAAAAAAACCCCGAATTGTAGCTCGACTTAGACAAGGACACCCACAGAAGCTTCTGCTTGTCTCCAAGTGTCAGCATTAAGCAGAGAATCAATTACAGTACAGCCAGCTCCACTGCCCACTGGGACACCAGCACCAGGACGTACTTAAGCAGAGTTTACCTGAGTGCAGTGCGAATGCTAAATCAAGGAGAGGCTTCAAAGAGGACAGTGTCATCATTCTACAGTATATTACCCCATAACAATTGATCCATGCTCCGCCCACAAATGCATGCATGTATAGCTACTTAAAGTGCAAGGTGGGGCAAGCTTGACAGAACATTGGCAAAAATCCCATTCAGCCTGAAAAGAAACTCTACATAAAATACATACACCGATCATCCAGAACTTTAAAACCACTGACTGACAGGTGAAGTGAATTTCATTGATTATCTTGTCACAATGGCACCTGTCAAGGTGGGGGGGGGGGTATATTAGCAGCAAGTGAACAGTCAATTCCTGAAAGCAAAAAAAATGGGCAAGTGCAAGGAACTGAGTGTTATTGACAAGGGTATAGTGATAGCTAGATAACTGGATCAACATCTCCAAAACAGCAGGTCTTGTGGGGTGTGGAAATTTGAAGGTCTGGTATTCAGTGGTTAGTACCTACCAAGCAACACAGTCAAGGGTCCCCAAGACTCACTGAGGCAGTGAAGGCTGGCCCATCTATTCCGATCCCACAGAAGAGCTGCTGTATCACAAATTGCTGAAAAAGTCAATGCTGGCTCTGATGGAAAGGTGTCAGAACACACAGTGCATCATAGCTTGCTGCATATGAGGCTGCGTATCTGCAGACCCATCAGAGTGCCCATGCTAACCCCTGTCCAGGGTGGAAAATCACCTACAAAAGGCATGTGAGCATCAGAACTGGACCGTGGAGCAATGGAAGAAGGTGGACTGGTCTGCCGTTTCCTTTTACATGGATGGTCGGGTGAATGTGTGTTGCTTACCTGGAGAAGGGACGGAACCAGGATGCACTATGGGAAGAAGACAAGTTAGCAGAGGCAGCGTGACGCTCTGGGCATTAATGAGGATTGTTGCTTTGACACGTACCACCTACGTGACGTAGTTGCAGACCAAGTAAGTCCCTCCATGGCAACAATATTCCCTAATGGTGGCCTCTTTTAGCAGGATAATGTGTCCTGCCCCACTGAAAACAATGTTCAGGAACAGTTTGAGGAACATGACAGAGTTCAAGGTGTTAACTTGGCCTCCAAATTCCTCAGATCTCAATCAGATCTCAATCTGATCAAGCACAACCTAGTCTGATCCATGGAGGCCTCAGCTCACAACTTACAAGATCTAAAGGCTCTATTGCTAATGTCTTGCTGCCAGACACCACAGCACAGCTTCAGAAGTCTTGTGCCTCAACAGGTCAGAGCTGTTTTGGGGTGATGTAAACAATATTAGGCAGATGGTTTTAATATTATGGATGATCATTTGATCATTTCTAATTTCAAATCATGTTATGTTGTGTTGAAACAAGGGGTGGAAAATGGGCCAAAGTATTCACCAGAATCCTGTAACCTTTGAATTATTTTTTTACTTGCATTTTATGTCTAGCTGAGAGGCCTCTTCAGATATTCATGCATAACAGGCATTTGAGCCCGAGTCAATAGCAGATTGTCAATGTGTTTGCTTTGCCTTCTTATTTTGTCTGATGCTCAGAGTCATTTTCATGCAAACCGCATGGCAAAGGACTCATTCATTTTAATATCTGGCAGCTCGGAATGCCGCCCGAACTGTCAGAGCCTCACTGACACAGGTATTTCTACTGTGAGCGGGATTCAGACGCTTGAGTAATAAAATCCATATTTATGTGCAATAGCCTTATTGTGTTTGTGCCCAGAAACAGCACGTAATGAGGAAGCATTTTAATATTGACCAGCATGCCAGACGTGCACATGCACGGCCTCTCCCCAACCCCCCCACTCCCACTCCCACCCCCCCACGGTATTTCAGAGCTGTTAGAGCATTTCAAAAGCCGTGTGCATGAAGATCATGTGAAATGTCTCTGCTGTGATTTTTTTTCCCCTGCCGTACAAGAGAAGCTGCACGCGCCCAGTGCTTTGTGGATGAAAAACAAAAAGAGACACAGTGGTGCAACTGATGTGATGGTTGAGGCCATGCATGCATATCCACCAGAACATATCCACATGGCCTCACTCCTGGATGAATGAAATGCTGGTGAATCATTTATTTTAAGGGCTGCTTTACAGCCGAGACTAGGCAGTAAAGGACATTCTTGTATGTGCCAGCACTTGACCTAATGAAAGGTGTTTCATCTCTCAAATGTGCTGGATGTGTATGAGAAATATCATGCATGGAAAGCAATACACTATAACATATCAAATGTGTCATAACCTAAGTAATTTGAGCATGTAGGATGGTCCACCGTTCAGTAGGATGCTCGCCAGCGCAGGTGTCTGTTAGCTGATGTAGCAGTATTGGAAGTTAGTGTTCTCCTCCAAGCATGTTGAGCTGGCCAGTGACGTTGAGTTAGCAGCAGTTTGAAAAGCTATGCCACTTGTCTCAGAGGAATAATATGCGAGCCTCCAAGTCTGGCAGTATCAAATGACTAGGTGATATCAAGCCTGTGAGAGCAACTGGGGAGAAATGAACCCTTAGAACACAAGCGGCACGGATCCGCGAAGAAAGCGCAACAAATGGTAAATTGTCGTCATACAGCAAAGCAGCTCCTTATATGGAAGTTCCCCCGGTTTGTGTTGATGCTCGAGGTGTCAGACGTCATGCTGAGCTTTGTTTGGTGTCATGCAGAACCAAAGTTATTGTAATTTAAAAAACATGTAATTAGACTGTTACTGGGGTTTTATAAATGGTGTCACATGCAAATGCCTATACAGAACAAAAATGCCCAAATTTCCTTTATTTAAAAAAAACAGCAAAAAAACACAAAATCTTTGAACCCAGGAGATTTTCAAGATAGTCTCCGCCCGCAAATGGGTGGGGAAAGAGCAGCAAACGACAAGCGAGTAGGAGAGCAAACACCGGTTTTAGGCTGATTTACACCGTTTATATTTGTTGAAATCAGATTTTACTAATACACTTCTAAGGGTTAAGGATAAGGCTAAGCCTAAGGTTGCCTATAGGATATATATATATATATATATATATATATATATATATGTATATGGGATAAATATATATATTTGATATGTTTTGCACATGATCCTTTCAAGGCCCGGTGGGTCAAATTTAACACCTGCAATAACAAAAGCATATTGTAATATGATATTAAGTATTTCTAGTAGCTAATTGAAACATGCTTATAAGGAAGTGATTATTTTTATTAGATCTTTTATTACAGTTGAAATGCTATTAATAGTTTTTTGTGCGTACAGTCTTGTTATGCAAAAAGAAAAGTATTCTTTCATTGTTCCCACATTTTTGGTAGAAAAGGAAAACAGTCAGAAGTTCAATGCAAATTTTGGATGCAGCTGAGAATTATTAACAGCGGTGGTGAATGGATCCAAATGTCTTATCCAAGTGTTTTATATCCCCAAAACCTACCTTACATAAAGTCATCACATGGAAATCTTACTAATATAATGCTTGGTGGTTGAGAGATTGATGGCTGCTTTGAGAAAAGGTTTCGGAACCGAAAACAGTCCCCAAAGATGATGTATTTTTTTCACTATTTTACCCTCATCAACATATGGCATTTTAAAACTATGTGTAGGTTCACTTGTGGGTTAGGATAGTAAATAAAATGGCTATATTTGGGTTGTGATGATTGCAACCTCTGGTTCCTATCACCATCACTGTAGAGAAATCTGAGTCTACAAATTTGACTCCAGATTTTTTTTTAAATTGACAGAATTCTCCTTTAAATGAATGATAAGTCTGCAGTTTAAGAAGGATAGACTTTGTTATTGTGACAAACGCCATTATTTCTACAGAAACCTGGATGCTCATTAGAAACTGACTTTAGCTGTGTTTTCTTAAGACCTCAGAACAGCTCAGCAGCTGCATGTGCCAGAGGCTTCATATTGAGCTCTACACCAACTTCCACCTCCACCAACTCAGAGCTTACTAAACAGTGCCTCAATATGAGGCTTTGGCCCTGAACAATAAAGCCATTATTCTATACAGTTTCCCACTAAAAGTGCTTTTGAATGCACCTATTTATAGTCATAACAAAACGCTGTGTCTCTGAAGTGGCAACTTTATGGAAGAAGGAAAAATGTTTTGAAGAGGATTTTTTCCTGAACAGACCCATTTGTGTCGGTCCATTCATCGAGAATTGTTCATGCGAAATAAACGGCAGCTGGCATTTTTAAAGGATATAAAAAGACAACAAAAATGGATTTTTTTATGCCATTTTACACAACGGTATGTTGCTTATTTAAGAATGCACCAAAAAGCAGCAGCTGACATTGGAATAAAGAGTTTCTTAATGTGCCCATAGATACCCGACCCACCCCATATGAAACCCTGGGTCCCACTGTAGTAAGTATCTCACGTGATTTGAATAACTGTGCAGTTACAGCACAGTTACACTCATGTAATTAGATAAGTGTTACTCATTTTACTCAGGAATTTTCATGTATTACAGCATGAACTGCAGTTGTACCAACAAGACTTCTCTGACTGAACTGTACTTCATGTTGCAACAGGAGGTTTGTATTTATCTACATTATAAGAACACTAACACTGCATCTGCGCAACACTGTAAACGCCAGTACTCCAAATATTTAGCCATGCTTAACAATCCCAAGTCAGAAAGAGTTGGAACGGTATGGAAAATGCAAATAAAAAAAACCCCAAAAAAACACACACAGTTGTACTTTGTCACAGCGGGTGGGCTCGGGGTAGTGAAGCGAGGCACAGATGCAGGGTTCCCTTTGTAGGATTTTATTAACAAAACATGAACTCAAACACAAAACATACTTAAACAGGAGACCCACGAGGAACTGGCAGAGTGATGGTAGCCATGAGGGCAAACATGATGGTTAACCAACAACTTAATACAAAACTCTTGGAACTTAAATACACCAAGGACTCAGACATAAACCAATCACCAACGACAATCACTTAAATTCAAAACACCAAACAGCTGACAAAGCATGAAGCAAGACACAAACACATACCTTTTCAACATAAGAGTCCCACATACAAAGTCCCATATACAAAACAAACAATAGCGGCCTCTAGCAGCCGCTAACTAGGGACGTCACATACTTAAATTTACTTTGACTTTTATTTCATGAAGTTGACCAGACAAAACATAAAATATCATGGCTTCATGGTGCCTACGTTGAAATAAAAATCAAAGTTAATTTAAGAATAACTGTTTTTTTTGTTATTTGTTAGTTTGTTTGGTTGGTTGGCTGGTTGTTTTGCATTTTTAATTTAATCCCAACTTTTTTTGGGGGGTTGAAGTTATAATGAATGGGTTGGAGGCAGGATGGATTTGCGAGTTTACCATATAATAATAACAAACAGGAGACACAGAACGCCAACAAGCCCAAGGGTAACACAGAAATACAATACAATCCAAAAGTTTAAATAAGGACACAAAACAGGACTCACAGAGATTCCACAATGAATAACTGAGACACAAGGGTGAATATAAACTGACTGGACAAAGGAAAGACCTGGGCAGAGGAGAGGACAAGGACAAGTTTTTTTTAATTTTTTTTATTCTGCATTTTATTTACAGACTTATATACAAATGAAAAGTTACTTCCATTCTGTCATGCTGATATGTGCTGTTCTAATTTGGTCAAAAATGTCAATGCTTGGTTCAGTCTCTTTTCACTAATCATAATTATTTTTGATCCTATGTTGTTGTGTATTTGGGTTCAAAAGACAAATACATAAATTTACCTAGAATAGTTACATCAGCCTTCTCAGTCCATTACCATTAACTGAGACACAAGGGTGAGTATAAACTGACCGGACAAAGGGAAGGCCTGGGCAGAGGAGAAGACGAAGACAAGACACAGGTGAACATGACAACAAAGGGGCAGGGATAAGTCCAAAACAACAACAAACTCACCTGGAACAGGGACACATGGTAAAGGTAAACAATTACATACCCAGTCAAGACACATCGACACAACAGGTGCACGTGACAGTAGTAGTGTCATTAGCCCTGAACATTTTAAAATACATCTTGAGATTTGGATCAGGCGATAACACCTGTGTCTATCCTACATCTCCAAGGTGTCTCACCTTAAAACACAAAATGTGTCCTTTTTAAACTTCAGCTAATAAATAGATGCATTATAATTATTAAAAAATCGAATACATTGAAATTGTGCACACAAATTTGCAAAAAAACGTCAGTTTTCTGTTACGTGCACAGGTCAGGAAGAGGAAGTGATCACCGGAAGACTATTTAAGGTGTGGCCCGACAGGTAAACAATGCTCACTGGGTCTACTAGTCCTAACGCTGTACCATCCTCCAGCCAGAATTCTCCAGTAGCGCGAGTACACTGTGGGTTTTCTTACCTGTCTTTATCGTGATCTGTTGTTTAGAAAGTGGGTTACCGGTGGGTTTCCCGACTCTCTTCAAGTAGCGTTCTTAGATCAAAAGGCAAGATTCACCTGCCCGTTCGTCTGGGTTATCCATCTCATGACAAGGGTTAACATCTTCTGTCGTTTCTGTTGTTTAGTCCCGGGTCCAGCTTGACATTTTCTGGACAAAGGAAAGACCTGGGCAGAGGAGAGGACAAGGACAAGTTTTTTTTTATTTTTTTTATTCTGCATTTTATTTACAGACTTATATACAAATGAAAAGTTACTTCCATTCTGTCATGCTGATATTTGCTGTTCTAATTTGGTCAAAAATGTCAATGCTTGGTTCAGTCTCTTTTCACTAATCATAATTATTTTGACCCCTATATTGTTGTGTATTTGGGTTGAAAAGACATACATACATAAATTACCTAGAATAGTTACATCAGCCCCCTCAGTCCATTACCATTAACTCTGGCTGTGGAGGCAACTTTGGCATTGGTGCCACTTTCAACAGTAAGTGGCTGAAATGAAGTTCGTGAGGTGTCTTTAATCTTGCTAAAATAATCTGAAAATTTATTGAGCAAAGTACAAAGTGTGTAATTTTGTGCCCCATTCTCCTCTACGAACCAAACGCCACACATTTCCTGAAAATCAGCTCCATAACTCAATAAGAACAAGCAGCGAGGGCCACCAAAATGTGGCCATCTGTTAGTTAATGAATAAAAATACAGCAATATGCGGCAACATACGTTTCTGTGGCCAGACTGAGGAACGGTCACCTTCAGAGCCGCATGCACAAAGTCGAACTTTTAATACTTTCAGAACAGATTATTTCTACGGTTCGTAGAACCCTGACTCTGCACTGCTAACACCGGCCCTTAAAAAGAAGCTCACCTACAGCGAGGTGATGGACAAAATAACTTTTGCTGAAGCAGATGGAAAATCTGCCAAAGGGGTAGGGACTTTATATGGGTATGGATGTAGATGTCTATAAGTATACATTGCAGATGCGTCCTCAGCGATGCATGATGCTGAAATGTGTTTGGGGACTGTAAGTGTTGAGTGGTCTTAGGCCTTGTTTGTGGTCCTATGCCTCATTAGCAAAGTGAACTGTTCCGTTTTTTCTTTCTTTTTCAAGCTTTGTCCAAATTGGGAAGGAAAGAAAAACAGAAACTGAGAGAAAAGAAGCTGAAAAACAGACATTAGACATGGAGCCAATGCCTGATAATTGCAAATTTGCACGAAGAAGCAAACTTGCGTGAAGGTTGCAGCTATCCCTTTAGAACCCAGGTCGGAAAGCGTCCACTTTGTGTCCAAAAGTATCCAGACATCCCTTCTAATTAATGAATAAGATTAGATAAGATAACCCTTTATTAAATATAAAAAATATTACTGCGTGCAATGTGCAATTTGTCTGGTGCATTATTACTGTTTTTGTCAATGTCTGCTGCTACCAAGCAGCTGAGAACACTCCAATGTGTACCTGTATATATATCCACGGTGTTCGTACGTACATATATCCAATGTCTACATACAAACATCCACTTATATAGGTTTATATATGCATATAAATTTGCATACACAAAATTCTATATTTATAGTATAGTATTATTTGTATAGTGCACTTTTTCTATTATACTGTTGTGTTGTATAGCTTTAATTCTATTGTTTATGCTGCTCTTACTTTTGTACTGTCCACTGCTGCCAGAACAATGCAAATTTCCCACTTGTGGGACAAATAAATGGTTATCTTATCTTATCTTATCTTATCTTATCTTGTCTTATCTTATCTCATCTTATTAGTCCCACGGGTGGGAAATTTACAAAACTGTAAAGTGGCCATTTTTGTCATGCTTGAACAGTGTAAAATTCTTTCTCTGCATTTAACCCATTCACCAAGTGAAGCAGCAGGGAGCCTGGAACACAGCGCCCAGGGAGCAGTGTGTGTGGGGACGGTACCTTACTCAAGGGCACCTCAGTGGTTGATTCAAACCCCTAACCTTCCAACTGCAGGGGCAACTCCCTAACCACCAGGCCACCAGCTGCAGTACAGTTCAATTGCACCTACTCAGCTTTTATAATCTCCATAGAAACACAGTGTCCAATAGAATGGGATGTTTTGCTACACTTGAGCCTAAGCATTGGCTAGAAGACTATAAAGCCTCCCCAGGCACCCCAAGCATTGGGCTGTGGAGCAGCGAGCTCACTGGAGTGATGGAGCACCACCGAAACACACCACAGCACTGTCAGCAGGCGTTTTTATTTTATGCTCTTCTTGGTGATGTACTGCTACGCAGAGACATCACAGTCCTGACATCCTGAAGTGTCTCCGGCCTCATCATCGCTGCCCTGGAAAGAACATTTGTAGTATTTCGGCATTCGTCTCGAAGAAATTCCCCTTCTTATGAAGTCTGACATCAGTGTTTGAGCTTCTCATGCTGGAAGTCAGGCTGAAATTCATTACTCGCACTTGAACCTGCAGCTGCTCCGTCATGCTTTCAGAACAAAAGAAGCTCCCTAAAGCTGACAGCAACGGAAAAACTGGCCTCAAGAAAGGCCGCTTATGTTCAGTCTAAATACTCTGAACGAATGGGCAGGCGTTATAAAAGTGCTACCTGTGCAGATGTGGTGCACATCTGTCCTGGAGTTTCAGAAGGAAAAACAATGCAGACTACCACATTTGCTATGCTGTCCAAAAGGAATTTAAAGACAGTTTTTGCTTACCATACCTTTGTTCTGCCCTGTATTGCGCAGGAGGGCGGAGCTAAACTGCTGTAGGCAAAACAAGTGGCATTGGTTTTTGTGACATCACAAAACCAAGCTTTCAAAAACTGGCCATGTTTGCAACTCGGTTTTCATATACAGCTTGCACCGACAGGAGAATGTTTTAAAACTGTAACAATGTTTCTTTGCTGCACAGACTTTCAAGAAATTGAAGAAATTTCAGGTTTCCATGACATGTGCCCTTTAATGTCAAACTGCGGGACGTTTCATTCCGAATCATTTAGGACCATTTCTCTTCACCCACCCATCAGGAAATACACACACTGGCATTGTAGCTGGCGTTTTCAAATTGCTTACAAAATTCAATCATAAATAAACAAACAAAAAACAGAAATGAATTTCACGGTTATGATACAACAGCCTCAATTTCTGTCAATCTGCCTGTTCATCAAGTAGCTCTCTGTTTGGCAACAATATGTGTTTGGAGGAAATTTCCGGACTGCATAACACTCGTTTATTTTCTTTAATGCGGTTTTATGAGGGAAGAGCAGGCACACAAACAACGCTCTGTGTGTAGCCTATGGGGAGTAATCCTCTCGGACTGATCATCACTTTTCTCCCTGTGGCCCGGTTGCCAAGAAGGGAGTCTATGAGCAATAATGCTGGGCCTGTGGACATTAAATTACAAGTTATGGAGGGTAGGGACAATTATATTTTGTTTTAAATTTGAATACTGTTGAAAGCGGTGTGTAGCTAATGAGATGGATTTGCATTAACAGTTGCATCGGTGTAACCAGACTGTTACACTACTGAAGAGGCTGGTTGGAGGCATGGTTGAGGACAGTAGAGAAGCAGCAGTCTGCATTATGGTCCAGACAAAGCCTACTGAAGCCAGCATGTTCACCAAGCCATTTATGGTTAATGGACTGCTGAAGTAGCAGCGTTCACGGGCTGATTGTTTTTAATTAAACCACAACAAACAGTGAGACATGTCTATTTTTATAACTAACCTGAGCTTTAGTGTCTTGAAGTCTGTTTATGTTTGTGTTTTGTCCCTTTGCTGCCACCATGGGCTTGGAGGAGAAGCGGTTCCAAAAAACAGGTGGAATACAACGAATTATGATAAAACTTAAGAAGAACAATCACACTAATACCCGCTACTGGGGTTTTAAAAATGGCGTCACATGTAAATGCCCATAAAGAACAAAAATAACTAATTAATTTTTATTTTATATCTTAGAAACAAACGGAAAAAATACAAGGTCTTTGAACCGGGGAGAACTTTCAGGATAGTCTCCGCCCACAAGCGGGTGGGGAAAACCCGCAGAGGGAGGGGGTCCGGAGAGCAGCCGAGGAGAACAAACACCGGTTTTAGACTGTTTTACACCGTTTTTGTTTGTTGAAATTAGATTTTACTAAAACACTCTGAGTTCTAAGGGTTAAGGGCAAGTCAGAGAAAAGTCACAAGCCAGTTAAGGGAAAGGGTCCAATATGTTTACTTCAAATTTTAACGTTATTTTTTTATTATTTCAGTAAATTGAGGTCATTCATATGACTTCTGAACTTCTAAAATGTATTATATGAATACGGCATAGATGCTTTTGATTGGTCAAAATGTCAAATACATAATACAGACTTTCTTTCATGTTAACTTAACTATTCTGCACATCAGGGAGGTTTGAATAATGACAAAATCTTAAAAGGCAGAACTTTTTGTGTTTGTTCCAGTATACAGTAAGGGTTGTTTACGAGTCAAGGCAGCTAGGAATGGTGCTTTGAGCAACACAATCTTCTATTATATGACACCACATAAAACACCATAGTCAGAATTTGGTTGCTACCGGGCGACCTCGTCACACGCAAATAAAGGCCTGTTTGAATCCTCTTCATTACTGTTGGCATATCAATCGCTAAAGTGTCTGTGTACGATTTATCCACACAATTTACATATCAACACCTTTATCAAAACAGGCTCCTGTGCAGAAAATCAGTCAACAAAGCAGCATTATCAAGGCTGGCTTCTTCAAGCAGCTGAAGGGGGCTATGAAGGTGCTAAATATTAATGGGGCAATAAAACCCTTGGCTTACCTTGCAGCTTCTGGAAAAGCTGATTAAACCTATCAAGAATTCTTATAAAGTCACCCAGCGGAGATTTATTGGACGTTTCATTGTCAAGACAGAAGGTTAAAGGGGTATTGTCCCAGAATCTGATTGTTTGTTTGGTTTTTGTTTTTATTTATTTATATATTTGTTTTGACAGCATCAAATGTATTAAAGTTGGCCTTGGTCTCTGTATCATTACTGTCAAAATCTCATATCTCCAAAAAATTGACGATATTTTGTTTTCAGTCATTTATTTGCTCTAAGTCATGATGGACGGACCATTTTTATTGGTTCATCCATTGTGAAATTTGAACACTTTATAAAGACCAGATAAAGACAAAAATGAAGATGGAAGGTTTTGTTTCCAACAGTGAGGATGCACTGCCCTGCACAAATATTTCTAAAATGTACTTCTAAGAATCACTTTTGTAAATGTGATAAGGGAGCGGAACCCTCTTCAAATGAAAAGAATCTCCACATAATGTAATAATGCTACAGTTAAAGGTTTCTAATACAAGTGTATATCCAAGCCAAGTCCCAGTTAGGAACCTTTATTTTTATGAGTACATCTGTAAGGCTTACCTGACCTTTTCAGTTAACACATATCTCATGGTTTGCATCAGGACAAGCTGGTATAAATGGGCTAAATAGGGCTTAGCCCTCTCTCTCTTTCAAAGCAAAATATCAAAGGGAGGTTTAATCCTTGGTATCCACATTACTTTACTAGCTTTTAAAACAGACTAGAAGCCGATTATTTTTGGACTCCTGTGGCCCTACGAACAGCACCATCAACAGGTCATAAAAGAAAATATAAAAGACAGGGCTGATTTACCTTTAGCCCAACCTATAGATTCACACAGTCTAAATTTGGGATCTATTTGGGCAAATTTTTAAAGCCTGCAACGTCCAGTTTCGCCTTTCCAACAGCCTGCGGTCAGTACTTGTAGAGGTGGACATGATTTGCTACTGCAAAATATTTCATTTGCATACCATACGAATGTTTTTGCATGGACACAGTCAAATTGTGGGTATGTCAATACATGGCCATGTCTAATGCAATTTTAATGTGTTTCATAAGAAAGTGGTACTTATGTTAGCAGTATAGTAGCCTAGTGGGTAAAACACTTGCCTGTGAACCCAATGACCACAAAGTCACAGGTTTAAACCCCCACTTTCTACCATTGTGTCTTTGAGCAAGACTCTTAACCCTCAGTTGCTCCAGGGGGACTGTCCCTGTAACTAAGGATTGTAAGTCGCTCTGGATAAGGGCATCTGCCAAATGGCGTAAATGTAATTATTAGTATTTATATGAGCTCCCCCTCCTTACAATCTAATGTTCTTTTACACCTTCCTTTTATGTACGTGTTGATGTCTTTCCATATGGATGTTTGCATGTAGCATGGTAGATGCCCAAGCCAAATCTCCCACAATGTGGGACAATAAAGTAAATCGTGGATCTTGCTGCGACAAAGTTTTCACACCCTACCTGTACCTCACCTCAAGATACCTGGTCATCACTCCTATCTTTGTTTATCTAGCCTTCTGACTCCCAGAACTCCAGCCCAAGTTCTTCAAGTTCTGTCCCCACAACAGTCACACAGTCTTCAGACTAGAACCATAATAAAGACATGGTCCACAAGATCAGTTTGGACTTGAACTGTTCACACAGTATACAATGCTGGAGACTTTAACCTGGTTATCATTTGCAATCATAAAGGCAGGATATTTTAAGATAAGATAAGATAAACCTTTTATTAGTCCCACAAGTGGGAAATTTGCATTGTCATGGCAGAAAGTGGACAGTACAAAGGTAAGAGCAGCAAAAATGTAAAAACAAAACAAAACAATAAAACAGAATAAAAACTATACCAGCAGTACAGTATAAAATGTACACTATGCAATCTAGAAATAAAAAATATGGATGTGTGTATTGGAAAATATATATGTAAACTTAGATATGTATGTATGTACACAATGAGTATATGTTTGTTTATATGTACAGAGTGGATATATAAATGTATGTAAGAACACTGTGGATATATATACACACACAGGTACACAATGGAGTGACAGGCATTGACAAAAACAGTAGTAATGCACCAGACAAACTGCACTTTATAAAATGCACATTTCGCCCGGTAATAATATTTTCAGGGTATGACTTTACAATAAGACAACTCTTATAAAGGGTTTATAAATGATTTATAATCAGGTTGTTAATTAGGTTGTTAATCATTATTAATCAGTAATAACATGTGTCATACGTTGATACAGACTCACTATTTGGCAAGATCTGGCGTGTTTAATGGTAGTAGCATGTTAACAAAGACCTGATGAAGTTGACAGTTTAACATTCTGCCTGAGAAAGGGACAAGATAAGCTCAGCAACTAGCAAGATCTGAGGTCTTGCCAAATAGTGAGCCTTCATCAACTGTTAGAACTTATAACTGGTTATTAATGATTTATATACTGTCAACAAACTATAATTAACGACCTGATTAAAAATCATTTATAAATACTTTATAAGGCTCATCTTATTGTAAAGTTGTCACGTAACGGGGGTACCCATCCATGAAGGAGGCGCAGGCGCAGATTTCCATTCTTTCTTTAGAGGCTTTATTTAAACAATACAAGAAATAAGCCAAAACAGGCACGAGGGAACAGGGGTAACTTAAATACAAAACACTACACAGAACTTAACCAATGACTAAACACTAAACTCAAAGTACCATCAGCTGTTGCTGGGATTCCCATAACTGGTAGAATCAACCGGAGACATCACAAAGGTGTTACCTTATTTAGTATTCATTTAACTACATAATCACGACTTAAATAGCATTGTAAATGACTCAGCTTCTAAGGATTAAATCCTTGTTTTCTACAAACATTTTGCACATCTCACTCCTTTAATTTCTACCTTGTTCTATGAGCAGAGCTAAAGGCTGTTCACGTAGGTGTGTGTCAATCAATACTCTGTATACTAATCTTAAACCTCAGGCACAAATTACAGTCCATGCCTCCAAAACAATGCAGTGGGTTGCCATCATTTCAAACAGGAGAAAAAAAACAAATTACCTGTGTCTGCACTTAATATGGGCCCATAACAGTCAGTGGCAAGCAAAGATGATTTGTTTACCAGAAATTTTACAAAGAAATCAATGGCCCTCCAAAATGAATCTGGTAGCTTTACTGCAAGGCAGCATTCATAATGCTACACAACACCTACATAAGTCTATTCTGACAACTTACATAAGCATACATTAATATTTATAAAGGTTTCATTTGACAAGCGTCACTTGTCATTAAGCCTACTTTCTTCAGTTTCACCAAAGATAGTGTATAAAGAACAGGCACTTGTTGGAATAAGCCTTTATAATGTCTACGTAAGTTAATGTCCATTGTCATAAAAAAGCTTATGTATATTCCAGTTGGACTACAACTTAGTGGTCAGTGAGGTATCTAGGACTTCACACAGGCCACCTATTGGAAAATTGGTTGATCACTTCTTATGTTGGTGCTTGATCTACAGTGTAAGGCGTTCTGTCCAGCTCCTGAAGTCCTAACCAATTGCATCATTTTCTATTGGGCGTGTCAAGAGTTTGTTTACAACCAAAAATGTATTATCACAGTAAAAAAAAGATTACTACTGCAATACTGGCATATTTTAAAGACATGACTGTTTGATATGAAATGAACATGAACTTAGTCCCCCCCTCACTCACATCCGCCAAAATTAGGCCCTAGAATGCCATGAGGGTCCTGGCTGGATAAAGTAATGAAAAGTAATGATAATGAATACAGACTCTTAAAACGTTTTTTTTTTTTTTTTGGTCTAGCAAAAAAAAAAAAAATTAAAAAAATAAAATTAAACCTCCATAACCCTGAACGGCCAGTGAGCCTCATAGCGAGTGTCTGTTGGTGTCCCCACTGAAAATGACTTAAGCAGAAATTAAGCTGATCTGAGTCACGGCAGAAATACTGTGATCCCAAATAGAGCAATTAGCCGTAAGAGGGTTACTGTACGTTCCCCTGAAAGCTTTTTACAGTGTCGGAGGGAAATTGCTGGTGAAATGTAGCCGTGGGCTGAAAATAAAAATAGTCACTAGAAGAAAAAAAAGTATTTATTGAAGATTTTCCATTGCTATAAATAGACTTAGCATCTGAGTCCCATTCGGAACTAATAGGCGCACGTCAGCGGAGTTCACTACAATACATGCTTGATTTTTTTTTTTTTTTCAAAAACCAAAGAATGGTAAGGGAATAAAAAAAAAATGGGATCTTTGATATTTTTTTGTTATTTGCACTGTTTTCAAAGCCTTAAAGAGAAGGGAACAAAAAGTTTGGTGTGAACTTTCGAGCTGCCTGCATCATTAGCATTCATTTCATGGTGGAACGGCTCCCTCAGGTGTGTTGTGGAGATGAATAATGAGCATCAAGATAAATAATATTCGCCAGAGTCTCATGCTATTATTACACACTAAAGGTAAGCAAACAAACCTCTCCAAAGTGAGGACAATGACTATTAGAGGATGGCTGAGGCAAAGTCCTCTCTGGCGGCCCCCCCCTTTAGATTTCAGAGACGTTCCATATCATACATTAGTCGCATTAGAGGGCCTCATCTGCGTCCCAAGCGGAGACTTGAAGAACACATCTTGAGGTAAGAATCTATTTTCCATCTGAACCCCATCCACGTTGTGTGCTACTCTCAGGTGATTCCCATGATGTGTCCTCCAAGCAGGCTTTGAAAGAAAGATTGAGCACTTTCGTAGAATTTCTCACAAGGATACGTTCGCATTAACGAGCAAGCTGTGAACACAAGACCCCCCGGCTCGTTTCCGTTAGATACAATACCTTCATTTGGCTGCTGAATGCAATACAAAGTCAGTTGATTTTACGTAGACAGTGTGACTTCATATGTGTGTGTGTTTGTGTGTGTGTGTGAGAGTTTACTGGTGGATATTTCAGGCCATTTATTCACTCTTGTTCTAAAGAGTTATGCCCACAAAAGGGTCCACTCTTAAACGTATTTGTGCCTAACAGGGTTCCTGAAGCAAAGCCATAGAAGAACCATTTTACTCCTGTCAAGAACCAGGTTGGCATGAATGGGAAGAACCAGAGAACCTTCATAAAGAACCTAACGATGTAGAAGTTCTTTACCACTTCAAGGATTCTTCCAGACCATGTATTACGTAAAGGTTCTTTAAACCCTTCTTAAATAACCTTTCCTTTTAAAAGCATAGCTTTTCATTTAAACAAGAATTTATAAGAATTTTTAAAGCATTTTCTGTATGAGAACATGTTTCCTTCCATGAGAAAAAAAAAAAACGACAGATCTCTTTGGAAAATTCAAAGCGTTATTGTATGGTACTGGACCTTTAAATTTAGAAATATAGCTTTTCAAAATGTTTTAGTAAATGAGACAATTTGACAATTTTTTTGGGAGAAAAAAGGTTTAAAACAACGTCAAAAAATGATAAAAAAGATCTTTAAGAAGGAAAGGAAAAACAGAAATGCCTGGATGCTGACCTTCACATCAGCCTCTGTGTCAGCAGAGCAAGAAAGGATGTGGTTTTCTTGTTTCAGCGGAAATTGAAAAAGTGACAAAATAATTGAAAAATGACTCAACTTAAAAAATAAAACTGAAAAATAACATTTATCTTGAAAATTTCTAAGCAGAGTATTCAGAACGAGAACATTCAAGTCATTAATACAAGAAAACAAACAAACAAACAAAAAAAAACATGCACAATCTTGAAAGACCTCGCTGAAGTTCTCCCAATATATTCATGATGCTCACCCAGAGAACACTGTGGTCATTGCAGGAGCGTACACAGTGATATAAAAAACAAGGCGGGGAGATGAGGTCCTGGTCCTTTTAAGTAGGCCAGCCACTTTTTTCTCCTCTCACGTCTTTGTCAGAGAGACCCTGGCATGCTTTGAGAGCAGTATGATGGATGATGGATAAGGTGGGTAATAGCGGTCTGCAGGTGTGAGTGCGGCTTCCCGGCGGTGAAGGACTCCCAGGCTGCATATGAAACACAGCACCATGCTTGATCAACCAGATGAAACGGAATCACCCTCCGAGGAGTGAGGAGACAACAGCTGTGGAGCTCCTCTCCTCTAGCCACTACAGCTCTTTCCATGGCTCAACAAAGATGATCAAACCAATGAACCAAACAGACTCCACAGACATAGTGCAGATACTTGATTCATTGCAAAGACTATACAAAATACACTCATCAGCCTTTATGGGGCAGCTGGTGGCCTGGTGGTTTAGGAGTTTCTGAAGGCCATGGGTTCGAATCCAGGACTGCCAGTGGCACCACTGAGGTACCCTTGAGCAAGGTACTGTCCCCACACACTGCTCCCCGGGCGCTGTGTTGTTGACCAAAGAGCCACTCTTGAATTGATATTTTACCTCAACCTTCCACTATCACGCCAATGTCACTGACAATACTTGGTCACCAGTGTCCCTATGGTCAGGCAAAGACCAATGAAGAATGAGGAGGAGGATGGCTGACAAATAGGCAACAGTATGTAATATGTCACATTGTGAACTTCCTTGTGAAGTGGAGACAATATGAGTGTTTCAAATAAAGTGGCGCTCATAACTGAGAAGTGCACTGAGAAACATATGTGAAAAAATTATATGAACATATGTTGTTGGTGGTTAATTTGACACGTTAGGGCTTCAGTCCAGCTCCTGGTGTCCTAACCAATAGGAGAGTTCATTTACACTCCGCAGAGAAAAAAATTGCTCTGTTTCCATTCAGCTTCAGTTTCCACGATGATATTGGTAACTTAGCTAATGTTAGTGAAAACCAAGCTAAGTAGTTGTACTACCAGTGACTTTCTTTGATCAACCAACCCGTAATTATGTCATGGTTGTTAACCAATTGGTTGTTAGCGTTGGGCTTTAATAATTAACATGCTTGTTCCTATGACCAACACTGAACTTTATTTACATCATTTTTGCCATTGTGCTTTTGGACATTCTGAAGGATTCTGGCTGAAATGATTCTAGCCCACGACTGGACTGAAAGAATGTGTCTTGCTGAGAGTACGAAACCTAAGAGTTCTCTCTGGGACTCTGTGGGATGTGTCAGTGCTGTTCCAGCCTGCGCGCTCTTTCCTATCAACCCTTGATGTTCCTGCAGGGAGAGGAAACACAGCAAATGTCAGCAGCTCTCTCAGCGCACCGTAGAGGCCGGACACAGAAAGATCGGGTCAGCGGACGTCAGGCAGCCCCTCGCTGGGACTGGGATGCTTCTCCACCCTCCTGACTGTGCTCCATTACCTCAGACATCTCCCACCAGCCGAGGGATGGATTCTGCTCCTCCATGTGTGAAAAAAAAAACATCCACACACATCATCGACCCCTACTTTATCGGCTGCCTTCGTCTAATGAAGCAAGTTTTCCTGGGTTGGGAAAAGAGTTCAGAACTTGATGTCATGCCCTGCCATAATAAGAACCATTTTAATGCCACTGTATCCAGACTAAGGCCTATTAACTTTACAATTGACCATGCTCTAGTGAATATTACATATTGCATTATACTACAGTCAGTCTGAAACTGCACTCAGAGAAGCCATTTACAACTGTCAAAATTCAAAAGTTAGAGACCACCCGTTGATTTACCATTTAATCAAATCAAAATGGGCCTTACGTGCAAGATATTTCCCAGTCTCAGAAGAGCAGGAAACAATTACTCAAAAACCTCCAACCTTAAGTACTACATTAAATCCATCAGCGTCAAATTTGTCCATTCTTTATTTCTATGTATCTGTCCGCTACTTTCACAGTTCTATTCCACTAAATTTAAACCCAAACAGTTCCTGGGTTGTCCTTCAAGCACAAGCTCTTCCCAAAGCATTCAGTGGCAATACAGGCATTCCAGACTGCATTGGATCCTCATTTACATAATGCAAAACTGAAGAGTCTACTATGTACGCTTTGTCACATCAATGTGAAATGAAGTAACCAAATTTGACAGAGAAAACTGTTGACGTAAATGATAGTAAGGTGCCAAGCTAAACACTGATGTAAGTAAGGAAATGTGACAAGATTTCAAACATTCATTCATTTGTACTTGCTCTTTAAACAACATGTAGGACTTGGTTTTGGTCTTTGGATTGTGGTTGACAGAAGACCATGAGGAATACCCTGGAAACATCAACAAAATCATTGCATTTCTTTTTTGTATTTAAAACATCCTTTGGATTCACATATTTCTCTCTTATGTGCATCTGCAATGAATAAAGGAGACATGTCTGAGGAGATTAGATTGATCATCTGATTGCATAAGGAAGAGGAAAGTAAAAAAGAAATGAAAAAGCAAGAACTTTCCCAACTGGAGTTCAAAAGAAGATGAAAAGACAGTGAAAATGGGACTACCAACAACCATGCAAAACCTGGTAGACCACCAAACCTGTCACCATCAGATAACCAGCAATCAAAGCTTTCATCTTTGAGGAGAAAATCAAGATCTTCTATTCCTTTGGATTGTAAAAGGTCCGATGATGTTTCCATCCACTGTGAGAAAACAACTCATCACGGAAAAAATGCTGTAGTTAAGAAACAGTGGAGGGTGAGACAGGGAGAAGCAAAAAAGACAAAACTCTGAGAAACTGAAAGCAAGTCTTCTGGCAAGAATAGAGGGTGTGAAAAAGGATGGCCACACTAAATACATGAATGAAACATGTATTATTATATTCAGTGGTGTAATGATTATAAATAACTTTTATTTTAATGGCAGTTTTGCCTTGAAATTAAAGAAATTAACGGGTAGCCTCTGGCTTAATGTAATCAGTGTTAAAACTGTAAAATGATTACTGTAATGCCCTGCTGTCAGGATATTGCAGTAGGAACCTAAACAAACTTCAACTATTCCAGAAAGTAGCTGTTAGAGTTCTCATCAGAACCAAGAACATGACCCCACCAGTCGTAATATTATCAAAACTACACTGGCAAATTCCAATAGTGATAACAAAATTCTCTGCTGACACATAAAGCTCTAGGTATAAGAGCTTAGATCACAAGGTGCTGCTATTTCTTATTTCCCAGAATTATGAAAGCTACAACAGGGAGAAGAGCATTTTCATACGAAGCCCTGCAGCTTTGGAATAATCTTCTGGTTAATGTTCAGGACTCAGTTTTTAAGTCTAGGCTAAAAACTTGTTTAGTCAGGAATTTCGGTGCACATTTAGGAGTTTATAGGCTTGAACTGAAGTAAACTGAGATGTTAGTGCTGTCGTCCCACCACATGAGAACTCATGTTGGTGAGACCCCTCGGCTTTGTCCTTCATAGCTAAGCTGTTATAGCCAGGTCTGCCGGAGTCACACAGAACACACTCTGTTGTTTTTTTTTTTCAGTTTGACGACTGCCTACCTGTCTGGTGGGCAGTTTGTATGTGTTCTCTGAGAGGAATGGCTGCCCACCCATTCAGCTTCATTGACTATTGAGCAGGTTTCCTGCTCACCTGTACTGCAGACCAAATCAGTCATCATCATGGTGTCTTACTCTTCTGTACTTTAGACTAATTTGACTACCATGGATCACTTGCATGTGCTGCCCACCCCAGCAAAGCTACTACTACTTACCCAGACTCCAAGCTGCTGCTGCTACTAATTACAGACTCTAACGGATCCCACTACTGTTAACTACAGACTCTATAGCTCAGAGGATGAGTCTGTCCACTTATGTTTCTTGTATATTGTTATATATCTCCATAGTGATAATCTTTTATTCTCTCTCACTACCAACCAGAGTAGGATGAGTTTACCTTCTGAGTCTTGATTCCTCCCAAGGTTTCCTCCTCCAGCTTTAGGGACTTTTTCCTTGCCCCTGTCACCATTGGCTTGCTCACTAGGGGCTCGGACCTCAATTCAGTGGTAAAAAGCTCTATAGAAACCATTTTACTTGACTAAAACCATAAACTAAGGCCAAGTTTCTTAGAAGTATCATAGCACTTATTAGTTCGTATCACATAAAGGCCTCAAATTTAATGTGCACAAAAATTTAATTTGCATTTAATTTGCACTGTGTTTCAAAACATGTGTTTTCAAGAATAACCAAAAAGTGCCAAGTGTTTTTTCGTTCCACAAAACAAGACTGTACACACAACAGTTTTTCATTAACACCAAATGGGAATAACACCTCTTCCTCTCTTTACAAACACAAAATCAGTATTGGCTGAACTGAAATTCAACAAATCTCTCAGCTTGTTTCGATGAGCTAAGAGTTAGAATTAGTATCAAACCACAACTGGCTTCAGTTATCACCGGCACTAACTGCACATCCGAGAGTCAAGGCGCTTCTCGCTCTTCCAGTCTGTAACCTTTGTGTTGCAGCACTTTTGGGAAACGCTTGGTAAACTGATCTGAATGGTTGGAGAAGAGCAGTTCTGTGGTGCATTGTGAAGAAATGCAAATCGACATAGCAACTGTGTGGGTTGCCTCGCTACACGCGTGCAGCGTCCTCCGTTTTGTTTCTGCAATCTCCTCCATCCTCACCGAGCCTAATCATTTGCTTTCGGAGACATCCCGCTTTAAATTATCGACCCTTGCATCAGTGATAAATTATGTGATACGGCTGTTCTTGGCTCCTGCCCAGCTTAGCTGCCCCAGAATTTGGCTGGTGGCTTATTTTCTGCTCCTCTCTCCTGTGCTGTGTGGTTGTGTTGCTACAGCAGGAGGAAGTTATTTACAGCTTGTTTCTGGCTCAATTGCCTGGGCGACTTATTTGTTCGCTGTTGATATGTATTCGCCCTAAGCCTATCTGACATTTCTGACTGCAGCAAGACCCCTAAGCACTCCGAGCATCACTTTTTAATCATGTGTGCAATTCTCCTAATGCCTAAAGAGCAGGGCATGCTTAATTGAAACAAGATTTTTGTAAAAGCAAAAAAAAAAAAAAAAAAAAAAGAAGATGTATTAACTCTTGGAATTCTAGAGTTGGCAGCTGTCTAAGGGTTCCTCCTGGGTGCGTGGGATGGCCCACCCTCTCACCCCACCTGCTGACTACAGTAACTGAATTAGCAGTTAGGGTTCTCCTCCAAGTGTAATGAGTCGTCTAATGATGTGTCAGCAGGCGTTTGAAAAGATTAATGTGTCTTGAAGGAAACTTTTCAGCATCCCAGTTTGGTAGCATTGTGTTGGGGGAGACCTAGCTAGCAATAACTTGCAATAACTAAAAATGTGGATGAAAAAGATCTAGAATCAGGAAAAGTTTAGAATCTTCACAAATTTTTTTAATTTCCATAAAAGTTCAGAATCTTTGTAAAATGTAGAACCTGCACAAAATTTAAACTCTGCACAAAGTTTAGAATCTGCCCAAAATTGAAAGTCGGCATAAAGTTTAGAATCTGCTTGAACTTGCACAAAATTCAGAATCCACACAAAGTTTCTGTAAAAAGTTTAGAATTTGCATAAAATTTAGAATTTGCATAAAATTTAGAATTTGCATAAACTTTAGAATCGCATACATTTTTGTTTCATTGGACTATGACTAAGGATTTGTTGCAAATAATGAAATATTAAACTGATTGTTTCCTTTGTTTGACATCACTGGGATTCAAACTCATGATCACCTGATGATCAGCCACTGAGGAACAACATTACTAAAAAGAAAGACTGAAAACAGTTCACAATGTTTAAAAACACAATTTTAAAAAATGAGCTAACACTTTATGTATGTACTATAGATGTATTGAAGCATACGTAACTGTTCTTTATCTAACTACAGATAGTTATGCTGTTTGTTATGCTGCCGATTCGATTTTTATTTTATTTCCGATGTTTTTTTGTTTTTTTTGGTTTATGCTTGCAGGATTTGTACTGATACACAACAGAACACAAACACCAGTTAATTGTCAGTGATGAGTGCCATTTAAGGTGTAATGACATGAGATCTCAGCAGGTCTTTCAGGAGATTGTTATGAAAAGGAAAACGTCTTTGACATTATGCGGCATGTACAGGCTTTTAGTCTCATGGCGTGTGCCACACATCGCCGTATACCACATTAAAGAACAAAGGAGAGATGCTTCAACACGTCCTCTCCCCGCTGATTAGCCCGTGCCCAGCATGGTTCCTGTCAAAACACAGCCTCGCGCACCCTCTGCCAACCCGCCAGCCAGGAATAGATACACACATACACATACACACACACACACACGCACACACATATCTATCAGGTTTAGCTCTTTATGGCATACGCCTGCAAGACGTTAAACAGAGGGCAGTTCTCACCCTTCTCCCTGTCGCCTCTCGTGAGGCTGCGACACGGAAAACAAACAGTGCTCTGGTGACAGCTGTACACGCACAACAGAGACGCTGCCACCTCTAATTGTGCTAATGATGCTGAGAAAAAGACCTGGAAATAAACATTTGGAAGTGATGCGTCTTGTCGTTCTGGTTTGTTGGAATAATGTTGCCTGAATTAAGAGAGCACGATTCATTATGTGCAATTTCTTATTCTTATTATGTGCAGTAGTCTTACAATATCACTACTTGCGTCAATATTACCGATCTACTACTGATCTCTATTACATGCAGTAACAGACTCCTAAGCACCATTTGTGTTACTAGTAATTCACTTAACTGTCAGTTACTTATCTATAGCATTTATACCCCAGCATTTGTGTACATAGCATAGTGTATTTCATAATGAGGTTTTATTGATTTAGACTTGTTCTTGTCTCTGTGTTCTGATTCTGGTGAAAATTTGACAGGGCATTTTTTGGAGATATGGACATATTTCTATACAGATACATCCCCAAAACTCCTCCCAAACTAAACCACATACAGATCATCATTAAGGTGGCACAGACTTGTCAATGCAGTGTAGGAAACTGCATGACTTACTGTGAGCTACAAAAATGAACGGAACTTCACCACTTTTAATAGTTGTTTCAGACGATATGGGGGCTGGTGTTCACCAACCAGATGTAAATCGGAGTCCTAAACCACATCCACAAGTTCTCTTAATTCTCTACTGGAGTATTTTTCTCCTGTTTGTTAATCTTACTAAAATAACGTCCTACCGCTGTGAAGTGACAGTTGACACGGCCTTGCCAGTCATGTGAAAGAAAAAGAGCCCCTGGTGGTTCCATTTTTATGTTCAGATAATATTAGCATGGCTAAGACTGTCTTAACCAGGACATGACTAAACAATTTCTTTTTAGATTTGTTTTGGAACATGAGACTAAATCATGAAATAACCATGTAGACATTTAGCTAAAATGGACCTACGTTAAAAAAAAACTGACCTCCCAGAGACGTCCCTCTTCAATCTTCCCTGTTCTCAGTGTGCCAAGTTCGGGATCTAGGAGTGTTTTTTCAGCTTTTGACAACTCAGATGGCATCATTTTCGTTTCATTCCCCTTGACTCTGCCCTCGCAGACCCAAATATGATTTTTAAAAAAGGTTTACATCCTTGAAAACTGTTTACATCCTTGAAAACTGTTTACATCTTTGAAAACAAGTTTACATCCTTGAAATTTGTTTCAGATTTTTGCTCCAGGACACTTTCTGATGGCAATCCAGCAACCTCCTCTGCAGGACACATTCACATTGATGGTTAGGGTAAGAATATTAGAGTCAGAATCAATAAGAAGTAGAGTAGGGATGGGTCTTCGCAGAATGTGGATGGTCAAAAAAATGCAGTTAATTGTTGACCCCCCCCCCCCTAACAGCTCCTTCAAGGATCTATACAAATCTCATAGGTTACCTATGTTGAATGCAAAATCCTGAATTTTGCCCAAAAGTGAGGAGTTTGCATCTCTTATTTCAACGCTAACTCAGTTAAACTAAATCTTTTTAACATCTGTGAATATTAGTCATGTTGCACTGGATGAGTGTTGGTGGAAAGGTTGCTCACAGATAAGTGAATAACTGCAACCAACAGACAACTGGATAATTAAATCAGTTTCAACCCTTAGAACTCAGAGTGTATTAGTAAAATCTGATTTCAACAAATATAAACAGTGTAAAACAGTCTAAAACTGGTGTTTGTTCTCCTACACGCTCGCCGCTTGTTGCTCTTTCACTCAGCGCACCGCCGCTCAGCCGCTCTCCGGACCCCCTCCCTCTGCAAGTTTTCCCGACCCACTTGTGGGTGGAGACTATCCTGAAAGTTCTCCCGGGTTCAAAGATCTTGTGTTTTTTCTGTTTGTTTATTATTATTACATGTTTTTTAAATTACAATGACTTTGGTTCTACACTGGAACACCAAACAAAGCTCAGCATGACGTCTGAGATCGTGAGCGTCAACACAAACCAGGGAAACTTCCATTTAAGGAGCTGTTTGGCTGTATGACGACGATTTACCATTTGTTGGGCACGGATTTGTTCTAAGAGTTGAATAATATTCAAAAAAACATCAAGTTGGCAAAAGCTGCACATTTCCTGTTAATTCATTTAGGAAGTATGTTATAAGGTGGAAAGGTCCCTGAGGGTAAATGTGACTGTACTCCCCAAGGACCAGCCAGACCAAAGTTTGTTTCAGTAATTATGTTACATAAGTCAAAAACAATAACCACAGACATTTATGACTTAAACAGAAATATGATGGTATTGAAGCTTTTCAAATGAGATTGTAATCAAAATATATGGGAACTGAATGTATAGAAGACCTGCTCCCTTAACACATGTCTATCTATTCATGAAGCTCCAATGATTCAGGCATTCATAGAGATAAATTGTGACTATGGTGGGATACAGCATCAGAGCTGTAAATCAGTCATTTGGTGCCATTTTGTACTTTTTGAATACTGGTCAGAAGAGATGTGGCTGTCCTGCTGTGCAAGTTGCCTCATCTGACCCATTTCCTCGTCTTTCAGATCATTAAGTTATTAAGTGATTTTGCAGCTGAGGTGCAGTCGTGACTCCACCGGAGCCTTGGGAGAGATGGGCCAGGCTGTGATGGGTTAGGATGGGATAGGGGGAGAGAGTGGGGGGGGGGGGGGGGGGGTATTGCTATTGCTCATCAAGCTCAATTTATTGCTCTGGCCCTGTGATGAGGCAGTGCTACCTATTCTACATGGAGTCATGGTGGATGAGGAGTAGCAATGATTTACAGATTCTTGAGACTGTGTGGGGGATATTAGTGTGTGTCTGTATGTTTTTGTGTGTATTTAGCTCTTTGTGAGGACCACATGTGTCCACATGTCACAGCATGGACATCTATCAGATCCTTATAAAAAAATACTAGTAAGAAAAACTATAGCTGTTTTAGACTGAATTCACATGGACATGCTGATATTTACACAGCTCACATTCAGAGCTTAACAATCCAACTGTAAAGACCTGCGAGAACAGAACTGAACAGAACTGAACAATTCAGCCCAGCTGATCTGAAAGAACAGATCACATCCAGATCTATTGGGCTGGATTGTTCAGTTCTTTCAGATCTATTGGGCTGGATTGTTCAGTTCTTTCAGATCTATTGGGCTGGATTGTTCAGTTCTTTCAGATCTACTGGGCTGGATTGTTCAATTCTTTCAGATCTGTTGGGCTGGATTGTTCAGTTCTGAACACTCCTGAATAATAACCCAGTCTAATAGTTCTGAAAGAACAACTCACATCCAGATCTCAACAATCAGTCATTATTCTAGACTCTTGGCTGCCCAGGCAAAGTAGACCATTGACCACTGATTAGCAATAAACACAACAGAAAAAAATCAAATATAATAAAAAAAAAGTCAAATAAAATAAGTAGCTCGAAGGGGACCCACTCTCATGTTTTTGGGCGGCAGCAGTGCACTGCTTTGTGGGAGGTTTAAGTGGGTTCATAGTTCATAGCACAATCAAGCACTGAAAACGTAAAACAACTCATATCCAGAGCTGGACAGTCCAACTTTAAAGATTAAAGGCAGCTTAAATCCAGAGCTGCACAATCAAGCTCTGAGGATCTCAAGAGCATCCAGAACATCCAGGTAAACAATCCCACTTTAAAGATCTAAAGGCACTTTTCCATAGGCATACAGGAACCGTGCTGTACCTAAACTGTACTGTGATGGCATGGAATTTGCAGTGTGCTTTGATTTTCCAGTGTATCTCAGTGCAGTAAAGGAGTTTCTGAGGCATCAGCAGAGCAATTCTATCCCACAGTTTATGGTTGGTCGTCCTAAAGCCACATTCATGGAGTCGAACCAGCAGAAAGTTTTTCTGTCAGAGCTGCTTTTGATATTGTGGTCTTTTATTATTTATAGTCTTGTTTGAGTTTTTCAATTTTTTCTCTGCATTATTTAGCCGTGCGACAAATACCTAACCCAGCTAACTTGTTAGCGATGTCCTGGTACACCTTCGCATTTCTCACAGCATTAAAGATAAATTTGTTAGTGTCATAGAAAACTCCCACTGAAATTTATCTTCAGCCCAAACAGACAGTAGTGCTTGTACTTTGTTGACTTCCCAGTTGTTAGTTTGTGTCACCATTGTTGGTTTTTTGGCACGGACCTTAAAAAAACAATGGCCTCTTTCCATGCTGTGATGACATTGGGGGGTGGTGGCCTAGTGGGTAGGATACTTGCCTCTGGACCAAGAGGTCATGGGTTTGAATCCTCCCTTCAGCATACCACCACTGGGTTCCTGAGGAAGACCCTTAACCCCAATTTGCTCCAGGGAGACTGTCCCCTGTAGTTAGGGAATGGAAGTTGCTTTGGAATGGAAGTTGCTTTGGATAAAAGTGTCTGCTAAATGTAAATGCATAAATGTAGTCCTGTACATCATACATGTTATCTGGGGCAGCTGGTGGCCTAGTGGTTAGGGTGTTCGCCCTGCGATCAGAAAGTTGTGGGTTTGAATCCCAAGATTACTAAGCACCTTGTGCCAGTGAAAAAGCACCAGAAGGAATCTGACATTTAGAACTGGACTATCTATCCTTCCACCCATTTTCTTATGGATGGCCACTTATCCTAACCACGGTTCTGGGGGGTACTGGAGATTATCTCAGTGCTCATGAGGCAAAAGGTGGAGAAACATCCTAAACAGTCTGCAAGTCCAGACCAGTACAACTCTAAACATCAAACATAACTCACATCCAGAGCTGCACAAACCAACTCGAAAATCTAAAAGGACAGCTCAACAAGATCAAGTTCAAATTCAGCTTTATTATCATGTCTAATAAAAATATAAAAAGGTGAAATAATTGTGCTCTGACTCTCTGTGCCTTCAGACTGCATTTCTGTGCGCTTGTGTTTTCATTTCTGTACAACGCCTAAAACATTCAGTTTCCCATTGGCACTAATGTTTCTCTTCTGTTTCTATTAAACAGTCATGAGGTTTAATCAGTAAAGAAACACTAGCCTGTGGTCAGTATTGAATTATTCAGTCATTACGTATGATTTTCTGCATAACTTGCAGAGTTAAGCGTTCAAGCATTATTTACACCACATAGTTTGAATTCGAAATTGCAGCTGGTCAGCACCATTACATTATAGATGCCCTACATTCTTAATCACTGCTCAGTTCCAATGGAGAATGATTAAAACTCTTTAATATGCCTCCAATGCACAACCCAGTGGTTATTTAACTCTTTCAGTATTCATTTTTTAACACAGGATAAAACGAGTGGGGCATTGGCCACGCAGTTGATCAGAACTGACTCATTTTTCACAGTAACTCATGGTGCACTCACAGTTTGGAGGTTATCTAGTTCTCAAAAATGTTTCAGTAAATGAGCATGCTCTCTCAGTTCGAAATGACATTAATATAAAATTGTTAAGATCTTTCGTTTTCATCACTGAAAGGGATAAGACCAGCAGAACTTCTTAACCCTTAGATATCACAGTTAAAGTAAAAGTAAAATAATGATCATTCAAAGTTCGGATTCGACTTCTTTCAGTCCATACCACAGCAGCAAATTATATGTTTTTATTGAATTTCATTTATTGTTGTGCATACAGTCTCTAGCTACCAGTCAAAAGTATAGACACGCTTACTCATAGTAGGGTTTGCCATGTTTTTAGCCTTCTCTTGGACTTATTTTAGAATAAAAGAGAGAACATTAATGCATGGAATTGACCTCTAAAGTCCTGCATCATTCTTGCCGATGTTAGAAACTCTGGATCTGTGCGGGTTTTCTCTATGGGGAAAAATGAATGGAGATTTTAACAATCGACAATATTGTGGCCTGTGGCGAACAAAAATGTTCCAAACATGCAACATCTCTTGTGCTATGTGCACTGCCACTAGATACTCACTGGAATTATGAGGTCATTTAGCAATCAAAAAAAATGTTTAGAGGTCTATAACACAGATGGAGTCACCAAGAAATATTTATCTTGTATTTGAGATTCTTTAAATGAGCCTGTTTGCCTTGATGCCAACTTTATACCCCCTTGGCGATCTTTCAAGCCACTTCAGGAGGAGCCATTTGAAATGGTTAACCTTTTGCTGCGAACGCCCTAGTGGGCAACATGCCAGCATGTGAAAAAGTAATAGGCTACAATTTTAGCTCATAAAGCCAAACTAATAGTTAAATCAGCAAAAACATGATCTCAACACTTTCTGCTCTAATGAACACACTCCTAAATCATCTCATCTGAAATGTAAGAGCTGCGGCTTTTTAGTCATTTGTAAAAATGTGGAACATGATGGCATAATAAGACCTCACAAAACATTTAAAACCTTTCTGCATCCCCAAAAAATCTTTACCTCTAATCCAAAACAAGAACACACACTCTGTGAGCATAAAACACCTTCATATGAATAAAACCTCCGCACTTCATGGTCCAGTCGTCCTGTTCAGTTTGAACAGAATGTTGTTTCTATGACTGTAGATCGGAAGTTATTTCAAATACAACAAATAACAAATCTGACATTTTTTCTATTACTCAAAAACAGATTCAAAAAGATCCACATAATATGAGACCTTGTTGGCTGCTGAAAACTACATTCAGCCCTGTATATGCGGAATCTAAATTGAATGTAAAAGTTATCCATTATGTAATGACGTAGAGAATCATGTAATTGTCCAATTACTTGACATAAAACAAGAAAATCTTAATTGCAGCTTTAAACTTTTAAGTGTTAACTCTCGCAGTATTTATCTTCCTCCATCAGGGATTAAACCGGACCGGGCAGGAATTAATTTCCCCGCTGGTGATGCAATCGACCAGAAATGACCAGTTTTTTCACAGCAGTTGATATCATATATGACCCCCTCCCATAAGCACCATGTCCTTTATCAGCCTCTATACCGTGTCGAAAGGAGCGGAGGACTCTAGGATGGGAAGGTAATGCCTAGGGTGTCCTCTGCTCCACTCACCCTCGTCTCGACCTCCAACTCAGCAATCACATCGCACCCTCGGGTCGCAACCAAGGGGTCAATGTTTCAATAACGTTATTTCAGCGATATTACACCAGTGGCCATACTTAAATTGATAAACATTACCAAGGTTAATAGGATATGGTGTTCAGGGCGAGAGGAAGCCAGGCCAAGGTGCATTATTCCCCCATAAATCTCCAGGGGAAAGCCACCTAGGCCCTGATTCGCCACCCTTTAGCTGGGCTGATACAGCCCATAGAAAGCTGAACCATCAGCCCAATCCATTCTGAGCACAATTGCTCCACTAGACGGTTAATTCCAGGCTTCCTGGGCTCTTCCTTTATTACTTTATTTTCTAATTGAAAAGTTACTGTGGGAAATGAGAGCCCTTGATGTTTTACTGAAACAAAACTAAAGGAGGATCCACTTCCGGTCAAGCCAGGCCTGGTAGCGTAATGATCAAATGCTCTCTCAGTTAGAATTAAAGGTCTACGTGATAAGAGCACACTCTATACTCGCTTGGAATGCATCAGGATTTGCATATACACACTCAAAATGGGAAAAGGGCAATGTTAAATAATTGGAAAGTGCGTGGATAATTAAATCTGTGATAATTCAACCCTTAGAACTCAGAGTGTGTTAGTAAAATCTGATATCAACAAATATAAACGGTGTAAAACAGTCTAAAACCGATGTTTGCTCTCCTACGTGCTCGTCGTTTGTTGCTCTTTTGCTCTCCGGACCCCCTCCCTCTGCGGGTTTTCCCCAGCCACTTATGGGCAGAGACTATCCTCCACCCATAAGATCTTGCGTTTCTCTGCGTTTTTTTTGTAAGACCTACAATAAAAGAAATTTGGGCCTTTTTGTTCCTTATAGGCATTTGTGTGTCACGCCATTTTTGAAACCCCAGTAGCGGTTATTATTATTTCATGTTTTTTAAATTACAATAACTTTGGTTCTATGTGACACAGGAACACCAAGCAAAGCTCAGCATGACGTCTGACACCTCGAGCATCAATACGAACTGAGGGAACTTCAATATAAGGAGTTGTTTTGCCATAATTGACAATTTATCATTTGTTTAGTTGCCAGCAGGGTTCCGTGCCGCTCATGTTCTAAGGGTTAATTAGCAGCATATTGCAAACGCGCAGTGTAAACACAGTGTTAAAGGAGTTGTTTAGCGAATAATCAAATTTACACAATTTTCCAGGTGTTTGGAGTTCAAATTTTGCTTTTTTAGTTTAGCACTGGAGCTAAGGGACTGATGCTGCTAACAAACACTACTTCATTAAGGTGGTGCAGACTTGTAGACGTGGTTTGGGACGCAGTGTGACTTATTGTGAGCAACAAAAATGAACAAAGCTTCTGTAAAACACTGTAAAATAAGCAATAAAAATGAAAACGAAACTGAAAACTGCATAAAAATGCAAATTCTACAGTTCATAGCCATTATCTATCAGGTTCGGTCAACAGGTTTGCTGTGAATCCCAACCACGAGTCAAAAAGCTGCTGAGGGTAAACAAATAATGTGCTCTTTTACATTTTTTAATTCAGTTTCGAGTCTGTTAACAGATTAAGCCACTGTGACATTGAGAGTCCCCAGTGTTTCACCCAAGTGTCTGATCCGAACAGCTTCAGAACCCACAAATGAGGTTGAAATGATGTTTGGAAGCAAGTGTGTGATGATTTAGGCGGGCTGTTTGCACGGTGCTAACCTTTCCGGCTAAAAGCTACTATAAGCTTCCATTAGCAAACATGAATCTGCTGATTGACTGCAGTTGGGCTAAGAGGTAGGTTGTGTAAGTCTGATGTTTGGCTGAACCATCACTTTTACTCTCTAATGTGCTGCATTAATGTTAATGTGTTAAGAAGAGCCTTGCATAATGATTAGTTATAAACACCATATTAATATTACGTCTATATTGCCAGGCTTTCGTTTAGTGACGATAGGTGTTTTTTTGATCATGCCTCCATGTTGGGAGCATATATTACATCCCACCGAGCTGGTGGATCAGGAGATGCCACACACAGACCTTTAATTGGTGTTGTTTACAGCCATATACTTGAACATGTGCAGCAGGATGAGTCCCACACCGTACAGAACGCATAATGATTCCAGTAATAGACAGCGCTGTTCGGTTTGTGACAGGAATATCGCTGGAAGGCTTACAGTGGCCTGTTAAAAGAGGTGAAATACACTCTTATGGGATAGAGCGCGGTGTTCAAGAAAAAGCTGAATTGGCTGAAGCGAACAGCTTCACTGGCTTTAGGAGGATTAGGATTAGCACGGTGCCATCTGGGCCGTAAACGTCCATGCTGGTTAATTGTCCTGATTGTGTGAGTGAGTGACTGGGTGTGTGTAAGATTGGAAGAGAGTGAAAATGGGTCTATGTGAGAGAAAGGAAGAGTGTGTGTGTGTGTGTGTATGTATGTTTGTGTGTGTGTGTGTGTGTGTGTGTGTGTGTGTGTGTGTTTGTTTTTCTACACTTTCAGAACTCAAATAGCCTGTCCAGAGTAAAGCAGGACCCTCGGGAAAAGTAAAATGTTCCTTATTTTGTCAAGTACTTTTTATGAAAGCTCTAAAAAAAACCTCAAAAAATGAACTTTTTACTTTCTGAGATGAAGGGTGAGTTAAAGTTTGAGGTTAGGTTGGAAAGATCAGATTTGTTATGTAGGGGGTTCTGTGGTTTTGGGGTCGCCACTGGATCACTAGTGCACAGTCGACCATTGGGGGTGCTGGGGGAAATCAAACTGGTTAATCTGGGGAGGGGGAGTCAGAATGGTTGATTTGGGAGGGTGGGAGAGGGTCGTAACAGCAGAAGGCGAATGTATATGAGGTGAGTGTGATTGAATTTGTTAAACAGAGCGTTTGTATTTGTTAAAGGGGGGGCGCTTGTATTTATCTAACGGGGTGTGATCGTATTTGTTCGGGAGGTGATCATATTTGTCAAACTGGGTGATCATATGTGACAAATTGGTCGATCATATTTGTTAATGGGGGCGATTGTACTGGTTGAGCAGAGAGCGGGGTGATCATATTCGGTAAAGGTGGGGGGCCTTGTCTTTGTCTAACGTGGGGAGCAATTGTCTTTATCAAACAGTGGTGAGGGTGTACAGTTGTATTTGCCAAATTGCACTTTTTTAGTTTCGTACTGGTGAAACTAATCCTGGGGCGGCTGGTGGACTAGTGGTTAGGGACTCCCTGCAACTCCCTGGGACTCGTGGGTTCGAGTCCCAGGACTGCTAGTGGCACCACTGAGGTACCCTTGAGCAAGGTACCGTCCCCACACACTGCTCCCCGGGCGCTGTGTTCCTGGCTGCCCGCTGCTTCACTTGGTGAATGGGTTAAATGCAGAGAAGAATTTTGTGCTGTGCGGTGGTGTGTTCACGTATGACAAATGGACACTTTACACTAATGCTGCTAAAAACACTAGAAGTCACCCAGATTATTTCCTTAAAAACTTCTCTCAAACTGCTCTAATTGAGCACACAAACTTCTGGATGTGGTTTGGGGCTCAGTTCTTGAATTTATGACTGTTTTGGGAACCGGTCCTGGTGTTGTCTGAAATGACTGACAGTTGCGGTGAAGGTTTGATCATTTTTTTTTAGCTCACAGTAAGTCATACTGTGTCCTAAACCACATCCACAAGTCTACACTACCATAAGGAAGGGCTGGGGGTGGTTTCAGTTGAGTTGGGTTAAGAGAAGTGTGGGTCATCACCGTTATTAGCATTAGCCTCGCAGCTGCAGTTGTAAACTAAACAAGCGACACTAATCACAGCCTTGCTAACCGACTACATGTGTGAGTGGGAAAATGTGTAAATTAGATTTACCACTGAAATATTCCTTTAAGCAGCCAAAAAAACTGTTTATTTTTCTTGGCCATAAGTGTGTTTTGCAAGTTAAAGCAATTTATATGAGAATAAATTAAAGTAAATATAAAAACAGTAGAACGTAACCAGTAACAAGTTTTTTTTCCAGTTATATTACTGGTTAAAAAAACACAGTTAGAAGAACACAGGTTCTTCTCCTGACTTCTTGATGCTTTCCAGCCATCGCATGGATTGTTCAGGTCCATCAGCAGCTGAACTTCAGGTAGATTTGATTGGAGAAACTCAGTTTTGGATGGTAAATAGTAAACATTAAATTAAGCCCACATTAAATGCGTTCTGCCCAAATTAATGACTTTACATCAGATCAGAGCTGTGAATTTTACACAGTATTGTATATCATCCCTATTGAAAACCTCCATTTTTGTATTTTTTTTTTTTCTTTTTTCACATATCTTGAAAACGTCACCCAGCCATCCAAATGGTATAAAAGAAAATGCAAGTCCTCATACCAGGCCGCCATCCTCCATTGCTCCATGTTCCATCCCATTGCAGGACCTTTCACTGGAGGACAGGGGTCAGCAAGGACATTCTGATTGGTCTGCAGCTACACTGCCCCATATGCAGCAAGCTGTGATGCACTGTGTGTTGTGACACGTTTGGGTAGGTACTGACCACCGAATACCAGGAAGACCTGCTGTTTTGGAGATTCTCAGACTGTCGTCCAGTCATCAGAATTTGGCCCTTGTCAAAGTCGATCAGATGTTTACGCTGAACAATTTTCAATTTTATGGCTAATCCGTGTAAATATACACCCCCCCCCCACACACACACACACACATATATATATCTATATATCTATAATACATATATTTACATATACATAATACATATGGCGCAGAGTGCGTGTGTGTGTGTGTGTGTGTGTACTGGAGAGGCTGTATTTACACTTGGAGGACCGGCATCTGTCCGCTCTGATGAAGACTGATAAATGTGACATCGCTCTGTCTAAAGATCATTAAATGTCAGGTCCTGCAGCAGCAGCAAAACGCGCTGACAGAAAGTCAATTGTGTGTAGGGTGTTGTTTCTGTGTGTGTGTGTGTGTGTGTGTGTGTGTGTGTGTGTGTGTGTGTGTATGTGTGTGTGTGTGCGTGCATGTGCTTGCCCTGTGTGAAAACACCTCCCCGCCCCACTGACTGAGTAGAGACATCATATGTCACAGGCATCATATGTCAGTGTAAATGGCCGATCATAAAGCTTTGGCCATTAATTTTCCATTTGAGCCTTTATTATACCGTGACAAGAAAATGTTCACCCAGGGCACTCTGTCTTAGAAAAAAATGTCATTACAGAGTTTTCAGAAACTGCAAAACTGAGGGAAAGCAGCACCCTGTCTGAAAAAAGACACTGTTACTGTGGTCACACTATGTGCCAACACTCACTGGCCACTTTATTAGAAACCCCTGCTTTGTACTGAAGCTTGCCTTGCTGGTGTATAGTTAGAGACTGCAGCCCATCTGTTGATGCACAGTTGTAGATTTCCCCCAGGGACCTCAGCTTCTCCTGGCTGTGTATTTTCAGAAAGTGGACGACTCCCAGACTAGCACGGACAGTGATGTGTGTGAAAACCCCAGTGACTCTGCTGTGCTTGACACACTTGTACCAGTGCCACACACACACTACCCTGTCAGTGTCACTGCTGTGTAGCCATAAGTCATCCAAATAATATCAGATCAGCAGTGGCTCTGTGATCAAAAACTGACCAATGTTGCAATTGTTTAGCCTTTACTATTGAAAGGCCCTAATCCTACATTCATTCATTTTCTGAAACCGCTTAATCTTTACTAGGGTCGCGGGTACCCGGAGCCTATCCCGGGATCTACAGGCGCGAGGCAGGGACTCACCCTAGGCGGGGTGCCAGCCCAAACACCCACCCCCCCCCACCCACACCCCCACCCCCCCCCCCACCCCCACCCCCCCCCCCACCCCC
>JBBPCZ010000042.1:27182744-27197955 GCA_037974445.1 Brycinus macrolepidotus
GTTTTTTAATTTTCGCTGCTCTTACCTTTGTTCTGTCCACTTTCTGCCGTGACGATGCAAATTTCCCACTTGTGGGATTAATAAAGGTTTATCTTATCTTAAATCCACGCCACCATAAGGAGAACACGCAAACTCCACACACACACACACACACACACACACACACACAAGACCAGGACCTGGATTCGAACCCCCAACCCTGGAAATGTGAGGCAACAGTGCTACCCACTGCACCACTGTGGGGCCCCCTAATCCTATATTATAGGATTAGTGTGCAGGCGCGAGCCTGCAGCAGCATGTTGCGACTGCTCCGCGTCTAAGCAATTTCCTCCGGGATCAATAAAGTTTTTGATTCTGATTCTGATTATCTTTGCATATTATCATGTTTTTTCTTCTTGGGGTCCAATTATGACATTTACATAGTTTTATACACCCAAAATGTGCATTTTCCAAGCTTTCTTAATCCTTCAGAATCAAACAAGCTGTTTTTTTTTTACAGGTTGTGCCTTTAAGTGTCTTATATGTAAATAATCTGATTCTGACTGGCTGTCCAGTATTGTGCTTCTTTCAAACTGAATTATGAATGGATGAAAAATCTTTTACAGCTCAACTGTGAAGAGGCAGGGCTAAGCTGCTATGGGCCGTATATGCAAATGTAAATAAGTCCAGTGAGTGGAAGTGCATGAGGGGTTTCTAATAAAGTGGCCAGTGAGTGGAAGTACAAGAGGGGTTTCTAATAAAGTGGCCAGTGAGTGGAGGGGTTTCTAATAAAGTGGCCAGTGAGTGGAAGAACAAGGGTGAGGTTTCTAATAAAGTGGCCAGTATGTGGATGTACGAAAGGGGTTTCTAATAAAGTGGCCGGTGAGTGGAAGTACAAGGGTGAGGCTTCTAATAAAGTGGCCAGTGAGGGAAGGGGTTTCTAATAAAGTGGCCAGTAAGTGGAAGAACAAGGGTGAGGTTTCTAATAAAGTGGCCAGTGAGTGGATGTACGAGAGGGGTTTCTAATAAAGTGGCCAGTGAGTAGAAGTGCAAGAGGGGTTTCTAATAAAGTGGCCAGTGAGTGGAAGTACAAGAGGAGTTTCTAATGAAGTGACTAGTGAGCGGAAGTACAAGGGTGAGGTTTCTAATAAAGTGACTAGTGAGTGTATATTCTGCATATTTCTTTAATCACACAGAGGATTATACGTTTTAGCATGAAAGTGTTTCTCGGTAATCCTTTCCACAATGATGTTCAGCTCACGTTAGTGTATTAGCATTGTCTCTTTTCTTTAATTTGTACTTACACTGATTCTGGCTGATCATTCAGATGTACAGGGCCTATTAATATGTAGATAATTTGGTAATTGGGAGTTTCTTTCAAGCGCGGTAAGTGTAGGAAAATTAAATGCAGGTAACGATGTAGCACTAAATATTGTCAAGGTCAGGTTAGGAAAATTGGGTCTTAATTATGGTGTTTACTCAGGCATGCAGTGTCGGAGCAATGACATGAATAACTCGCCTGGGCCCCGGTTTTTAGTGGGTGTGTGCCATGAGATAAAATTAGTCACAAGTACTGTATTTTAAGCACTTCCTCTGAAGATCCTAATCAGGATGGGAGAATTAATCATCCAGCAGCCACTGTGGCGGCTGCGCGTGCCTCAAATCGCTTAATCTCCACAGCGCTCCGGAGGGACTTTGGGCCGTGTCAATCATGAGTAAAAAGAGGGATCATGTTATAGGCAGGGGTGATGTAGCCTTGGGCACCGAAGAGGGACGGCACACCCCAGGGTGATCGCTCTACAGAAGCAGACCGGTTCAGAAAGTGCATGCCAAATTCGAATCACTCCGAAGCAATATAATGCACTAAAAGGCCCTTGGATTAATGGATTGGCGAATCTAGGAAATTGCATGGCCTTCATGTTTCTTAATTGGCGAATCTAGGAAATTGTGTGGCCTTCATGCTTTTTAACTGGTGAATCTAGGAAATTGTGTGGCCTTCATGTATTTTTTTACGTTCGAAACAGGCTTTCACCCACCAGACCTGGTGAAATGCCACGAAAATGAAGCATTTATATACACCAATTAGCCGTAATGTTACAACCACTGACAGTTGAAATGAATAGCATTGATTATCTTGTTACAAGGGCACCTGTAAACTGGGGGGATATACATTAGTGTTGGAAGCTGATTAATCCCATTAGCGTTGGAAGCAGGGAAAATGTCCAAGCATAAGGATCTGAGTCACTTTGACGAATTGTGATGGCTAGAAGCCTGGGTCAGTGTCCAAAACGGCAGGTCTTGTGGGGTGTTCCCGGCATGCAGTGGTTACCCACCAAAAGTGGTCCAAGGAAGGACAACCAGTGAACCAGCGACAGGGTCATGGGCACCCAAGGCTAAATGATGAATGTGGGGAGCAAAGGCTAGCCCATCTGGTTCGATCCCACAGAAGAGCGACTGTAGCACAAATTGCTGAAAATGTTTATGCCTGCTATGACTAAAAGGTGTCAGAACGTACAGTGTATTGCCAAAAGTGCCTTTAATGGAGATCTGAGGAATGTGTTCGTTTACTAGTCTGGTCCACGGAGGCCCCATTTCTCATTCACAATTTACGGGACTTAAAGAGTTGCGAACACCTTAGTGCAGATCCCACAGCACACCTTCAAAGGTCTTGTGGAGTTCAGGTCAGAGCTGTTTTGGTGGTGTTTTGGCTGATTGGTGCAGACATCATCCAGTGTAAGAAATCACATAAGCAAGACCGATTTAAATGAAGTGATTGCGAAATGTAGAGCAACATACTGTTTTTTTTTTTTTTAAATGTTGAAATAATTAAATGGCTAAAAGAGGTTTGATGTGAAATTAGCTCTAGAGAAACTTACCATCAAGCTTACCATCAAGAAACTTACCATTTATTTACAGACAGTGGTGGTTAATGGAACCAGACATGCTTTTACAGGTCTAAAAGCTTCCTCATGGAAAGATTGTACATGAAATGGTTGGGACTACACAGCCAGATGCCATAGGTTTGAGACAGATTTCGCCTAATACATTACTAAAACTTATTAAAATACATTCGACAGGGTAGAGGTCACCAAAAGGGTAAAGAAATCTCTACAATGAACCAGTTCACATCTCAGCCTGGATTATACAGGTTTCCACATCTCAACCTGGATTATGCAACCATCTCACATCTGGATTATGCAGTGATTTTTAAAAAAAATCAGAGGAATTCTCCTTTCATTTAAGATTGAACTTTGAGTTAAATCGCTAAACTGGGGCTGTGTTTGAAATAGCCTGCTGTTCACGCTCTTCAGTAGTGTACGTTACAGTGTCCAGCGTGAGATGAGTGTGACCTTGACAACAGCTTTAGTATCCAACACCTGACGATGGGCTACATCACCAGTGCCCACACAAAAATTAATTAAGAGAAACCTAATTAGGAGGCCAGCATCCTGATTAACGCTAAACGTGAGCTTCTCTGTGGAAACGTGAGAAGACCGGAGGCTGCTCCGTTACTATGGCACCAGCTCCATAACAATTATAATTATGAGGTGGGAGAGATGCTGAGGAGATTTGCACTGCCCTCCTATTGTGGCCCTGCATTCACAATAGACTGACTTACCAGTCCACATTAGAGGCATCAACTCAAAACCTAGTGCAGACGCTGATGAAGTGCCTCGGTGGCCGCTAACCCTGGATGATTTATGATTTATTAGTCCATGACGCAGATATCAGTGGCCAAGATCTGAGGAAAAAACAGATCAGACCATGGAACTCCTAAATGAGTGGCTTGATTATGTGCTTCATGTGCAATGAGTTTGTATTGTAGGAAAAGTGGTACATAATAATAATAATAATAATAATAATAATATTAATAATAATAAAAATTAAGGGTAGTAGTAGTAATTGTAGTAGTAGTAGACGTAGTAGGGGAGTATTAAATAATAGTACTAAAAAAAATTATTAATAATAATAATAATAATAATTGTGGTAGTAGTATAGTACTATAGTGCTATATAGTAATAGTATATAATAATAATACTAAAAATTCTAGAATAGTAATAATAATGATGACAACAACCACATACTTAATAACAACAATTGTTATTACGTTGTTGTTGGTGGTGGTCTCATCTCTTTTACTATTGATTCAGATGTTAGATAACGTGGCACCTTTAAGACACAAAATAGTTAGACAGAAGAAGCTTTCTATGGTCCAACGATCAAACACACACCTTAAAGCAAAATGTACAAAAATTAGAGTGTAAATGGCATCTGAACAAACTTGAAACATTCCACTCTGCCTGGAAGGACAGCCTTAAAGACGCCAGGAGGGCACTTACTGCGGCACACTCGGCCTGCCTGTCCTCTTGGACCGAAGAAGACTTTCCTCAGATCAAACCAAAAAGCCAGGACCTGAGCTGGAAAAGGTGGTGGATCGTTGGACCTTTGGGACTGATTTGCTGCTGGGGGTCCGGGGATTCTGATGAAAATCAGTGGCATAATAATCTGGTAAATATCAGGAGATTTTAGTTCAAAATCTATTCGCCTCTGAAACTTAGCTGTGGTGGAACTTTCACCAAGACAATGATCCCCCAAACACATTAAAATCCACATAGAAATATTTGCTGGAGCACAAAATCATAGTATTTTTTGCAATGACCCCAATAATAAAGCCCAATAATGGGCAGAAAACCTAAGACAGCCCACAAGTGAAGACTCAAGAACATCAAGGAGCTGGAAAGATTCTGAACGGAGGAGTGGCCTGAAGATCCCTCAAGTGTCCTCCAAATCTTGTTAACCATTACAGAAAGTGGTGCTGTTATTCAGTGCTGGTATTATCACTAAGGGAGGCCTTCCAAAATGTTAATAATGGAGTTTCAGTATTTTTGAAACATGTTTAAAATAAAGTATTACATTTTCACCAGTTTCACCATCATAAAATTCACAGAAAGCAGCAGAATACCCATCTGTTTCAGTCTGACATATGACTAATGTGTGGTTTATTTAATTGATATTTTATAATAGAATTAAAATATTCATTTAGTAACAGATTCATTATCCAAGCCACTTAACCTTTCACCAGGTTCACGGGGGTGCCGGATCCTATCCCAGTGGTTTTAGGATGAAAGGTGGAGAGGCTCCTTGGACAGGTCACCAGTCCATCACAGTAAAATTAAAATATTATATAATAATACTGATTATGGCTCATGTTTATGAATCGTGCCAGTAATTGAGTTGGTAGAAGCCAAATGCTCATTAATGCTGTAAACACCTTAATCTCGCTAACGTAAGGCATTGGAAAAGCTTCATATAGGATCTCCTTGTTTATAGAACGAAGAAAAAAAAGCTGCTTAATGTGTTCACATATGAACTATGAGGTGTGTGGCTGACATTGATTTCTTGCAGTTATTCAGACAGCTGTGCAGGTCTGAGCTCCACTCCCTGGGAGTCTTTTAACTGAAAGAAAAGAGGAGCAGTTAGCAATAACTCCTGGAGGACATTACCTGACTGAGCCCCGGCCAATAAGACCTCAATCTGTTTGGCTCTCGCGGGATGGACTCGGTATTGACAGCTGGGCTAGAACTGCCCTTCAGCCCGAGGCAGTCCAAAGCATGGATAAAGAGAGCATTTATTCTCCACCACGAGAGTCTTAAGCATCTGCAGAGCAGCCTGAAAGTGGGGATTGACTCTGTACATCAACCTGAAATTTCTCTGCTTGCTTGAAGAAACGCTTCTCCTCAAAAGCACCAGCAGGACCAACATGCTAATCTTAAAAACAGAGCTAGATATCTCTACCTTATTAGTATTAAGGATAACTGCTGCACACCAAGCTTTTATTCAGTACTAGCAACAACAACATTAGCATGTGTTAAGTGTTGAAGTGTGAGGTATGTAATTAAATGTAGTGCTTGCTAGCTGACTGACACCTTTTCATCAGAACTGCCATGAACAGTAGTACAAAAGCAAGAGTTGGGTTTTATTTCCATTCATAACTAGTACCCCCTAAGCTTTTCTTCAACAACAACATTAGCCGAGGCTATGTGTATAAATGCAGCCCTTGCTGTATTCAGTATTAGCAATATTAGCATAGGTGTATTAACATTAAACAGTGCATGCTAACTAACTGACTGCTCAGAATTGCATACTGGGTGAAGTATGTAATTAAATGTAGTGCTTGCTAGTTGACTGAATGCTCTTTGTTAGAATCACATACTCCCCATGGTGGTGCAGCGGGTAATGCTGTTACCTCACACTTCCAGCATTGGGGGTTCAAACCTGGGTCCTAGCCTTGTGTGTGGAGTTTGCGTGTTTTTCTTGTAGTGGTGTGGGTTTCCTCCGGTTTCTCCCACAGTCCAAAGACATGCGTGTCAGGTGAACTGGGGATTCTAAATTGGCAGTAGATGTCAGTGTGTGAGTGAATAGTATGTGTGTATGTGTATGCGTGCCCATTCTCTCCGGGTGCCTGCAACCCAAGCAAGGATTAACCAGTTACAGAAAATGCATGAATAAGAGTTGCATGCTGTCCCACTTGAACAACAGGTGTTGGATGGATATCTTTTGGGTTTATACTAACTGGTACACACAAACTTTCACTCAGTATTAGCTACATTAGGCAACGCTGGATTACATACTTCACTCATACTAGTGTTGCTAACGTAATCGGTATTGTATAGGCCTACTGTTTCATACTAACTGGTACACATTTTTACTCAGTATGAGCTACATCACCAAGGGAAACATTGAATTACGTTCTTCATGCATGCTAGTTTTGCTAATGTTATCAGTAGGCCTACTATCAGATTGCTTTCCTACTATTTGTTACCCACTAAAACTTTCATGCTGTCGCTTTCACACAGTAAGTTTTCATACATATTGGTACCCACAAAGCTTTTTTAGTTACACTAACATGGGTTAGGAATCTAAATGCTGGCCTTGCTGTATTCAGTAACAGCAACATTTGTGGCATTTGGCAGACGCCCTTATCCAGAGTGGCTTACAATCATTAGTTACCGTGACAGTCCCCCTAGAGCAACTGAGGGTTAAGTGTCTTGCTCAAGGTTACAATGGTAGAAACTGGAGTTTGAATCTGCAATTTTGTGGTCATCAGGTTCACAGGCAAGTGTTTTACCGACTAGGCTACTATCACCCAACAAATAACACACTGAACAGATTCAGAAATACACATCATTTTTACATGCACAATTTGTCACTGAGCCACTAGCATCACTCAATGAACTGTTATTTTTCACCTTAACCTTCTTTCAGTATAACTTTAACCATGCTAACAGAAACCCAAGCCACGACCCAGGTGGGACTTGAACCCACAACCCCCAGCGGCTGATGCCTTATCCATTAGGCCACCAGGCCTTGCAACAGAAATAGGGATAGCAAAAGTACCCCTTTCTAACAGGCTGCTATTTTTCAGAATCATATACTGTCCACCATGAACAACATGACTGAGTTCAGACGTATTAGCATTCATACTAACGAGTGCCCTCCAGGCTTTTATTCAGTTAGAAACATTAGCATAGGTGCAGCATGATAAAATGAAACCTTGCTTTATTCAGTATTAGCAACATTAGCATAGGTAAAGTACGGGATGTAAACATTAAACCGCCAATGCTAACTAACTGACTGCTCTTTGTCAGAACTGCATGCTGTCTGTCTATCAACATTAGTATGGGTGAAATATGTAGCGCTTGCCAGCTGGCTGAATGCTCTTTATCTTTATCGCATCCTGTCTCACTGCAACAAAACAGGTGTTGGATGGACATCTTTTGCGTTCCTACTAACTGGTACACACAAACTTTTACTCAGTATTAGTTACGTTAGGCATCGCTGGATTGCGTACTTCATTCATGCTAGTGTTGCTAACATTATCAGTATCGCATAGGTCATATTTGCATTCATACTAACAAGTGCCGTCCAGGCTTTTATTCATAGTTAGAAACATTGCCGTAGGTGAAGTGTGATGAAATGAAAGCCTTGCTTTATTCGGTATCAATAATATTAGCATGGGTGAAGCATGCGCTTAAACTCGAACCTTGCTTTCTGACTGACTGGTCTTTATCAGAGCTGCACGCTGCACACCACAAACAACACAGCAAACATTTGGGCAGCTTTTCCATCACAACCAGCTTGACCTGCATTGTGTATGTGCATGACCTGGAGGTAATAGACTGACCTACACCAACGAGAAGTTTAGAGGTAAGGATTAAAATTTCATTACTCCAACCAGTGGCCTCAAAAGCAGACTTCCATTATGGAGACCAGCACCCCCTCAAGCATGACACACACAATGGATCCACCCTAGCACCCCCCCACCAGGTCAAACATTTGCAGCTTTTTTCCTTCTCTTCCTTCCCTAAAACCGGTATTAATGTTTAATGCTGAGATGAATAAATATTTTGTGTTCAGGATACAGAATTCAGCACTTTTGTGCACTCCTACAGTTGTATTAATTAAAATGAAAAAAAAAGAAGAAAAAAGGAAATGTTTCCTCAGGCCCCGTGCATACATATTCCCCATGCCGATGAAAAGGAATAATAGGAATTTTTAACACCTCTGCATGTCAGAGGGAAAACAAGGAGTACAAAAATGTGAATAATTAACAGCCTTTGGGTGGCTGTGCTTATAGGCAACATTCCGACATTCAGAAGGTGAGCACAAGCACTTTGGGCTCGTTTGACCATCGTGTAACAAACAATAACACGAATAAAGGAATAAAGGGTGCAGACCTTTGATGAAATTATTTTAGAATCACCTTCAATCATGAAATGCAAAATTCATTCACTGCCATTTATTCATTTGTTAACTACACGATATTTTTGCTTTATGAATTGTGTGTATAAATACAGTAATGTGCAAAAGTCTTAGGCAACTATCCAAATTGTTTAAAGCCATTTTTCTCAGCGTGTGATAGTGTCTTTCTGCCAGAAAAAAATAACATGCAAACAAACAAGAAAGCACTAAAAAGTATCAAGATTTGTTTTGTTTGAAAACACTAGTTGGTATTTTGTGAGCTAGTGAGGAGAACACAGGTTCAGATCCAGATTTCTCCTCGGTTCCTCCAGCCGTTGTCTGGATTTGTGAAACTCCATCAGCAGCTCCTGATTTAATTTAATGAAGGACTGATTGAGTCAAACCAGGTTTCTGATAGAAACTACAAGTAATACTGGACTTCCACAAGGAACACACACACACATATACTGAACATAACATCACTATTTACTGTATAATGTTATTTGTATTTATTATTTTTGTTTTATTTAGTATATTCAGTAATATTTATGTGAAAGAAAACACTCACTGCTCATCTAAACATTTTTTAAAACAGTGCCTAAACAGTGCCTAAGATTTTGCACAACACTGTATATATATAACAGAACTAGTAGTTAGTGTTCATCTATGTTTCGGCTGAGCTGTCCAGTGATGTTGCATTAGCGTCAGAAAGACATCGTGGTGGACTTGAATGAAGCACATGCTAGCCTTCACTTTCTTATCACTGGTAGCACATTGTAATTGGGAGAGTCCTAGTTTGGGCTTGAAATTGGACTTGAAAATTGGGGAAAATGCCAAAAATGTAAACAGTAAACATTAAAACTTCAGTAACATTAATGCCCTAGTCCATACAGTCCATAGATAAAAACTAAGCTGCAAAAACTGAACTCGAGGTTCAACACATTTACATATATATTTTCCTATAAATTCTGGGAGGATTGACATGGCTGGTTCCTCGGTAGTATGGGATTCGTTTGTGATTCAAATGCAAAAACTGGCACAACAGTTCTACAACTGGCTCTAGTTCTACTACATCAAAATATATCTGCTGATTTCTCTTTCCACAACTTATAAGATCTATAAAATACATTTAAAACGAGGTGATACTTGTGATACATGCCTGGGTTAATCAAGTTAACTGCTTTAGCCTTTTCTGGCCATAAGGTTTTGCATGTTTATGTTACACTTCTGTAATGTTTTACATGAATGCATTTGGCATTAGGAGTGTTGCCTAAAGACGTTCATTAATGTAGTGAAGTGTCTTTGCCTGAATTAACCCCAGTCTCTAGCTTGAAGGGGCCACGTTATCATCCACAACAAGCAGATCTAATGTGTGTGGTTTATTTCTTATATTCGGTAGTGTACCTCAGACGTTCAGTGTGTTATTCAGCCTAACATCAACAACCGTGAGTCACCAAATCAAACCTAGCCTCGCAATGAGTATGTTAATGCTGCCTCCATAGATATTACTACACAGAATAACCATCTCTCCCCGTTATCCCTGGGTAACATTGTCATGATGTTCTGAATGCAGTGATTCACAGCAACATCTTCCGCCTCTGTAATATGATCAATAAGCATGGACTATTATTTCCCTGTTCTTATAAAAAATATCAGACACAACACAAACTCACAATAGAGGCCAATGGAAAGGTGTTTCAAAGTCAAGAGATTTTTTTTTCTGTTACTAGGTGCAGGGAAACACGTCCAAATTATCGTCTATGGTAATCAACCATATGCAGCATGTCATGTTATAACGTGCAGCACGTTACAGATGTTTATGTTGGAAAATATTAGAGTGTTCCTTAAATAAGGCATCTCCATTTGTAGGCCCATATGAACGCCAGCCCTTAAAGTTACCATAAAGTGCATTCAACATCTGTAATATGATCAATAGGCCTGGACAATAATTTCTCTGCTCTTAAAAAAAATATATCAGACTCAACACACACTCACGATATCAGACTCAACACACACTCACAATAGAAGCCAATGGGAAGGTGTTTCAAAGTCAAGAGATTTTCTGTTCTGTTACTAGGTGCAGGGAAACACGTCCAAATTATCGTTTATGGTAATCAACCATACGCAGCGCATCATGTTACATTATGCAGAACATTACAGCAGAGATTATGTTGGAAAACACTAAGCATTCCTTTAAATAAGGCAACTCCATTTGTAGGCCCATATGAACGGCAACCCTTAAAGTCAAAGTAAAGTGCATTCAACATCTGTATGAAGGGGAAAAAAGACAGCTCATCGGTTCTTGCCAGAGGAGGCTGTGTCACTCAATCTGACGCTGAGCAGATGTGACAGATCCAGTGGCATGTTGCTGGTTGGTTCGCTCATGCCTGGAAACAGGTCCAATGCCATGACAGAGAGAGCTGTCCCGCTCCCCCCACCACCCCCTGCATCCCAATCCCCCGCCCTCCACCAGCTTCGGAGTCCTCTAGTGCTCCATCAAAGCCCATCCACAGGGAGGCGGCCAATAGAAACCGCATGGCCCACTGCACGTAATTCAATAAAGGAACAAGAGAAAGGGCAGCAATTTCGCTGACTATTCCCATACTCAGCTTGATGGGATGCCACGGCTGCTCTCGTGACTTTGCTCGCCTCTGTGCTTTGTTGATGACATTGTATTCCGAAGGGGATATACATGCAAAGTCATGGGCAAGTGTTTTTCCATGCCTCCAACATGCCGTCTAGAGAGCCGCCATCTTTTCATGGTCCCTAGGCCTCGTTTGTTCACTTTAAGGAAGAGCGAACCAACTGTGAAGCACAGACCTCAGCATGGCTGCCACCACGGCTTTAGCTAAAGGTAGTTTCTCCATTTTTATAGATAACAGTACATTATACAATGTCAGGAACTACATAAGCCAGCCTACTTAACCCTTAGAATTCAGTGTATTAGTGAAATCTGATTTCAACAAATAAAAATGGTGTAAAACAGTTTAAAACCGGTGTTTGCTCTCGTTTGCTGCTCTTTGTCTCAGCACGCCGCCACTCAGCCGCTCTACGGACACCCTCCCTCTGCAGGTTTTCTCCACCCACTTGTGGGCAGAGATTATCCTGAATGTTCTCCCGGGTTCAAAGATCTTGTCTTTTTTAATGTTTGTTTCTAAGAAATAAAATAAAAGAAATTTGGGTATTTCTGTTTTTTATGGGCATTTGCATGTGATGGCATTTTTAAAACTTTGGTTCTTTGTGACATAGGAAAACCAAACAAAACTCAGCATGATGTCTGACACCTCAAGCATCAACATAAACCGGGGAACTTCCTTATAAGGAGCTGTATTGCCATATGATAATTTACCATTTGTTGCGCTTCTGGCATGGATCCATGTCGCTCGCGTTCTAAGGATTAAGAAAGTAAGCCGCAATAACATCCCATGTTGAATTCATTGTGTTTGTGATGTCACAAAAAATAATACAGAACAGTAATATGCAAAACTCTAAATATCTAGACCCAGCTTATTTCACATGTTTTGCTGAATTACGGAGTGACCAGCTTGACTGTAGAATCAAATGCAAACATATCTTATTCTAATCAAACAGCTGAGTTGATCTACCAGCGTAACCAGTTTGAGTAAACTATTGTTTGAGCTGATTAGCCCGTTATCCCATTAGCTAAGTTATCAGCTGAGCAATCAGCCTGTTTTAGAAAGAATAAAGTCCAGTTAAGCTAAAAGACCATTTTTTAGTTATTATTCTGAACATATCCTATTCTGGTCAACCAGCTAAGCTGGTCTTCCAACATAACCAGCTTAAGCCGGCCAAGCTGTTTTTTTTTTTTTTTAACAGAGTTTTAATTATTGTTCGAACCGATTAGCATGTTATCTTGTTAGCTGAGCTATCGGCTGAGCATTCAGCCTGTTATGGAAGGGGCAAAATGAAGTCCAGTTAAGCTAAGAGACTATAACTAGACAGGGAGAAACACAGAAGAGGCTGTGCTAAAAAAAAGGCAATTGTAGGAATGCTAAAGTTAACAAAGCAGGCTAAGAAAACACAAAGACTTTATATACTGTAATGGATAAGGCAAGACAGGGCAGGGCACACAGGTCACCACAAAGCTTCACAACAAGAGTCTCTGAGAGTTCGGAATATGTACACACAAACAGAAGAGAATAATCACACACGGCTGTGAGCAATAATCAAGACGTGATTGTGGTCCCCAGCAGGGACCTCAAAGCAATGGAGTCCCAACTGTACACCAAATATGAACGCTGTGTACCTTCACAGGGTCATGTCGGGTAGGCTAGAAGGACACAATTGAAGAATTTAGCTTTCATGTATGAAGAATTTTTAACGAACACAATACGAGTAGCGAGCTCGCCGAGATCCAAACGATAACACTTCAGTCAAAGCCAGTACAACATTGTTCCGGGAGGACCTTAACTCCATATAGGAACCCAAGCTCGAGGGAGAGAGGACTCGGCCGCCTCGCCGAGTTACGAGTAATTCAGTGGTCTGTGTACACAGAGGCCAGTCCAGTAGTCCCACTATTCTAGCCGCTAGTGGGGACGGCTATGCACCTCACGCCTGTAGAGACAGATAGGAGGAAACACAGAGCATACAGTCACTGAGACAGAAGCGTGCCACATAGAGTCTCCAGCCTCACCTAGTGTGGCTTAGGAAGGGAAGCTCTCCAACTGCCACTTGGAGAGCGGTCTGTTGTAGTCATTACTAGATGAGCTCCGCACGAGTCCAAGGGCTGACACAGAGACACAGGTACAGGTTAAAACACAAAGTAAAGTTCTACAAACCCGAGTCGCTACAGGAATAGCTTGGTGACCACGCACCAATCCTCCGGACCGGCTGGGCTTTATACTTAGACACACACGCAGACAACCAATCACACAACACGAACAATGAACTCATAAACGAGACATACGTAACTGAAACCTAAGACAGGTGGACATGTCATCAGGTACCTAGCAACCCAGCTAACAAGCTCAGTGCTAACACCTGGGCTGTCTAGCCACCCGATGACCAAACACACAACAACACATGACGTCATCAACCTGCGCCCATGGCTGCGCACGTCAACACTCAGGAGACGGGCTCCGTTGGAGGCGTGACCGAGGTGGCCCAGACGTGACACACAGTGGCACAAGGTGGGCTGGCAGCTTTGTTTAGTGCTGTACTGAAGGCAGTAGTGAACTTGAAGCTAAATAAGTAGTACATTGAAAGGAAGTCTAGGAAATGAAGTCTAAAATACAAAAGCAATGTATTTTAATGAACCCTTAGAATGTGATCCGTGCCACGAGCGCAACAAATGGTAAATTGTTGTCATAGAGCAAAACAGCTCCTTATATGGAAGTTCCCCCGGTTTGTGTTGATGCTCAAGGTGTTCCTATGACACGTAGAACCAAAGTTATTGTAATTTAAAAAATATGTAATAATAATAACCGACACTGGGGTTTTAAAAATGGTGTCACGCGCAAATGAACATACAGAACAAAAATGCCCAAATTTCTTTTTTTTAGGTCTTAAAACCAAACATAACTTTCAGGATAGTTTCCGCCACAAGTGGGTGGGGAAAACACACAGAGGGAGGGGGGTCCGGAGAGCGGCCGAGTGGCGGCGCGCCGAGAAAAAGAGCAGCAAACTCTGAGTGTGTAGGAGAGTAAACACCGGTTTTAGATTGTTTTACACTGTTTTTATTAGTTGAAATCAGATTTTACTAATACACTCTGAATCCTAAGATAAATAAACAAGCAAGCAGTGGAACCTAACTAAGCTATCACTAAGCATCAGCAATGCCCAAGTGTGAGCATGCTGAGGACTTTCATCAGCAAGAAACACAGTGGGTACATCAGGTGAAGGATAACAAACATATGTCGTTGAACAACGAGCAGTAGTTGGATCCTAGAAGACACACTGACCAAGAGAATGGAGAATCACTGGAAGAAGGAAATGTTCATTCTAATGTTTATGCTAACCCTCTGGTAAAACACAGCCAAGCATCCCTGCCAGATCTGAACGATATTGGCCTTATCAATCCAGAGGACCGAAGAGATGTAGTCAAGCTTAAAGTGCTTTGGGACCAATTTAAACCAGATAGAGACCAGCTTGCTTCAAAACGGTGCCTTTCTGGGAGCATTAAAGCGGTTCCCAAAGATTTTTTCACACTGTACCTCACATTAAATTACAGTGAAGCTAAAGATGGTGTGGTTTAAACAGATTGTATTTTGGTCCTGTGGTGAGACAGTTCTCAGGATCAAATGAATGAAGCAACACTAAAAAGACTGCAGTGAAGCATGTATCATCATCTGGACATACACTATATGGGCAGAAGTATTGGGATACACCAATTTTTCAGGTTTGGGCTAGGCCCCTTAGTATCAGTGAAGGGCAATCTTAATGCTTCAGCAAATCAAGACATTTTAGACAACGCCATGCTTCCAACTTTGTGGACACAGTTTGGGGAAGAACCTTTTCTATTCCAGCATGA
>JBBPCZ010000042.1:27208965-27219694 GCA_037974445.1 Brycinus macrolepidotus
TGGGTGTATGTGTGTATGTGTGTGTGTGTGTGTTTCTGAAGGGGGCCAAGGAGTTGCAGTGATGGAGCAGTGCTTAACAGTGTGTGTTATAAAGATGTAATATTTAAAATAATACAAAACTTAGCTTTGGATTTACACCTTGCTCAGTGCCATTGAAGAATCATCAATGGACTGTTCTTAAAAGAACCATTGTTATAAACAACATGAGTGTTAACAACCTTTCTGACCTTTTCTTCTTGACCTTTAAGGTCCTTAATATTGTTAAAAGCTTCCTTACACCCACAGATCTCATTTACAACAATGGTTCTTTTGGTTCTGCTCTGGCATCACTTAAAGAACCCTTTGTGGCTGTTTTATAAGTAGCACTCACTCATGTCTTACAGAACTATTTGGAATTTGCTGTTTATATTTTATCTTAGAACCAAAGCCACTAAATTACATCTTTGAAAAGTGACAGAACGAAATATAAATTACGCAAACAAGAGATTTCGGTTGCTTTCACCAAGCGTGGCTTTTATTAGATGTTTTTATTTACTATTATCTACGGATGGGAGATAAAATGAGGGGAAGTAAAGGACATAAAGAGTCTTGGGGCACCGTGAGTCAGGAGAACAGCTTCAAGGCCCACTGCAAGGCTGGAACTGTACTGGAGGGACAGAACACCCTCTACCAAAAGATATTCCCTCCGTTAGTGTTTTAATGATGGAGAGCACACGGTACAGGATAATTGGGCCAATTTTGAGACCAATTGGCCCCTCCTGACAATCACAAAAAGGGTCTGGATTTCAGGAAGGCCGTAAACGAGTATTTTCTCTGATTATCCTGTGGTGTGGAGTGAGTCGAATCCAATCTTTACCACTCCAGTCTACTCACAGTCCAGTCGTACCATCCATGTTCCAATAATGAACCCTCTTTCAAGGTCATTTAGATCTTTTCCTTTGCCCATCTTGGTCCAGTGTCAAGGTCAGCCTGGCCTGGTCGGTATTTTTATACATGCTAAAGAGCACGGTGGGATTTTGACTGCTGAATTTTATGCAGAACTGAATCTGTACCCGATATAATACTCTTTTATTCTTTTTTTTTCCCATTAATTCCTCACCTCAAGGTTCAAGGTTACTTTATAGTCATCAGAACTTGCGCACTTGTACATAGTGTGATGAGACGTTTCTCCACGGACCACAGCGCAACATACAGCAACATTCAACAGAGTGCGAGTTACAACAGAAACAATGCAAACAACACAATAAATAGACAGCACAACAATGTAACAGTAATGTAATGTAATAGCACAGTGTGGACGCTATGTAAACCTTCCAGAATGGCAGGTGTTGCACCATAAGTATGACAAATTTGATTATTGCACACGTGACAATTAGCACAATTGAACAAAGTACGAGGGATGACAAAAAACAATACAATAAATAGACAATATTATAGTGTCACAGTAGTATGGATTGGGTGTAGATGGGAGACAATAGAAAACAACCAATAGACAATATAGCAACATAACAGTAGTGTGAATATGATGTAAACCTTCCAGAATAAGAATTTTGCACTATACCTATAATAATGCACAGAATAAAGTATGAAAGGGATGTAAACCTTCCAGAATAATTATAACGTTAGCATTGCACTAGACGTATATTATTGCTCAGGAGACAGTTAGCACCACTGAATCATAATGAGTAAAAGTGTAAATTGAAGCTTCTCAAAGCTTACCTGTCCGTATGTTTGAGGATGAGGTGTTTTGTAATGTTCTACAGAAACACAAAAGGATGCCTTAGCAGTTATTTAGAGCCATGATTCTCAAAGTGAGGTCTGCAATGCACAGCCAGAGTGTCCCTGGCTTAATATGTTTTAAATGATGTGACAAAGGTAGAGACTTGTGCTACAATACATATAAAATAAAGATAGCTCCCAGTGCTTCTTCTGAGCCAACAGTCTAAAATTTCACTTAGGTCGATATTCTCCACTCATCACTGGCTAACACTCGAATTAGAGGTGGGTAATATAGTAAAAACATAGGATCACAACACATGATAAGATCCATTTTTCTGAGGTTTGATAAGCTAGTATAGACCCAGTCATGCAACAATTAAAAATAATGCCTTTGGGGCTCCAACCGCAGCCACAATCCATGGCGAGGAGACCAGGAGAGCATAATTAGCTTTGCTCTCTCTGGGTGGGTGGGAGGGTCTTTTCTCTCCCACCATCACTCAGCATTATGCTAGTAGTGCCATTTTTAATTTTTCCCAATTTTCTTGCAAGTTCAACCCAGTAGCTTGGACTCCCCGCATCATGCAAAACCACCGACACTGGGAAGGTGAAGGCCAGCACATGCTTCCACATGAAGCTCCACCACATTGTTTTGAACTGCCACTAATGCAATGTTATTTAATAGCTCAACCCTTAGAACTCAGAGTGTATTAGTAAAATCAGATTCCAACGAATATAAATGGTGTAAAACAGTCCAAAACCAGTGTTTGCTCTCCTACACGTTTGCTTCTCTTTCGCTCAGTGCACCACCGCTCGGCCGCTCTCCGGACCCCCACCTTCTGCGGGTGTTCCCCACCCACTTGTGGGCAGGAACTATCCTGAAAGTTCTCCCAGTTCAAAGATTGTGTTTTTTCAGGAACTTCCATGTAAGGAGCTGTTTTGCCATAAGACGTCAATTTATCATTTGTTTCGCTGCTGCTTGCGTTCTAAGGGTTAACATGCTTGGAGGAGAACATTAATCACCAATTCTGTTACATCAGCAAACAGACACCTACTGATAGCACCAATGCTTGTATAGCTCCGCCACTCCGAATCCACTAGTACTATGATATTTATTTGATCCGTTAGAAAGGATGAGACGGTTCACTGGATGAAAAATGAATGGGATGGCATATGTTTACAGGAAAGTCCCACCTCTCAGTAAAAGGAACCAATTGGAGGGCTGGTAAATCCACAGGCAGTGAAAGCCATCCCTTGTTTTTTTGTGGATTAGTTGAGTCAAACTCTATAAAATGAGATTTTAGTGAGATTTCTAAACACGTCATATCCACAATATGCCCAGAAAAGCTTACAGTGACGTATTTTATTACCTATTCATTTCTTTTAATATAATCCCTCTCTGCATTTGCTAATGAACCTGTTTTATTGCAGTAAACTAAACACATGTCCAGTCAGTTTCAGGGTAATTTCAGCTGACCTCAATTCAGTGCTACAGTTATCTAGTTTGAGCTTCAAGATTTGAGCAGTTTACTAAATAGCACAACCAAAAGTACTCAAAGTACCCAGTTTCTGCTTTTTACTCGAAAATCAGGGAACAGATAAAAGGAGACTGGCCCAGTTGAATGCAGAGCTGATCCAGGACATGCAATAGTGTTCTCTCTGCCAGTCAATGTAAAGGAGGTGTGGATTATAGTGTTCAGAGAGTGCGTTACTTTGCACCCAATAGTTCACTACAGAAGGACGTTCTTCTTAAAAGCAATCGACAAAGAGTGCTTAGCTGTAATTTTAGCCACATTTGAATTACATTACAAGTCAGTGGGGCTTCTATATTGCCACCTGTGTTGCAGCGTGCATTAAATCCATTAACCCTTGCCTTTCATAAAGGAAAAACTGTGCTAAAGGATTAGTATATTACATTCATGACCAATTTCCCATCTCAACACAGTCATTAGGGCAAGACAGGATCCATGATGGCAGTTCATTCCTGTAAGGTTTCTAATAGTTTGACCCATGGAGACGAGAAATTGTCCGTTTTGCTGTATTATTCAAATGCAATTCTGTAATTGTAGATTTATTTACATGGTGAATTATGTAATCACTTCCATTTGCAAGCAATTTACATTTTCTAGCCACAGGTTTTTTTTATTTTTTTTTTCTCGTTTGTTCAGGAAAGACAAGGACATGGCAAAAATGTAAATTCAGCGTTTTACAAAGAAACAACTTTTTTTTAATCTGAAAATGTCTCCTCTGTTTGCAAGCACACATGGTACAGATTGAAAGTTTTTAAATGATGCTTTTGAAAGAATTTCTCTCTCTTTTTCTTAAGATACTAGTAAGAAATAAGATGAAAAAATGGGCCCAACAAAACATTGGGATGATTTTTTATTTACAAAATTGAGTTCAAATCAGGTTCAAGTTAGAGTGACTCTCTTTTTGATAGAAACACTCATGTCGTTGTATAAACTCTTTCAATTCTATCATAGCTGTCATACTAGAAAACAGCAAACATGTTGCATGCTTCTACATCTCAAGAAGCCCCTTCAGGTGGTGTAGTGCCTCAGACAAGTAAGTTTATGAGAAGCTGCTCTGGGGTCAGTTGAGAACCAATTATGTCACAGCTGATTGGGTAGTATTGGGATGCTGAGTAGGCTACCGCATTATCAGGACCTCAGGAAAGATAATAAAATCTTCTGAAAATGACCTCAACGTCCTTATGGCTAGTTAGGGCCCATGTATGAAATTACTGGGGCGCTAATGAGTTTATGAGCAAATCTGCATATATATTGACATATATATGAACTCCACTTCTGCAAATGCAGGTAGAGCCGAGAGAGATGGCACTGACTCTCCCTTTGGAATGCATGTGTATGAATGTTTAATGATGTAATTTGCAAGTAATAGGGGATGTTTAGGTAGCACTGGAATAATGCAGTTCCCATCCAAGTACAATGACCATTAATTAATCATTATCATGTCTAATTCATGAAAGCATGGAGCGAATCCGTCGGTTACTTATTTGCAAGGGCCGAAATGGCAGTAAAAGAAGGCACAGTCATGCTTTGCATTTTTATGGGGAGAATTAATGAATCAAATCACTTCCTATTATTAACTACGATTCCAAAAGGTGAAATCTGGGCACCTACGTTTTCCCAGTAGGTGATAATTATGCACTGAATGCCTAGTAGAGCTCTTTCATTAGAGGTACTAGGCTTTCAGATGTATTAACATCATTCATTTGCAGTTCATTAAAGGATCATTTCAGAATTTCTGAACTGACTTTGTGCGCACATGAACAAAGTCTCTGAAATCCCAAAATGTGACTGGTTCAAAGCAGTAAACATGACCAGATGGGCTAGACTTCGCTCTCCATGCGCATCAGTGAGCCTTTGGGCACCCCTGATCCTCTTGCCTTTTCAACAGTTGTCCTTCCTTGGGGCACTTTTGGTAGGTATTGACCACTCCATTCTGGGTACTCCTCACAAGACCTGTTGTCCTGAAGATGCTCTGACCCAGTCGTCTAGCCATCACACTTTGGTCCTGGTGGAAATCACTCAGGTCCTCATGCTTAACCATTTTTTCTGTTTCAAACACATCAACTTCAGGAACTGACTCTTCACTATGTATGTAGTCAATGAATAAAACTCACATCCCCCAAAAAAAGACATGTGTTTTTATATACTGTACATGCTCCAAGTGTTCAGTTATGAATCCAGATATTAGCTATAATATACCTGCTATATAATCATAAGATTCATTCTGTAGAGCATTTATGAGGTCAGGCACTGATGTTGAATGAGAGGGTCAGGCTCGCAATCTCCATTCCAGTTCATCCCAAAGGTGCTGGATGGGGTTGAGGTCAGGAGTCTGTGCGGGCCAGTCAAGATCTTCCACACCGAACTCATCCAACCATGTCTTTATGGACGTTGCTTTGTGCACTGGGACACAGTCATGCTGGAATAGAAAAGGTTCTTCCCCAAACTGTGTCCACAAAGTTGGAAGGATGGCGTTGTCCAAAACCTCTTGGTATGAAGATTCCCCATCACTGGAAGTAACCCTGAAATATTTTAGTCCATATAGTGTATATACGCCTGAGAAATATTGCACATGAAAGAACCATTGCACTTGTCAGTCCTTGGTGTGTGGATGTGTGTATGAACTATATTATGAGATTCCTTTTTTAAAAAAATGACTCTTTGTCTCTACACTATTAAATCAAGGGTGAGCCTGAAAGAATCACCACAAACATTCACCTGGCCTTCCACCTGACAGTCTCTCTACATCTGGAAACCCTCAGTTCATAAATTTTCAGCTCTTTCCTTCAGCTGTGTCTGAGCGATGGTGCAAATGATATAGTCAGTCCTACAGTTCTCACAAAAAAAAAACCTCGGAAGAGACACAGGTGCAAGACTTCAAATAGCCAATAGCCATTTCAGCTCAATATTCATCATCACTGTGGAGGCACTGACTTCAGGATGTAGGTGTTGGATGCAAAGTTCTTTTGTGTGCTCTCAAAATTGCAGCATGAAACCAAAACTAACCAGACAGAACTTTAATTCAGACCTTGGTTCAGGTGTGAAAACACCCTTAGAGTTCTTAACACAGGCATGATGTGACCGAGACACAGGTCTATTAGAGGACTAGAGGTCTATTAGACCTGGGCTACATGTCCAGTCAGACTAGAGTAGAAAAACTCAATATTCTATATATATCCTAATCAGTATTTCAAAAAACAGCATAAAGCTATTGTGACACATTCATGCACAGTTCTTTCATATTTCACCAGGTCAGTTACTGTCCACCTTCCTGAAACTGTCAGGGCAATTTTACATTTTCCAGCCTTCTTATGTGCTGGAATTCAATGTGTGTAAACAATGCTAGCACTGATTTGATTGTTAGCTAAGAGACTAATCAACCCTAGCATTCATCAAACCCACATGTGCACATATGTATGGTACTTGGGCTTTGCCCCCAAAAAAGAAGGCCTTTGCTGCATTTGACTGGATGTTTTATTTAAGCTTCTCTCCTAGCCCCTGGATCAGAGCTTAGACACTAGCCTTAGTCCAACTACAAAGCAAAGATGGGCGAAATTTGCATGCTGTTGAGCAAACTTTGCTGTTCGACATCCAGGGCTGTGGTGCAGTACAAGGATCTGGCCACTGTTTTGCATTAAATAGCCTCATGTTCACACAGCTGAAGGCAAAAAAAAGAAAAGCCAACAAAAGCTGTAAAACCTTCATGAGGCCTGGCAGGATGTAATGGATTTAGCACAGTGGACCAACCCAGACAAGACTTGCACCCCAAGCTGTGGGCTTTAAGCCTCTGCTTGCTCTAATTGCAGCTCCATCGGCACATCATTTCGCTCTGTTTGTTTTAATTACGAGTGGCTGGGTGTGTAATAGCCTGATTGCTTTCACATTGAAGCTACTCCTGATTAAAGGAAGCCAGCCTGCTCGTGGAACATCTGATAGATCTACCCCATCAGAATCTGACTCATGCCTTCGGCAGAGTGCAGATTTTAAGTGCTCCCTTTTAAGTGTCGTTGCAAATTGTTTGTTTGCTAATGAATGGCAAATTTTTGGCAAACACACCGCACAGTCGAAAGGGATCTGTGCAGCAGCAAGACAGTTCTGATGAGAGGAAATTAAACATCAATGCAGAACAGTAGGCCCAACAAGACCACTCAATAGGCCTTGAGTAATAGCGGCAGAGTAGAAAGACTTTGGAAATAGGCAGACCTTTCATCTGTTCGATCTAACTCCCCTTCTCTTTGGTCAAAGCGGATTTGTTTTTTTACCTGAAACGCTCAACCTTCTGAAGTGCGTTTATCCTTGATAGCGAACAAAGCAGCAGAGTAAAACTCCACCGTAACTGGCGTGCGCCTATTTTCCCAAAGCCAGCCACTTCCCCCAATCCCGCTGGGTTTTCCGCACTCATAGGCTTCCACTAACCTAAACGCGAGCTAGCATGACAACTCAAGCTGCTCTCGTCAGCTCGCTCCCAAAAAACTCGCATTATACAGCGTGTGAGTCAATCCGTCCTGTCCCTGCCAAGCCAAGCCCCATGACATGCAGCGAGGCGGACGCCCGTTTTCAAACGCTATCTATCGCGCGTGGCCTGCAGAAGCCACGTCTGTCAGCCGGATGACAAAGGACATTTGTCAGAATAATAAGGGTGACGTTTATTTGTCAGTCCTCAGGCAAGGTGAGCCACAGACTGATCATTAGAGCTCTGGCCATGTCTGGCAGCCTGGCGAGAGAGAGAGAGATGCACTCTTAATATTCCCCAAGCTCAAGAGGGTGAAAAAAAAGATACACTCTCCCTGGCTGAGGAAAAAGGTACATTGATGCCGGCCTTCGCGCTCAAAGTCCCAGCTATTGTGCTTCCTGCTGAATATAGGATGAAGGACACTTTCTCTTTTATTGTGAAACAAAGAGGCAACGGGGAGGGGTTACCTTGAGACATGCGCTTACAATGTAAGAAAGAGGAAGAAGTGTTAAATAGCTGATCTTTAGAGGACAACAAAAAGTGAATGTGGCTAACAATGGAGGAAAGCTAGCATCAATTAGCATAAGCAAATTAGCATTGAGATAACTGACCCCTATGAATTGCCATTTTTCATAAGCAATGTTCTTCTTTTGCCAGAATCAGGCCTACACCACACCCCCCAAGACTTCTGATCTATTATATGGGTCTGGAAGAGTTACGATTTGAAAGACTTGATACCAAAGCCTTTCATTAACGGCTAATTGAGTGGGAGTTGACATGCTTGTTTGCATTCCCAAGTTTTTGTTTATTATCCACATCGGCTGTCTCATTAGAGCTAATCGACTTTAACTGAGCGGTTGTGTTTCACCCTCTCCGCTTACCAGGCCTCCTGTAAATTACCCCGATTTTCTCACTGGGCATAAAAGTGCTCAACATTCCGCAGAGCTTTTGCTAACTTTGAATTAGTTCGGTGGAGAAAAATAGCTTTTAACAAGAAAAAAGGGGGGAGGAAAAAACATTAACATAATTTAATATGGCAATTAAGATAGCAGGAAGGCCAGGGGAGCATGGTGACGTTCCCGCCAGGTCCCGAGGGCCGGCATGTCCGTGTGTCTCTCCTGGCCGGGCGAGTTCGGCTCATCTCCAATTAGCTGTGAAAGTTCCCCTGATTAAAACCAGCCCACCAGTCCCCAACCCCTCATTATCTGGGGTCTTGCATTTTTACCCACTGTTTTGCCTGGCACTTATCTCTCCCCTGATATATGGTTGACTTTTAATTACCATGGTCATGGCGGTGCCGCCCGTTGATAAGTTTGATGGACAGGATGGCTTCGGGGCACAGGGTTGAAAGAGTGGAGAGTGGCGGAGAGGTGTGGGGGAGGTTGCAGGAGGATGGAGTGCTGAAGGAAAGGATTGAAGAAGGGCTTTTGTTTCTGCTGTTTTTTCTGTGAGACCGGCGTGTGATGTCTGCTCTTAGGCACTTTGTATCCTGTTGCTTTGCTCCTTTGTACCTTTTTGGCCCCAAGGGCAGCTTTCAGAAAGATTATCTGCTCTAAAGGAAAAGGGACAGCCTGTGAAAGTTGTCGAAACATGATGAGAAACTCAGCACAGCGCCCCCATGTTGTTAGTGAAGGAAACTGCAGAGTCTGCCTTGCCCAGAGCCAATACTGTGGCTTTCATACTTTTTTTTTTTCTTTTTTAAGTAGAAATGATGAAAACTACATTGAACCTGCTTTGAACCAAAATCACATTGCATTAAATGTATAAATAAATGTTTTCTTCCTTCTTAGTCATCATTTCAAATAGCTTTTTGAAAACACCAGCAATACTCTATTTTGTCCACATTGCTAATGTGAAGCCATGGTTTGGTAGCACTTTAATCGTGAATTAATAATTAATGTACCACTGAATAGAAACTTATCATTTGTAAGCAAGCTAAGAAATATGTTATTAATGCATTTATAATTAGGTTAATTAGGTCTTCTGTAAATGTTTTCTGATTAAAGAGTTGAATGTTCAATATATCAAATGTCTTTATGTGAAACATGAATCATCTCATTTATCATCTTAACAGGTGATAATTATCTGAATTCACAGTAATCAAAATGTGGCAGTAACCACATGGTCCACTTCAACACTTATACACCATCAAAGCCATCCCAATCTGCTGGATAAAATTAGGTGAAGCAAGAAAGCTGTGGATACCTGTTGCTGATACCCAGCCGGGGTGGCCAAGGGTCCTTTCAGTGTGGAGTTTATAGTTTTTCCCCAGGCCTGTCTGAGTTTCAGCCAGGTTTTCCAGTTTTCTCCCACAGTCCAAAGACATGCAGGTCAGGTGAAGTGGAGATGCTAAATTGCCTATGTGTTCGTCTGTGTGTTTGCCCTGAGATGGACTGGTGACCCATCTAGGGTGCTTCTCTGCCTTTCCCCCTATGAGTACCAGGGTAGGCTCTAACACCCCCATGACACTGGTTAGGATGAGCAGCTCAGATGATGAATAAATTAATTTTCAAAAGATCAGAATCCCCTACCTTCTACTTTTTCAAGGTACTTTATTGTCATCAGCAGGTGTGTACACATACATAGTGTGACGAGAAAACGTTGGCCATGGGCCACATATGGCAACATTCAACAAAGTGCAAGTTATGAAATAGACAATACAGCAGTGTAACAGTACAGTGTGTTCGGGATGTTAACGTTTCAGAGTGACTCTTATTGTACCATAAGTATAATGGTTTCGGCTTCACTCGTGCCCTACCCCAATTAGGGGTAACTGCTGCTTAAAGCTCTGGCGGAGATTGTTGCTCCTGATCCTGTTGTTTATGGACTACAGGCTCTCAGTTAGTCTTCCAACAAAATTTACCTGTATGGACATTTAGTGATACCAACTCTGTTAGCCGTAGATGGCCTACCTGTCAATAATCTTGTTAATGAAGGCCTTCTCTTGTTAGTTATCCCCATAAAGACTCTCGTTCCTTTCTCTCCGGGTCGACCCGAGGAGGATGGGTTCCCCTTTTGAGTCTTGGTT
>JBBPCZ010000042.1:27251046-27272801 GCA_037974445.1 Brycinus macrolepidotus
ACTGTGTACTTAATTTTATATATATATATATATATATATATATATATTTATTTATTTTTTATTTATTTATTTTTTTTACATATATGGCCTGCTGAATTGCCAGTACTGTGATTTGACTGGTTAGTTTTCAATCCCATAGTCTAATTGGTTGCTTCAGTTATCCCTCCTGTGTAGTGACTGGCTTGTTTAATTCTTCATTCAGCAATCTCAATAGTCAGTCAAATTTTTAATTCTGCAATCTGAATGACTGGTTGAAATTTTCCTGATTGGCTAGTTCAGTCTTGTACTTTCACAAAATATTGGTGGCAATTATCGTTATATATCTAGAAATTGCAATTATGATATACATTGCAATACATTAAAAACATATTGGTGGATCACCAATGTGACATAGAGAATAAGCTGCTTTATCTGAACCAAAATAATTTACATTTGTTGGATTACATTAATACACTGATTCAAAAGACTCATCTGGAACAGTGATTGGTCACATTGCTCACAGCACACCGCAGAAAACACTGTGATTGGTTAGAAGGCCTTCTACAAGGGCCGGTATTACGATGAACAAACAATATAATGTGCAGCTCCACTATCTAATCAGACACTTCAGGAGGTGGATTGAGACACGTCTTATAGCACGTGTAAATGGATGTGCTTCTTCAAGGTACATACGTGATCCTTACTTATCAGAACTGTCAGCTTAATAAACAAATGAATCCGCCGTCACACATTAAATCAAACGTTTGACGCCACATCCAGAAGCTAGTTACTCAATCACTGTCAGCAAAAGTACCAACCATTATCCTCTCCCACCTGTGCTGACTCCTCTATCTCACCCAAAGAGCTCTTTCATTAGTAAATTAACACAAACAACAAAACGAAAGCTGCGTCCAGCAGATCCGGTGGCCTTTTACGTCGTAAGCATCGTAAAACCTAGAGCCAAATTCCTGCACTCATTATTTATTGATCAAAACGGCTAATGTGGCTCACAGTGAATGGAAGCAAATGAGCCAATCAGCGCAACCTTATATGTATAACACTATAAAGGCACTTAAAGAAAGGCATACAGGAACCGTGCTGAACTTAAACTGTAATATGGCATGGAACTTGCAGCACGCTTTGATTTTCCAGTGTATCTCAGCCCGGTAACAGCGTTTCTAACATGTTAGAAGTGCAATTCTCTCCCCACAGTTTATGGAGTCCATGGAGTCGAACCAGTGGAAAGTTTTTCTGTTAGAGTTGCTTTTGTTATTGTGGTCTTTTATTATTCATATTCTTGTTTGAGTTTTTTTTTTTTTTTAGCCATGTGAAGAACACCTAACCCAGTTGTTAGTTTGTTTCTCCATTGTTGTTTTTTGTGCAGACAGAAGAAAAGCAATGACCTCTTTCCATGTTGTGGTGACAATATTTCGACCAATCAGAAAGCAGTGATGCAGTCAGCTCAACTGCGGCCCACTTTTAGCCCTGCCGTCGAGCAGCTCGGGTACGGCTTGGGGACGAGTTGCTTTATTTGTTGTGGAAAAACATTTACAGTACGGCACGGTTCCTTGTGCCAGCGGAAAAGTGCCTGTATTGGCTTGCACTCAGGGATATCCATGAGTTTTGATCAAGCTATTCTTTCAGTTTATGTGGCCCAGTGATATGATAACAGAAGAATGGTGTAGTTTTATAGTCATTATACACACCCACTTCTTCCATTGACACAAGTTACTCTGTCAGTAAAAGGAAATTCCCAATGTCATTCAGACAATATCGTTCAGCATGGTTTGATGTGAAGTGGCTCATTGTGGTGAAACATTAGACTGAGACTTTCTTTACAGTGGTACTGAATGGAACCAGGCCTACAACAGAAATATAGCCATTTTATTCATGGTTTGATTCATCAGTGAACCTACATCTGTCTTCAGAGTTTTTTATATGTAATGCTGATGATGGTAAAACAGTCTGAAAAACGTTTTGGGTACTATTTTGCTTACCAGCACCTTGCATTTACCCCTCATAAGAAAAAAAAAAGCTTTAGGCCTAAATCCTCTTAAAACTAAGATAAAACAAGGTCTCAGGCATCAAGCAGCACAATCATAACCATTTTATGCAATAATTTTCTATGAGGAAGCTTTAAAAGGCCTTAAACTCTTCGGACCTCTGGTTCCCATCACCACCACTACAGTGGTAACCATTTAATCCTGCAGAAATATCGAAAAATGAATCTAAAGCGTACAATTTCTCATCTGATGCCAAAGTAAAAAAGTACCATTTCAAGTTCAAATCAAATTCAAGCTGATTTCTATAGCACTTTATCATACACAAACGGTCCTTCAGTATACTTTACAGAATAGAATCAAAAATAAAATAAAATAAAGTAATGGAAGAAATAAAAGAATTAAAAGAATACATAGAAAATCACTAGAAGAAAACTGAAAGTGCAATAGAAGTGCAACTGTTGAAAAGAAGGCGGGTGAGAATAGTGCAGTTTTTTAAAGCTACAGTTGGTGCAGATCTGATATTTCTGGGCAGTTTGTTCCAGCAGCGAGGTGCATAATGACCAAATTTGAATAACGTTATTGTTCATCTTGTTAAACATTTTAGCCAAGGACAGCCAAAAGCAACTATGGATACGGCAAAATGACATTTGCTTCGTATTTCCACAAGAACATGGGCCTGTTAACGTCTTTCCGGAGTTCAAGGTTTCCAGTTGTCCCTGAGTCATGTTAGTCAACGCACACAGTAAATGCTCGGAATTTTGTTGGACACAGGGGGCACAAAGGTGTCTGATTGCTTCCATCCCTCCATAGTCAGCCCCTATCAACTTCAGCTTCAGTTGCCTTGGCTTCAGCAGCACTCTACAGCGCATTGATTTCAGGAATTGTACTGCCCCCCAGTGTCTGTTTAACTGTCTTACTGCATATTTAGGATACCTTTGTCACAGTTGTTAAGAGACTTTCCCTAATGTGTAATATAATACACTAATGCACTGATAACAGGGCGTTCAAATGACAATAACAATCAGCATCTTAACATCACCACATGCACCAAAAAATAAATATTTAAAAGCATAAGCATACAGCTAAAATACACATTTTAGAGGAAGCATTCATTTTTCTCGTAGATTCTGTAGACTGTGTTCTGCACTCAGCTGTTTTAGATGTGGCAGTGTTCCAATTGGCACAACTGCGCTGTTAGGTACACTCCGATTCTAACGAGAACAATGTATATGCCTTATAGCTGCAAAGGGGGGACCAACTCCATATTAAAGTCTATGTATTTGAATGCCATGTCATTAAAGTCCCAGTTGGTGTAATGGTCAGGCGTGCCGATATGTATATCTCCCTAGTTTGTTCTTGCAGTTATCATTTTTATTGTGCATCTTAGAGAATAAAAAGAAAAGTGCATATTAAACCCTGGCACAGTTAAGATTTGTGGCAAATAAACAAGGGTGGTTAGAACACAAGTGTGCACTAGCTATACTAGTTAGTACAAATGAACTTGCTAAAGCATCCTTGTTAGTAAATAAGTGCTCACATATTGGGACTTACTCCGGTTTCTCCGGCAACCAGACGATATCTCTGATTAGTATATCATCTGTCCCCAGAATCATGCAGCTCGATAGGGATGTATATGACTTGTAGATCTGCGCTGCACTGCAGCTAGTGACGAGGACGGCCGAAAGAAAACCGAAACTGGCTCTGTAGTGTGTAAACTTGAAGAACTTGTGGACATGAAACTAGTCTCTGAAAGCACCTGGAGGCGAGCAGCGTACTGACAGCGCTCTAGCTTACTTTCCAGAGGGGTTTGAGGTCGATATTGGCAGCTGTTATGTCTCGGGTGGCTTCTGAATTGGAGTTTAAAACGCTAGCAGAGGTAGGTGTTCGTGTGATGTTTTGCTAGCTTAGCTAAGAGGCTAACCCGGCTAGGGCAGTGGGCGGTAGCAGCTTAGCTTGACAGCTTTTAGAAGACAACCACTCACTAAATTAACCAGTTTATTATCCTGGTTAGGTGTATAACAGCATAGCTGCCAAATAATTGCACTTTTTCGAAAAGGTAGCTAGCCTCAGGCCGAAGCTTGTTGCGTTTTGACAGTCTGACAGGAATAATAATGGTGTATCCTGTCACAACAAATGAATGTAGTTCAAGCTGGCTGTAGTTCAAGTGTGTGGGTGTGTGACAGAGAGGGGGGGGGGGGGGGGTTGGGGGGAGTTCTGCTGGTGATGTCTCCATTAGAACCATCATCAGAGATATCTGTGTGAGTGAACAAATACAATATTCTATTTAATTATCACACAAGGAAACATGGTTGCTCGTGTCACTTTGACAGAGGAATTGCTGGGAAGTTTTATTGTAGCTGAAACTCCCACACACTTAAAATGAATCACCGTCCACCACTGATCTTGCCATCAGCAGTTATGTGTGGTATTTACTTCTCCTGGGGTCACTACTTTGAACATTTTAGCATGTCTTGGCCTGGCAGGAGAGGCCACAGTTTTGATTGACCATGCCAGTGTGAGAGATATGTCAAAGTATGTGTTAAGTGTGAAGTTCAGAGCATTACTCTGTCCAGAACTATCCAGACGTCCCTTCAGATTCTCTTACTTCAAGTTTAATTGCTCACACACAGTCTGTATAATCTAATACAATATAACGGGATGCTCTGGAGCAGTCACACATGATCATCATGCCCAGTGCCATGTGTCTTGAGAGGTGAAGAGCTCTTCATCGCTGATCTATGTTCTCTCCAGTGAAGGGACTTCATTCAATACCTTTGTGATGAGTTGTAGTGGCGCATGCTGAAAGCAATCAGATCTTCACAGCAATGTTCCAGTGTTTAGTGTTAAGGCCTCCCAGCCTTGCTAGAGACTGTTACTGCAGCAAAGAGACGGGAGGGGTGTATTTTCAGGAAATACTGGTTAGATTGAGGTCTGTTTTGCTGAAGTGAACCCCCCACTTGACACACTTTGTTCATTCTGCCTTCAGTGTATAAAACAGTATCAGTATCTTGTTGGGGTGACTAATGCACTGAATTTACTTGATACAAATATGCATATAATTTCTACATGAATAACTTATTACACCAACACGGTGTGTCTCTCAGTTTACTTACCTTTGGCAATTTTAGTATTGTATTATTCATGTATATATTATGTCCTTTTGCAAGTTCAATACATTGTCTTTTAAAACTTTTGAAGCTAAGTACGCGATCCACAGGCAGAACTTTGTGACTGTCTGTTCCTCACCAGCCCCTGTCACAATATGACCAAAGCATTAAAAGCTGATTTGGGCGGTTATACCCAGGAAACGAGTGGTTTTGCGGGTTCGTGAGGGTGTTCACTTGCCTGCTTTCTCTGTCAAGTTTTCACATGATGTTTGTCCTTGTTGACAGTGTAACTATTGCTACCCAGCTGAAGTTCTTGCTGATGTCAGGGAGGTCACAGCAGCTTTCCCAGATCTGCAGCTGTATGTGGGATATTACTGTAAGTTTGGCTGTTAAAGTCCCCCGTTCCCATAATACTAATGTATTAAAGAAAGAATTACAAAGTTTTTGATGTTTTAAGTTTTTAATGGTGCGGCCAAATGGGAAAAGCTATATCACCCCCTGCAGTTCCTGTAGTGTATTGCAGTTTTTCGGAATGACTGTGTGTGTTATATAACCATTATTTACCACTTTGTTTTCAAGTAAATCGACTTTTTTTCTCATAAGTGTTAGTTGTTGTAGTCAGCTGGTCACACCTGTTCTTTATTTTTTTGAAAATTGGGTCCTGAAATACCATATCTTTAGATAAAGTTCAGTATTACAGTATCAGATGATATTACATGTGTATTAATAAAACTGATGACCTTGTGCTGGTGCATGTTTTATTCTATTATCTAAAATTACACAAACATTACACTGTATTTGCACCAGCATGGCAACAGGAATACTACTGTATCATAAAATAGAATGTTATCTCAGATAATATGCTTATCATCTATCAATACTTGTAAAACAAAAGTATTTAACACAAATTACTTCTTACATGGATGCTATACTAATTAAATAGGTGATATACTATAGCATTAACTGTTTCAAGCCTAATATAATATTGTTGGACTCTTTTTGCCTCTGCAGGTTATCCTAATAATGATAGGAAGAAGCTGGTTTATTTGCGTGGTGTCGTCCCCATTCTTTATGAGGGTAATTCCAATGTCCTCCACAAGTCAGAATTTCACAGTTACAGACCTTAACTGAGATGAATCTCAGGAAATCTTTGTATTATCGATTCCCAAGGTAATAGGTACAATATCCCAGTGTGCATCTGGATCCACGAGACCCACCCCCAGAACCCGCCACGGTGCTTCGTCAGCCCTACACCCTCCATGGTGATTAACAGCAATAGCAGCAGTGTGGATGCCCAAGGCCACGTGCTTCTTCACTGCCTCAGCAACTGGAAGACAGTGAGTCAGGCATCCAGTTACACGTGTGATACTCTGTTATAGTGAACACTTCGAATGCAGAACTTTACAACTTCAATCGCTTGACAGGGCTGGTCCAACCTGTCCATTGTCCTGGAGGAGATGGTTGCTGCGTTTCAACGGGAAACACCGCTCTTCGCCACTTATCCGGTCAGAGATGCCAAACTACCTTCTAGTGCAACACATCCACCTGTGGAGTGGCGGGATCATCCCAAACCTGCTACATCTCATGGAAGGTCAGTAGTTTACCCACTGATGAGACTAGAATATTAATTTGGTAATTTGACTAAGGATGTGCCAGCTTTTGCATACAATTGTATATTTTGATTATTTTGCGACATTTTATGATAACACTATAGCTTAAGATAAGATAAGATCAGAAAGAACTTTATTTATCCTGAGGGAAATTCTTTTGTCATTAGCTTGCTTAGTGCAACAGAAGAATAAAAGATAATAGACAATAGATAATTAAAAAAAGACAATAAACAAAGGTGCAACACAATGACAAGAACATTATTGTAACAAAATAACTGTACCACTGACACTGCTGTGTGTAAGATTTAGTGTGCTGTATTAGCAGATCAGTAGTGCAAAACTGTTTATGAAAGTGAATTAGTTTTAATGCAATAAGAATAAAAGTCAATGCAATAAAATAGCAGCAGATGATGAGGGGATGATATTAACATTCAGTGACATTCAGTCAATTCACAGATTAAACAGTTGAGTTATATTGCACAATCCGATTTCCCCCAGAACAGAGAGGAGTTATACAGTCTTATTGCTACACGTGAAAAAGGATTTCCTGTGGCGTTCAGTTCTGCATTTTGAGGCATATACATTAATATTAATGAAAATCTATGGTGTGATGCACTTGAAAATAAGACTCCCAGAAGATAATTAGTTTTGACCAAACTGATGTGTCTGCCTTGATTCATTAAAATACCCTCAGAAACTGGTGGTCTTGATGGTCTCAGCACGATGTAAAACATTTTGCCGTTGGTTAGAGGGGTCATTTGCCCATTAGGGCCTTCTGTAGAATCAATACTGGAAAACAACAAATCTTGCTGTTAACAATTACTGAACAATCTGTGTTCAGGTCTTGATTAAAGAAACCTTAGTTGGACTTTCTTCCCTACTAAAATACACCCGAACCAGAGAATGTGATGTTATTCCCTGAGCACTTAAATGACATTCCCTTAACTCTAGTTTAAGTCCCTCCTGTTTTTTCATGACCATGGGTGGGGTCAAGTAATCCTCTAGAACATGTGATCTCATGGTACATTTATTCAGTATATATTCACGGAAGAACTCTTTAAGAGCGTAATCCTAGTCATCATCTATGTAACGAGTGGGATTCTTTAGAAAAGTGTCATGCTTCTCACACCCACGGGAAAGGCAAGGAATGTTATAATTGTTTAGGATGTTTATTGCTACCGGTAAGGTGGCAGAACTTGCCGGAAGAAAGGTCTGCTTTTTTTTTTTTTTTGAGTGACTGTAGAAATCTGAATGTTGAGTGTTTAGTTAAATGGTGTGTTTTGTACAGTGTTGTACCATATTCTCTTTTATCTGCTTCCAAATTGTAAATAGACAATGAATTTATTTAATATTTGAAATGCATGTGCCCTAAAGAGAAAGAGAGTGTAAAATGTTGTGGAGCTCTAACAGTGTGGAAATGAAATTAAAAGAATGGTTACAAAAACCAAAGGTTGGCTTTAAAATAAAAAGGGCATTCAAATCAGGACAAATAATATAATTATGAAGTAAATTAAGTGTAGAATTGTGTATTAAAAAAATTAAAAAGTAAAGATAAAAAATACAAGTGCTAATAACGTGCTGAACTGAGTGCAGATCTGGTTTTTTTGCAGTTGGCCTAACTCCAGCAGTAGCTCTGCACAGAGAAAGTCTTCTCACCCTGAAATGTCTTCTTGTATGAGCCAGTCTATCAATAACAGTAAGTTCTCACTGTCTTTTGCTTATTTTGTGCCTGGGTGTTCTCTTTCAATCAGAACATCTTGACTCCACCCAAGAGTCTTTCATTAGATTACTGTGTGATCTTCATGTTTTGGTAGCTTTGCAGTGGCACCAGGGATGAGCTTTCATTTTTGATATCTAACACATTATAATGTTTCTCATCAGCCCTGCCCAAGAGTGCAAAAGTTGCAGGAGAAGGAAGCAGTGTGAAGAGATCCTACACGCAGGAGCTGCTAGACTTTGGAATTACGTTTGGATCACCGAACGTCCAGAACAACCCTCCAACAAACCCGTTCCTCAGCAGCGCCACTGGTAAAGCTTCGTGTTTTTTAAAAATGTTTTATGGAGACACTAGAAGAAAAATAAAAGATTACATACACACTTATTTACACTTACAGTATTAGGACTCTTGCTCAAGGACTCTTATTGGTGAGGTGTGGTGTCCTTGCCAGGATGGGGCATCATCCCCTAGTCTGCAGTGGTATTACCCCAATACTCTACACCAACCACCACTGAACATCTGTAACTTTCATCCATGTAGAGACACATGATAGATAATAATGTATAAAATACATTGTAATTATTGAGCATTTTATTGTGTCAGCAGGGTATGAGGTTCTGATTTAGCTTTATCTTTGTTTCTATCTATGATGTGAGCAGCAAGCTTAGTATTTCTATGCTTTCGTGCATTTCTGTGTTCCCTTTCTAGCTCCAAACACAAATGTCTCCAATCCAGATGACCTTAACAACCTGTTTAAAAGCCTTCAGCTGGAAAGAGTTGTCAACATATACCAACTTGATCACAAAGACAAAGGTAATAATATTCTATACTATATGTGTATATATATATATTTTAGAAACAGTGCTATTATGGACAGCCCATCTTGTGTGATTCTGAACACAAATTGTTATCAGATGCTTAGGGACAGTTGTTGATGTTATTTTTTTTTTTTGTTGAAAAAGTGCTAACCAGCACTAGGGCCTGACTGATACTGATTTTAACGTGCAAAAAATGCAATGACGGATAATTTTGGCCTGTGTAATTTTATATCTAAGGTAGGGCTGGGCAAGTTATTATCGCGTTAATGCATTATTTACTTAATGCCGACAGTTCTTTTAGCGCGCATTAACGCAGCGTTTTATTACTATTATTTTGAAAGTTTGTTGCTTTTTTCGTCCTCGACCACTTCACCTCACTCTAACAGGGACACTCTACTGAACATAGACTGTTTATGCTGCTCATTGATGAAAGAAAAATGTTTCCGCTGGAACCTGTTCAGAAAAAAAAGAAAACAGATTTATAAATGTTAACTTGCTGTTGCTCGGAAGGTGCCTTTTATAATGTTCTGATCGTGGCTCTGGACTCTGAGGGGAACTTGTTTTTCTATAACAAACTAGATAAAACGTGAATGCCCTGGCAGTGGCAAATGGCTTTGGTTTATATTTGATTTGATTACATTAATGTTTAAGTTGAGATTTATCGGAAATATTTGAGCTGTAACTGTGTTAAAGGGAATACAGCTGTTAAAAAGCTCCTTATTTGTTTAAAGTGTTTGCAAACCAAATGCTTTGCACTTTTGTTCATATAGCAGTACTTTTAAAATAAAACTGCGCAATACACTACTTTTGAATTCATTATTGAATTTTGCATATAACATTGTGATTAGAGGCCGCCCTTTTCTGTTTTGTACTTGGTCTTTTATTTTGACATGTTAGAGCACACCGGTTTTGAGTTATACGTATCATTTGTTTCAGCTGACCGGTGTGTTTAGTTTAAGTGATGTTTTAGTTTGACTGGTTTGTGTGGTGGAGGGTTTGTGTATTTAGTTGAGTTTATGGGGGACCTGGGTTGTCGGTCCTCCCTCACGCTACCCCACATCGTACCCTTTAGTTGTACTTGTCCTTGGTGTTTGCTTTGTGTTTTGGCCCTCGAGCCTCTTTTGAGTTTGTTCATTAAAAGCCTCAAAATGGACCTCTGCGTTTGCGCCTCCCTGCCTTACTGGTATGATGACAACGTGTCACCTGTGATCTTCACTTGAAGTGTAATGACGCTTGCCTGCCTCAAAAACACCTTATTTTTGATGTCACTAAGCTTCAGCACACTTGAAAAAAAAGAATATGAATATCAAGTTTCACCTTTCTCTTTCCCAACCCCTCCTGTCATTGAGTGAAAACGTTACCACGTGTAGCTCTGAAATATGTCACAGACGGAAAATGGGTTGTTTTTCCGTTTCCATAGATTTAGTTTTATATTCCATCAGTGAAATAGTGCTTTACTGAGTAATAGGATGGTCAGGTATGTGTGAATTGTGAAATATGAGGGTCAGTTCTCAATTGTCACACTTTCAAAATCAAGTAACAGAAAGTCAGTGTCTTAAATAATATAAATATTGTAGCACTGCATTCTCACATTTCATGTTATTACAGAAATATAACTGATACTAAATACACATATTGCTATGTAAATTCATAAAAAAGAAGTGCTTTGTTCTCTTGCTTTAAAGATATTCCACATGCTTGGAGGAAGAGTCAGGGGCATGAAGGCGGCCTTGCCCAGCCAGGGTTGCTGGACAATCGGCACAGGGTGTTGGTCAGCCACCTCCCTGTTGGAGTCTCTCCTAATAAGATGAAGAACAAGCTCACTATTTACTTTCAGAGGAAACTGAATGGAGGAGGGGAAGTTCTGGCAGTGACGTACCCTTCTGCCCAACCAGATCAGGCCTTGATCACCTTCAGACACTACAGAGGTACATGAAGAGATGAGTAACTGGGGTGACAGTGTAAATTGCTGACCTCACAATTACAGTTGATTGGAATTCTTTAGGAAACCATTTGGTATCTCATTAAATTCCAAATTTCTCCACAGTTCGGGTTGATTATTTTGGTATAATTTACAGATATGTTCAAAGATACACTGAACGCACCAGTGTAACTGTAAGACCTGTTCTCAGTGTAGTGGACAGTAAGAACAGTATGGCAAGAAAAAAAGACTCCTTTTGTTTGAAAATAATCCAAAAATTTTGTTTTGGCCAAAAAAGAGCCCTTACTTTCAGTCCTTTTAAATACACTATATGGACAAAAGTATTGGGAAGCACATAGTTGGATGAGTTTGATGTGTAATAACTTGACTGGCCCGCACAGAGCCCTGACCTCAACCCCATCCAACACATTTGGGATGGACTGGAACGGAGATTGTGAGCCAGACCTTCTCATCCAACATCGATGCCTGACCTCATAAATGCTCTACAGAATGAATAGACACAAATTCCCACTGAAACTCCAAAATCTTGCAGAAAGCCTTCCAAGAAGAGTGGAAGCTGTTATAGCTGCAAAGGGGGACCGACTCCATATTTAAGTCTATGGATTTGAATGCAGTGTCATTAAAGTCCCTGTTGGTGTACTGGTCAGGTGTCCCAATACTTTTGTCCATATAGTGTATATGGATGATTTTTTGAGTGTGTTGCTATGCTGCTGCAACCTACTTTGTGTGCATGTTTAATGCAGATGCAGAGCATGTTCTAAAAGAGCCAAAACGGGTCATCAGTGTGGACGACCAGCAAGTTCTCATCCATGTCAAAAAGTTTGAGGGCACTCAGGTAAGTGGACTGTAAACTGGAGCTGACCCAGACAGTTTCATCCTGATTTTTCCCTTAACTATGAGCACTCCACCTCCAGGTACCCGTCCCGGAGGGCATCAGGGGTGAGAAAGCCGAGATGTTCAGAAGCATCCTGAGTCTGGAGGGCTTTAGTTTTAGCCCTGCCGACGTGCTGGAGGCAGTACAGGCTTGCCGAGACCTCCCATCCGCTCTCAAATACCTCTCTCATGACTGCCCCATCTGCCAGGAACAGATGTCCTTCAGTAAGGTCAGATAACACTGTGCCTCTTTCTCTCAAGGTTAGCAGGGCTGGTCTCAATCCCAGTACTGGGGGGAGTATACTGTTTCACCTGCTTTAGCACACCTGATTCAGCCCAACAGTTGAAACGGGTTTATTCAATGTCAAAGACGTTTTGGTTGAAAAAAAAATACATTTACATAGTTTATATACTCAAAGTAGAGTTTAAAGATTGCCGCTCAAGTTTTTCACTGGAGCTTGAAACAAAGGCAAATAAAGAAAACAAGTAATAGAAGCGTATACATCCCCAGTCAGCGTTGTGACACGCTTGCTTTGAACTACGTTGAGTTGTTAAGATGTTGTAAATAGACTTGCTTATGTTGCAACATATTTCTGCCCATTTTGAAATATACAGAAACCACACGAGCAACACACAACATTCCCTTGTCCATATTTGTATATACAGAAACCACATGAGCAACATGCAACATACTTTTGTCCATATAACATACATACAGAAACCACAAAAGCAAAGCATGTGATAATTTAGGCATGCAGTTTGCTCAGTGGTCATTGGTAAGGTATAAGTTTCCATTACACATTAGTTAGATGAGCTTTGTAGCTCCAGTGCAAAACTAAAGAATTACACTTCGGACACCAAACCTGTTCTGGTCGATCGACTACATTTAAGCTGTGGGGAAAATTGTAATTTTTTTCACAGAACGTTTCTTGAAATGTAAATAATGTCTGCCCATATACAGCATAGGCATACTGGTGCTTCAAACCTTATCAAAGCAATACTGGTATTTTTATAGCTGCTGATGCCAGTTAGTGTTACCTGAAACACTGACAATTAGTTGATGAGGGAGAACACACCACACTGTGCAGCACTTGGGTTCCTTAGGGCTCCCTCTTCAACTGACATATCACAATTATAATTAAGTAGTTATAATTGTGATATGTTAATTACTAAATGTAAAGTTGTTCATTAACCTTGCTTTTTATATGTTTATATACATACACACAAATCTATTCATATATTTTTGTATAGTTTACAGTTTTTATATTCTACTGTTATAGTGTAAAGTGTTTATTCTATTGGTTGTGCTCCTTCTTCTTTCCTTTTTTGTTCCGTCAACTGCTGCTGTAACAAGTCAAATTTCCCGCCCTTGGGACTAATAAAGGGTTATCTTAACTTATCTTATCTTACCTTAGTTTCAAAAAACAGATGTCAGTGTTTAAATAGCTTTTTAACTGCTACATTTCAGGATTTACTTAATTCATAAAATGAAAGTGAACTGAAACTCCATCTTCCTTTGTCCTCAGATGATCACCATGACCCACTGTTTGTGCACATTCTGTGAAAGCTGCTTCAAGGCCTACTTCTCGTCCGTTATTAAAGAGAAGAGCATTGTCCATGCAGTTTGTCCGCTGTGTAACCAGCCCGATGTACGAGGGGCAGGACGCAGGGAGGAGTCCATGGAGTACTTCAGCCTGCTGGACACGCAGGTCTGCAGGCCAGACTCTTCAGAGTTTTGGGGGGTGCAGGCTCAAAGACACTTTGAACATTAGACTGTTACACATTTAATGTTACACATTTTGTTCATCTGATAGTCCTGAGCTCGTAATAGCATGTAGACCAGGCCTCATCGGTTCTGGTCCTGGAGGGCTGGAGTGCAGCACAGTTTAGTAACTTTAGGCCTTCTGGCCTTCCTTAGCCAGTAATGATGTCAACTATTACATTCTTGATGTTTTAACCTTTCTGTCTTTATTCATATGCACTCTTTCTGTTGCTCACAGATCAGGCATTATCTGGACCCGCAGACTCACGAGCTGTTTCAGAGGAAGCTGAGGGACCAGGCTCTGCAGGAGATGCCGAACTTCCGTTGGTGTGCTCACGTAAGCTCTTCTTTTCTTCAGGTTCCAATACACCTACATATTAATGAATGCTTCTATTTCATATGATTAATGCAGCTAGGATTTTAATTAGGGTTAGTGAAGACCAGACAGCATGATCATTTTTATATTTATGCTAACTGGCTCCAAGTGATTATTATTCATAATGTTTTATACTCGTGTTCTCTCCCTTTCTCTCTTTTTCTCTCGCTCTCTTTCTTCCTGCCAGTGTTCTTTTGGGCTGCTCCACGAGGCTGACAGACTGAGGATGGATTGCCCCAGTTGTGGAAAAAGCACATGCTTTAATTGCAAGAGTCCTGTAAGTAAAGGCTTCTACAAGAGGCCAGAACAGCATGTTCAGAGTGCTAATTTGCAATTACATCATGTAAGTGGTTCCACTGAAAGTGCTGGATGATGAAAGTCAGTCACTGATTACATTATGCATTTGTTAACCACTAGTCTTCCAGTCCTTCCTTTACAGCGCTTGTTGTTCTGATCTTGTTTTTGTTTTTTTTTTTCTATTTGGACCTCTTCATTTATGACTGGATGTCTGGATGGCAGTGGGCCCCCCAGCATGAGGGACTTTCTTGTGAGAAGTTCAGAGAGTGGCAGCAACTCAATAGCCCCGAGTATCAAAACTCGCGTCTGGAATTCCTTCTCAGCCGAAACAAAATAGGTCTGATGTTAGATACTTAACCCAAGATCATATGTCAGTTTACAGTAATTAGATTAGGGGTGGGCAACGGGACAGTATGTTATCATCATTGGGATAAATTACTCACAAGTGTATTATATTGGGGCTCTATTATTTTGATGCTATATTTTGTCTTTTCCAACTTGGTTGTAACCTTCATAAATAAGCATCATAATACATTTTTGTATCTCAGAGTATCCTGATTTTTGCCACATCGCCCATGCCTAATTTACATATATCATCCTTTTGTTCTTGCAGTATTTCCTTTTGCGATAGTTCAACATAAACGTTCTAAGTGTAAAAATATGGTTTTTTTTTCCCGCAGATTGTCCGAAATGCAAGTTCCGGTTTCTTCTTTCTAAAGGCGGTTGTTTACATTTTAAATGCACCCAGTGCCAGCATGAGTTTTGTGGAGGCTGCAGTCGTCCATTCAGAATCGGCTCAGTGAGTCTTTCACTCTCTCCATCTCACCACGCTCATTTCTGTTTTCGTCACCAACAGCTAGAACATCCAGGCCATTCTTTGCCGCTACGACTTAATAATAATGCAAATATAATGCTCCTTAATGTTATAATACTACATTTTTGCATTTAGTCAATGAATCACATGCTTTAAGATGTGTATGTCCATGAATTGTACGGAATGTAACTTTATCTATGCTGTCTGTACAGGCCTGTGATTTCTCAGCTGACTGTGGCAGTAAGGGGCTACACGCCCACCACCCCCGGGACTGCCTGTACCACCTCAGAGACTGGACTGTGCTCAGACTGCGCAGTCTCCTGCAGGTGGGTGCTTCCTTTAAGCCTGTCTGTTAGTGACATCGCTCTGTCTGTTTGAGTGGCTTAATGACCTCTTCTTGTTTTCCAGCGCTATGGAGTTGTGCACCCGTTCATGTTCAGGCAGAAGGAAGGATCTATGGACAGGGGTCAGAGAGGTATTTTGTATGATTTTTATTCAGTATTTTATTCCAAAATGCCTCTTGTTTATCAAAGTGCAACGCCGTTTGTAGTTAGATCACAGTTGATTACCTTATTGTGGCTAAAACTACCTTCTTATGCAACATTCATTTTGACCAGTGGTGCCGAAACCTCTGCAAATAACTGTATTTGTCATTTTTGAAAAAGAAAAACGTCAGAAGTGCAGATTCAAACCTTTCAATACATAGTGCATTAATTATTATGCAATTACAGCGAAACAAAAATTCTAGACATCTAAGGGTTAACACAACAAAAACATCTTTAGTGATGTTGCTGCCCTTGTCAGATTTGTAGATGAAGCACTCACTTCATCTACAGAACACCCAAAAAATATGACTTTTTTTTTTTTTGACTATATAAATTTTTGTTTTGGAGAGGTTTTTGTGTATACTCTGCTGGGCCTGCGTAGGAACAGATCTGTTATATAAAAAATAAAATAATAATAATAATAGATAATGGTGTAATAACCCCACTCCCAAAACAGTTCTAGTTCTAGGTCCTGGGTTCGATTCCTGGCGAGGGAGCCTGAGGGTCTTTTCTGTATGGAGTTTGCATGTTCTCCCAAGGTCTGCGTGGGTTTCTGCCGGTCCCTCCCTCTATCCAAAAACATGCAAATTGGAGATGCTAAACTGCCTCTAGATGTCAGTGTGTGCATGAATGTGTCTGTGTGTCTGCCCTGTGAAGGACTGGCGACCTGTCCAGGGTGTTTCTCTGCCTTTCGTCCCATGACCGCTAGGATAGGCTCCAGCCCCCTTTTGCAACAGCGGTTAAGAATAAGTGGTTCAGATAATAGATGGATAGATGGAGGCACTTATTGAACTTAGAAAAAAAACAGTTTTTTTTTGTTTTGGTACATGGTCTACCTCAGCATGCATCATTCATTGTTTTTATTCACGTTGATACATGGTTGATGATTGGTCTTGTTGGTTTTATGACTTGGTTTAAGGAACTCACAAGTGGATGGACTCATATAATTCAAAGGACTGTTCAGTGAGTTGGTGGCCATAACGTTATCAGCACACTAAGGAAGGCTCTGTGCCAAAACGTGTCGGTGCTTTTTTTTTGTCGTTGAGTTCAATAAATACTCAGTTGGAAAGTGCAGGCCAGCCTTTTAAATGTTGCATTGCAACGTGTCCCTCAGGGTGTTCGAATTTGTGAACATATGTGTCTTTTGTAGGTCTGTGTGGTGTGTTGGAGCACAAAGAGGCGGGAATGAGAGAAGAACCCTGTGGTCGTCTGGCGTTGCCAGAATTCAACGGCTACTGCACGTATGTCACACCTTCACTTTCTGCACCAGTGATGAACTCACAGCTTCCTGATTTTCTTGCTGATGCTTTCTTCCTTTTATGTTAATACCTTTTTTTTTTTTTTTTTATAAACGATGCATGTGCACAAAAATCTCAGCAACTATTTAGACTTAAATGATTGGGGAGAAGTTAAAAAGTATCTACAGACCAAAAAGTGTCATTAATCTAGCAATATCTAACAGTGGGATTGTGGATGTGAATAATAGTAATCTGTTAATAATAGTCTGTTAAATTGTTAAATATAAAATATTTACCTCAACCTATAATGGCTTTAAGAAAAGCAATTGCATTAAACAATTTGAGGCCTATACCTTGCATGGCCTGGGCACTTCTTACAACATAAATCTAGAAGTCAGAGGATAACTGCATTTGGCACAAATCAGCCTTTAAAGAATTTTTAGATATTTCAGAACCCTTTATAATGAAACCTGAGGGTCAAAAATGACCACATTTAAAAAATATTCTGTCGGCCATAAATGAGATCATGCCATAAGATGACATATACATTAGATCTTGCTTTAAGACCTCAGACTTCACCACTGAGGGTGTGTGTTAACACAAGGCGAGCTCTAAACTGCACAGTGCAATGATGCAGCTGGAAACTCCCACGATCCACCACGAATAATCTGGCCTCTGCTTCTATGGTTGTTTTCTAAAGCCTGCATTACAAGGAGTGTCTGGTGGAGCTGATTAACCAGAATGGACTGGACCCCGTGGTGCTGTTTGATGAGCCAGAACTGCGGGCAGAAATGGACCGGTGGAGGGTTCCCATCCCGGCGAAAAAGCCTCTTGAATCAGACAGGCTCCACATTGAGCGCCTCCGACAGGTCAGACAGGCATGCACTCTCTCAGCCTACAGGAAGCTTTCACACTTTAAATCAATCGATGTTCCACTTCCACAGCTTAACTAGCCACACATACAAATCAGATGTTAATGAATATTCATTAAGAGAAATATAAAGGGCTTGATATCTAAAGAAATACCACAAGCTGATCAAACTAACACAGCTGAATGAGTCATATGATATATAATATAGTCTACTACACTTCTGTTCAAACGTTTTTAATAATTACTGTTGCATATAATATAATGCTGTAAACTTTATAACTAGGTCATTTAGATCATTTATTCAATAAAAAGCTTTTTGGAGAACAAGACGTCATGATCTATTCAGAGTCATTTTTGTCAGGTCATCTGTCAAAAGATTTCAGGGTGTGTAGAGCGAGCTTTATTTGCTATGCTATACAGCTTTCTCGGTCATTTAAGTGTCATCTAGCTCATTATATGCATGTTTTTGAAGCCAAACTTTTGAAAGGTTTTGCAATAGAAGCCTCCCTTGTTTTATATAAGCAAGATTTCAACAACATGAGTGTTTTCTCCTCAGATCCTGATGGAGAGGGTTGGGTTGATTCGTGCAGCTGCTCCAGGACTGAAGCCTGCAGCTCCTCCAACCCCGTCCCCCTCTCCTTCCTCCCCACCGGCCGCCGGCGCTCCGTGGTACTCTGTGCTAAACCCAAGCAGAGCCGTATCCGAGGACTCCCAACTGCTGCTGCTGCTCAACGATTGAGTCTCCATCACTCCCCAGATGCGCACTACACGTGGCCAGTGTTGACCAGATCCCTGTTCTCAGTAGGTCAGCATACGTCTGAGCTTTTGTTGCAGCTGAAGAGTAACACTCAACGCAGCTGTTGGGCATTAGCCATCATTCCTTACCCATGTTATGCACAGTGCAGTCTGGAAGTATTAGTACAGTGACGTAATTTGGTTCTTTTGGCGTTACACCCCAGCACATAGTATTTAAAATGAAATGCTGATGATGAGGTGCGGAATGTCAGTGTAGTTTGAGGGTATTTATGTCTATGTTGGCTAAACTGCGCTGGTACTGCAGCCTTTTTTTTTTTTATACAGAGACAAAAGTAATTACAAGTTAAAGTCAAAAACAAAACGAACATATTTTACCTAGTTAGTTCTTTGACTTAGTCGTATCATTCACCATGTCATTTAAAAGACAAAGGGCTTGTTTTCCAGTAGTCTTCCATCCAAATGTAGTGACCAGTTATATATACTAACCAGTTATATCATGTTTCACCTCCACCTATTGTCAAAGAGACACACAGCTAAGACCCTAATGCCATTTTCATGCTCAACTATTTTGCAGTACTTTCCTCCAGACTATATATCATATATGTACATATGACCGTTTTATAAATGTGATTATTAAATTATCAGATATAGAATTTGGTAGCTCATCCTTAATGATAACTAACCACCTAAAGTCTTATTTGATGAGGCTGTCCTGACCCTGTAGTTTTCATATTCTGACTGTTCCAGATAGATTTTGTCTACAGTTTTGTACAGTGCCATCCAGCGTGTTTGGAGATATTTGGTGAGATCTGAGCAGATAAGATGCCTCTGTTCACATCAGAATTCATTTATTCTGATTTACAGCTTCACAAGAACCTGCTTTATTGACGCTGACACTCTTTTAGTCCTCATGTCGAGAGTCTGGATGGAAATAATTGTCTTAGCTCATAAGTGAACAACAAATAACTGAGCAGCCAACAGTCCACTTACTTCTGATCTGCTAAAATGGGATGAAAAGGAACTCATTCCTACACAGTTCAGCCAAAATTGACAGACACACCTTCATATGAAAGCTGACATTCTGCATGTTTTCCTCATAGAGTTCAAATGTGCTGAATTTCAGAGCTAAACCAACCAAACTTTTTACTGTCCTAATAATACCCGACCTAAAGTTGTGCTCTCTCTGTCTCGCTACTATTTTAATGTGTTAAGAGTGGTTTAACAGGGACAACGTGCATCAATTTTAGCTTTCAGTGATCTGAATCATGCTGTATTCATTCATGGAGGTGCACTGACTCCGCTTTAGCACTTCTAAACCACAGTAATGCACTCACCATGTCAGAATAACTCCTAATTTGTTAAGAGTCTGACTCCAGCTCTGCAGATGTTTTGTACTCAGATTTTTACATGGTCCATGATTTTAGAGAACAGCTGTTTTAATACATTTGGTACATTATCAACTCATGTGCATGAATGCAGTTTAATGAGCACGGGGATACACAGTTTTGATTGTGAACGTGGTGTTTAAACAAAAAAAAAAAAAGAAAAAGAAAAGAATGATGTGCGCCACAGTGGACAAATGTAAACAACACTATTAATATTTTATCTTTAACTTTGTGAATAACTGTGAAAATAAAAGGTTTATTTTTCTACCGTGTGCCCATTTGAATTTCCAAACTTCTACCCAAATCACCACAAGCAACTAACAAAATACCTTACAAAGACAACAAATAAAATACCTTAAAATAAAACCACCATACAGTAAAATCTCTTAAAAAAATGACTTCTTGACTTTTAAATACCAATACAGAAGATACTACTATAATTTTGTATAAAATAAATGAAGACAGCATCACTGAAATCACAGAATAGCAAGAAAAACCTGATGGTTGAACCTGGTATTCATTGTTTGGGGTCTAGAGAAGCGTCATCCCTGACGGCTGGATATGCCTCGATCTCTTTGGCGATTCTTTCTGCGATCGTCTTGTTATTCGCTGCAATGATTCTTCTAGACATCAAGTCCATTGGGCCACCTGCAAAGAGTTCACAGTGGAGTTCTGGAAGGACACTGGTGTGACTGTCTCTCAAGTGAAAGTGAAAGTTCAGCAAAAATTTTTTAAAAAGTCACGCCCTAGAAGTCAATCAGCCAAGACGTGACAGTGTCCATCATGATGCTTTAGCTTCACACTACAAGGCTAATATATCTAACAAGTAATGGAAATTTATGCCCTGCCAATTAACACTGTTCAAACTGCATGCAAAACACAATTCAAAAATTTGGATGTCGGCATCCCTACTTTAAATGATGGTACAATAATCTTTATGTAGAATTAGGGCTGGTATTGTTATTTTTTCATTATCAATACTGATACCTTCATTTCACCACTAATTCCTGAACTGTACTTCTTTCAAAACCCATCTGATTATTGAAAGTGGGTGACTTAAACCTGAACTGTAATCCAGACTAATTCAGACGTGCTTGCTTTTTACAGAATGCGAATCATCTGCTCTGATTCTGGAAGAAGGATGCCTATCATGTATGCCAAGACCGTTACTTAAGTATTGAAGGTGAATACTTTTTAAATACTCGATAATACTGAAGTAATTTGGTCGGTAGTGTTAATAACCTGTACAGCACTTTTTATCTTCGTTACAAAATCCAGAGGACAATAAGCACAACTTTGGAAAGATGAAAATATTAGGGTTCAAATGGAATAATACAATAATCACAAACCATGAAAGTTAAAATAAACCTAAAACAGTAGGCAGACGCTACACTATATGGACAAAATTTTTGGGACACCTGACCATTACACCACCAGGGACTTTAATATGGAGTTGGTCCCCCCCTTTGCAGCTTTAACAGCTTCCACTCTTCTTGGAAGGCTTTCCATGAGATTTTGGAGAGTTTCTGTGGGAATTTGTGCTCATTCATTCTGTAGAGCATTTATGAGGTCAGACACTGATGTAGGACGAGAAGGCCTGGCTCACAATCTTCGTTCCAGTTCATCCCAAAGGTGTTGGATGGGGTTGAGGTCAGGGCTCTG
>JBBPCZ010000042.1:27279649-27291458 GCA_037974445.1 Brycinus macrolepidotus
CATACCTCTCCTGCCTTCTTGGCCACAGCCACAGCGTGGTCCATGGCCTCCTGCCAAAGATCAGACATCTTTCCTCAAAGCAGCTTCCTTTTTAAAATCCTGTATATAAAAAATAAAAAAAATAAAAAAAAAGACATAGCAGTTAGAACTAGGATTCCAAATTCAAATCCAGGACAACTCCTCCAACCTCACTCTGACAACATTAAAAACTACTAGGAAAGATGGGCTGCTGTATACAGCCAGTATTTTTCCCCCCATTATTCCTTATAAAGTGATTTTGCTAAAAATATTTCACCATGTGTCACTCCTTCTGCACTCACTCACTCATTCTCTCGCTCTCTCTGTCTCTCTCTCTCTCTCTCTCTGTCTCTCTCTCTCTCTCTCTCTCTCTAATGTGCTTAAGTCAGTCAGCCACACACTGCTGGCCTCCACGCTCCATTTACAAGCCTTTGGAGTTCAGGACACTTAGAGCAAACGCTAAAGTTTGAAGAAATCTGTCCAGTTCCTTACATTAAACCCTCTCTGCTCTCTCTCTCAGAGGCTGCTGGCAGCAGTAACGTAACCTGAGTCAAACTGAAGACACAAACCAGATCAAGTAAGTTAGATTTAAAGTCTGCGGCTGTTTTATCCCATACAACTCTGCCAGTTCCTTATAATTCAGTACAATTTAGAATTTTATTTTATTTATTTTTTTTTTTTAAAGATTATACACTTCAGGCCAGAAGTTTGGGCCCACCCTCAGATAAAAAAAATAAAATAAATGTGCTGCTCTTTCAAAATTTTATTACAAGAAAACATTAGACATAACTGACTGGTTCTCTGTAATGTAACTATATACACTGTAAGTGCAGTTTAATAGATGTGGAAGCTTAAGTACAAGTTTAATCAAAATAACCCCTTTATCACAGCAGCACAGATCTATGGCATCCTTTCCAGCGATTTTTGGAAAGAACTTGTGTCCAAACTCTCCCAGCACCTTTTCAAGCCTGCAAACAGTTCTGTCTCATTTGCTGGATATTAATTTCAAACTTGTCGAATGGGAGAACTCAATGGGAGAAAGATCCGGAGACCGGGGAGGCTGAGATATAATTCTAAAAACTTTTTGCTGTTTTTTTTTTTTTTTTTGCTGGATATAATTTTAGCACGATTTTGAAGAATGCTTGAGGTCATTATCCTGTTGAATGAAATTTTGTCCAATTATATGTAAACCAGAAGGAATTGCGTGATGAGTGATACTTTTCTTTTTTCATGATTCAACACAAAATGAGTATCGGTGCACTAAAGACAGACCTGATATGCTATTTCAAAGCCAACAGTTTGAGCCTTTTTGGCAAAATTGTGTGTCACTATAGATTTTGAAAAAGCACCGAATCATTTGTTTGTTTTTTTAAATCCAAGGGTGGGCTCAAACTTCTGGCCTGAAGTTTTCCTGTTTCATCTTAAACACTTTAATGTTTTCACATTTTAAATGTTTTCAAAATTTCAGCATAATTACATATCGGGATGTAAATAAAGTGTATGAGTCCAGTATGAAAGTTTATTGTAGAGAATCTCAGTGACTGATGTTTTTACAGTGATGGTGAATGGAACCAGGGGTTGTGATGACCCACCAGTGAACCTGTACATGTCTTCTGATTTTTTCAATGTAATGACGATAAAAAAAAAGCAGAAAATCTTAATAAAACTACATTTTGCCTCACAATGCCCTTCATACACCTCTCGGCCACTATATTTTACAAAACAGCGTTTAAGGCATCAGGCAATGTATTCATAACCATTTCAATGCAATGACTTCTTCTGAGAAGGCTATTAGAGATACACTATATGGACATTATATGGACTATATGGAAGCATTAAGATTGCCCTTCACTCGAAGTAAGCAGCCTAGCCCAAACCCTTAAAAAACAGGTGTGTCCCAATACTTTTGTCCACTCAGTGTACAGACGTCTGGTTCCATTCACCACCACTGTGAACAATTCTGACACTCTCTGTCTGCTAAGACTCTTTAGAACAGATCATTTCACTTTGAACTGCTCCGAATGACTTTGTTCACATCTTAACAACTTACATTTGCAGAAATTTTGAAAGCAAGCAGAAAAATTGTCCTTTAATTCCATCCTGTTCTGTTGCTCCAGCCCATGGACTGTTTTACTGATAAATACACCTCACATTGGAGTTTTAGCAATTAATTCATGGACTACAAGAATGTTAAAAAGAAATGAAAAACAGTGTCTAACTTAAAGACGCTAGAGGTACCGAGAGGTATATCTAACATTTTGAAAGTTATTCAGTATTTTGAAATAATTTGCTTTTACTTCAATACAGGTTTGAGTTGCTTATTTCCAAGTGCTTGGATGGGAACGCTCCCCATCCAGTATGTACAGAAAGACCAATCCGTATGCTATAGGTATCACACAACACTGCCCTTCCTGTGTAACTAAGACTTCAAACACCTAGTACATGAGACATTAGGTTAAGGTAGCGTATTAAAAACACAGAGGAAACACAACATATATCATGAAGTAACTGTAACAAGTTCTAACGTGAAGAATAAAGATTAAAACCAGAAAAGTAACTGACTGAATGAGCTCCGCCATGAAGGAACAGCCAGAATCCTCCTCTGCTTCTACGGATTGTCAAAAGAAGACACAGCCAGCACAGCCTAGTGGACACAGTCAGTAACTGATTCTCTCCTGACACACCTTCTCATTCCCATCTACACTAGATGGACAAAAGTATTCCAGTGAAGGGCATACCAAGACATTTTGGACAACGCCATGCTTCCAACTTTGTGGACACAGTTTGGGGAAGAACCTTTTTTTATTCCAGCATGACTGTGCCCCCAGTGCACTGTGCACAAAGCAAGCTCCATAAAGACATGGTTGGATGGAAGAACTTGACTGGCCCGCACAGAGCCCTGACCTCAACCCCATCCAAAATCTTTGGGATGAACTGGAACGGAGATTGAGAGCCAGGCCTTCTCATCCAACATCAGTGCCTGACCTCATAAATGCTCTACAGAATGAATGGGAACAAATTCCCTCAGAAACTCCAAAACCTTGTAGAAAGCCTTCCAAGAAGAGTGGAAGCTGTTATAGCTGCAAAGGGGGGACCAACTCCATATTAAAGTGTATGTATTTGAATGCAATGTCATTAAAGTCCCTGTTGGTGAAATGGTCAGACGTCCCTATACTTTTGTCCATACAGTGTAGATTAAAAGACTGTACTTACAGTGTGAGGAAGTGAAAGGTAGTATATATTATAGTTAAAAGAATTCCTAAATTGACCCCACATATATGTGTGTGCATATATAACCATGTAAAAGCCTTGAGCCACCCCTCATTTCTTTATATTTTGCTTTGAATTGCCTTGTTGGTGCAAAAATGCTATTTTATGCCTGTCAAACTCTTATCCTTGGCATATTGAGTAGATTAAATTGAAGAAATGGGAGCAAATATTTAACTGCGACAGCCTGCAAAGTGCCTAAAGATACAAGGTGACTAGATAAAGGTGTTCCAAGCACTCAGCATCCAGAACCACCAGTATACTGATCACCGCCTGATTATCTGGAATCGTCTGCACCTGTTCCTTCACTGGTTCAGGACTTAAGTTAGATGTGCTTTATTATGCTTGAATGATTCATACGTAGGTCACTGTGTGGCTTAGCAAAAAAAGACATTCCTCTGAAACTGGTCAGGTTCAGGGACCGGACTGAATATAAGAGTCTTTGAAAGTCCTTCAGGAAGCCTGGAGAAGATTGCATTAAAAATACAAGAAAGTCTGGATCTTTGGAAGCAAAATATGAAGAAATGAGGGGTGGCTTTAGCACAGTACTGTTTGTGTGTATATGTGTGTGTGTATATTCATATACTAATTTGTAGTCATTTATATATATATATATATATTTATTTATTTATTATTTATATATATATATTTTTATTATTTATTTATTTATTTCATTCATTCATTTTCTGTAACCGCTTAATCCTTATTAGGGTCGCAGGTACCCGGAGCCTAGCCCGAGGCAGGGCCTCACCTTTTTTTTTTATGTGTTAGTCCAACACTGGGAGGGTGAAGGCTAGCTTGCATACCATACTGGCTTCATGTATTCCACATTCTTATTTAAATATAACTTTTTGTTAATGATACTACCACAATAACAGCACAGGTCAAAATGGGAAACAAGTTCCTTTCAACTTACCAGTTACTCTGAAATATGTTTCAGTAAAAGGCTTTGGTGTGCACTGCAGGTGGCATTTACATAAACAGTGTTCCTTCACGCTGTCGGACTTGCAGTGGGTGTGAGGAATGTTCCTCACTTGCATGCTGGGTCAGGGGTCAAGTTTAATCTGCCCAGTGTGCAGGCGGACCGGTCATTAGGGATTTGAAGTACCTTCGATAAAGCCAGGGACCACTGAGAGGAAGTTCCTGCCAGGCCACGTCAAATGAATCAAACAAAGAAAGCTTTCAGCCTTATCAGTGCTCATTAGAAGCAATTAGTTCAGCTTTCATAAAATAAGAACGTAAAAAAGTAGTACCTACCTAGTTATTTACTGTGCAGTGCTAGAGCTGTGTTTCAAACCGCATAAACTCTATGAAATAACACCTTAAATTAGTACAAACCCAATGGTGGTATTACCTTTTAAATATACGGAGACCGTTCTCTTAGTTTTCTTAGCAATACTAAACCAGTAGTTCTGAATGTTCGGTCTGCTTGTAAGAGGTGTGTTTGAATGCAGCTTTTTGACTGGACAATTTCTATGTACCTTTGAAGTCATATTTTTTCCATACGAATGAATAGCAAATGGTCAAAAAAGGCTGTTCAAAAGTTTTTTATGTCACCATGGTGAAAGCACACTAGCCATACCCTAGCAACCACCTAGGAATCCCCTATGAGAGATACCAAAGTAACCACCTAGTTATACCTTAACAATTTCCTTCAAAACCATATCAAACATTAGCTATAACATAGCAACCACCTGGAATACCTTACCAACCACCTAACAGTACCCTTGAAACTATCTGGAGTGCCACAGCAATCACGAGTAAATACCAGACATGCCATAGCAACCACCTAAGAAGACATTAGCAACCATCTCCAAAACGACAGCAACCACATCGTAACACCTTAGCAAACAGTGGACTAATGTTGCAACTGGTTAGCCACACCTTAGCAACCACCTGATACATTAAAGCAACCGCCAGAGATACCACAGCAACCGCCTCCAATACCACAGCAACCACTGGGCTACCACTGCAACTGGTAAGACAACCACCTGAAACATTGCAACCACCTGTGATGCCACGGCAACAATCTCTTAGCAACACCATAGCAACCACCTAAAATACACTATATGTCCAAAAGTATCCAGACACCTCTTCAGATAATTTAATTCACACGCACACAGACACACACACACACACAGGTGCACACATACACAGGCGCACGCACAGGTGCACACACACAAACTGAACTGTGTTCTCTGGAGTTCATAGAGCTCCATCCATTACTTGACCTCACTAGTGTCTTTGATGCAATCAAATCCCCACAGGAATTTTCCGACATCATGTCTAAAGCCTTCCCAGAACGGCAGAGACAAAGGGGGACAAACTCCCTATTACTACCTTTCATTTCAGAAGAAACAACGAATGAGCAGGTGACCGCAAACTTTTGGACATGTAGTGTACCATAGCAACTACCTAGCCATTCTCAAGCAAAAACAAACAACTGTCTAAAACGCTATACCAACCATCTAGCAACACCGTAGCAATGCTAAAAAAAATCTTGAGCTGTAAAATCACTAAGCATTTACTTCACAAAATGTTGTTGCCCACAAGAAATAAAGAAATGTCAAAAACATGATAAATAAGAGTCAAGACATAAAATGCTCCCTTTGTAATATGGCTTTGACCTCTTTATTTCACCAAAATGTTCCCTCTTTCAGACACCTGAAACAAACTGACCTTTACTGACCATCATTAAGGTCATGTTCATGGTAAAGAAATGGCACTGATTCATGAATTGCTTTGTTACCTTATTAAGTAATATTCATCTTCTGTAAAAAAAAAAGTTGATGTCTTAAAGGAAAAATCTACTTAATGCATCTTTAAACAATGAAGCAGACGGCTAACATTCATCCCGGTAAAATCACAAAATCACATGTAAACATTCTGTAAAACTGTTGGCTACTGTGGCCATGGAGCTCGGATAAGGTTACATACTGTACAACACGTCAAATCCACTGTGGTCATTTTTAGACTGAACTTCATTGTTTTCTTCTGTGTCCGAAAGTGACAACTGCACTGCACTGCTGATCATTCGCTCCTTAAAATCCCTTTCAGAATAAAATATACACGCCTGTACACGTTACCTGCGATATACTCAGACGAGTGGAAGGGGAAGGTATCGTAAAATACAGACAAAGCATATATAAATATAGAGTAAACAAAGAAAAACAAGTCATTTTTTTAAAATATGATTCAACCAATCATATTAAAAGAGAATTTCAGTATTTTTTTTTTAATCTGCATAATTAAATGGTTCAGATATGAAAAGGTCATTGAGAGCAGTTTGATATGAAATTACAAAATTTGGAAAACAGTGGTGACAGAAGTAAGGGTTTGATCTAAAATGCAATTTTTAAACACCATTCAGGACAGAGAAAGCCTAAGGAAAACCATTTTATATCTCTAGATATAAAAACTAGTCACTGGTGGTTTTGGATAGCAAATAAAGTGTATATATTTGTGTTCTAGGCATTGGGACCCCTGGTTCCATTCACCACCACTGTAAAGAGATCTGTTCTGTCCAGTTTCACATCAAACAACTTTTAATGACTTTGTTCTCATCATTGTGATTTAATTATGCAGAAATTTAGAAATTAGAATTGAGAATTTAAAATTTAGAGTTCCCCTTAAAACGACAGTTCAAGGCCTGGATCCATTCATTAGAATCAGAATCGGAAAACTTTATTGATCCCGCAGGAAACTGCTTAATCATTTTACAGAATTAAACTGATTTTGCTCCAAGATTTGGTAAGTGGATCTAAGACAAGAATTCACTCGCCTGACACGAACAAAGACAAATCCTTCATATTTGAGTTTCATTTTTTATAATAACATATTTCTGCTTCTTCCCAAAGCACACATAGCTCTGTGGGAACGTTCCTTAGAATGAAGTCCAGACCGAAGATCTGATTAGCGTTAGTCTCTTGCCTTTGCAGTGTATCATCACATTCAGTGTGCTGCTTTTTTAAAAACATTGTCACGAGACTCCTACAAAGATTGTCTTGACATTTTCCTGGAATACTTCACCCCAAAGAGCTCGCACTGCTAACAATGAATGGAAGCAGGGCCGGTTAGCACTGTGCAAATGAGATTATGCTAATCCCCATTAGCTTTCATTCATCCCAGCTAAATGAGCATTTTTGAGCGGAAGTATTCCAGCTGTTTTCCACGTCTCAGACAGCATTCAGGCAGGGTCTTTTCTCGCCGTCCTCCAGCTTTCAAAAGAAGGCCGGGTTGGTGTGCTCGATGATGCAGCGCTTGCAGTGGCGCTTGACGAAGCGCAGCGCCTCCAGCGGCACGTCGCAGTCCTGCACGTTGAGCAGCTGGAGGTCGAAGCAGTTTGCCGCTACCACCTGGAGGCCGCGGCCCGTGATGCTCTCGCACGCCTTCACGCTGAGTCTCTTCAGGTTGAAGCAGTTCAGTGCTAGCAGCTCAAGGCCCGCGTCCGACACCAGCGGGCACTTGCCGATGTCCAGCGACTTCAGCTTGGGGCAGCTCTTGGCCAGGTGCTCGATGCCATGGTCCGTGAGTCCTTCGCAACCTCGCGCGTTCAGGTAGCGTAGCCGCACACAGTACTTAGCAATGTAGCGGACACCCACGTCCGTGATGCGCCCGCAATGCGCTATGCTGAGGTAGCGCAGGTGGCCCTCGAGCTTGGCGATCTCGCGCAGGCCGAAGTCGCTAATGAAGCGGCAGTCGCTGACGCTGAGCTCCCGGATGGACGGGCAGTAGATGACGAGGAAGCGGAGGCCCTCGTCGGACAGGCGCACGCAGCGCCGCAGGTAAAGGTGCGTGAGCTGCGTGCAGTGAGCCGCGATGGTGTGCAGGCCCTCGTCCTCCAGGGCAAAGCAGTCAGTCATGTCCAGGTAGCGGATGGAGATCTGCTGGCCGTGCAGAGGAGACAACTTGATGGACGCCTCCCGGGTCAGGCTGATGCAGGTCACCTTAGAGCACCCTGCAAATAAAGAAAAGACTTTTTTAAAATAAGTCATACATCTACAGTACTGTGCAAAAGTCTTTTGCACATAAAATTGTAATTATAAGCTGTTTAGCTGGGCAGTAAGTGTTATTTTTTAACCCTTAGACCACAAGGGGTACATGCCGGCAGTGCAACAAATGGTAAATCATCGTCATACGGCCAAACAACTCCTTACATGGAAGTGTCCCTGGTTTGTGTTGATGCTCAAGGTGTCAGACGTCAGGCTGAGCTTTGTTTGGATTATAATAACCACCTTTACTGTAATTTAAAAAAAATGTAATAATAACCACTACTTTGATGTTATAAATGGTGTCACACGCAAATGCCCATGAAGAACAAAAATGCCCAAATTTCTTTTATTTTAGGTCTTAGAAACAAACAGAAAAAACACAAGATCTGTGAACCCGGGAGAACGAGTGGGTAGGGAAAACCCACAGAGTGTGTAGGAGTTTTACACCGTTTATATTTGTTGAAATCAGATTTAACTAATCCACTCTGAGTTCTAAGGGTTAATAGTAACTCTCAAATGCTTTGCACTTTTTAAAATGAGACAGATACATCAGATTTTGCCTTGGTTTTCATTTTCAGGGAAGATTATTCCAAATGCTTCCAGAACATCTAGAACGACAGTCATTTCAGTCTAATTTATCCATTTAACATACGTATGGTGCAATATTATTATTCATTCTGGAAGGTTTACATCCCTTTCCCCTTTACTGTTTACTGTATTGTCTACGTACTGTATTGCTTCAGATTTACATCCCATTCACACTACTGTGACACTGTGATATTGTCTGTTTATTGTATTGTTTATGTCATCCCTTGCACTTTGTTCAATGCTGCTAACTGCCTCCTGTGCAATAATCACATTTATGGTGCAACACTAATCACTCTGCAAGGTTTACATCCCGTTCACACTATACTGTTACATAACGTTACTGTTACATTGTTGTGGTGTCTATTTTTGTTTGTGTTGTCTCCATCGTAACTTGCACTCTGTTAAATTTTGCTGTATGTTGTACTGTGGCCCATGGAGAAGCACCTCATCACACTATATACGTGTTCACAGGTGCTGATGACAATAAAGTAACCTTGAATCTAATATCTCTGCCAACTTAAACCAAGGAACTTGCTCCACTGAGAGTTAACACACTGTTCAAACCTCCGCTTGAATAAAAGAGGCGAAGGGAAAGGGAACTTGAGGCTTGGAGAGACATCTGAAAGGAGTTATGGGGTGGGGGGGATCCTCTCCACACTGAGAATGTGTCTCAGCATCTGCCGGCAGAGGGAGCCATCCTGCATGATTATCCTCTGGAGGAGCATCAAGTGGAGGAGACTCCACCAGCAGACTCCAGGAGGAAGTAGTACAGGAAGTCCGAAATAAAACACCAGGAAAGGGCTTGGTGGAGAAGGAGGAGGATTTTCAGGATTTCTCACTTGCCAGGCATTTCGTATTGTTCCGTCTATAGTGTCCACCGAGGGTTCGGATATTGTTTTCGACACTGGAAACGAAAGATGGATGGCTTGGGGGGGGTCTGTGCATCGGCTCAGACTCGCCAGTTTATACAAACCATGGCGTGACGACGAAAAATGATAAATCAGAAGAGATAAATCTGACAGCATTTCCGCGTAGTTTGAGAAACATGCATTCCAGACACGTCTCCAATAAAACAACTGTACAACCTGCTTTGAATTTGTTCTTTATAGCGAAATCATCCATGGGGACCCTGGCAAATCAGCCAATGCCTTTATCAGTCATTCCCTTAATGAGCGGAGCAGACTTTCCCAAAGCACCTTGAAGTCAGAGGTCCTGGTCCTGCATCGGCTTATTTTCCTCTTGGAGAGTCGAGCGCTTGGACAGAAAGCCAGAGCTATTAATACGTTTCCCAGCTCCAAGAGGAAGTCGTGGACATTTCGGAATAATCTGTGGGAAAAAAAAGAGCCCCGCAGCTGTCTGCTGTGATGAGCAGTGAAGTGGAGGACAAACAGCCGCAGTGGTCCGTACGGGCCAGGGTCGTGTTTGGGGCTAGGCCACGTTGAAAAGAGAAAATGTGCAGTTTTCCTCTCACCCCCGAAAGCAGCCGATCAGCCAAGGCCGAAGTTTCCGAAGTTTGCTTTTTTCGTTTTGCTCTTGAGCTACGGGGGCGAAAATCGTGGAAGCCTATACCTCGCACAATTAGCACTGTTTGCACACTTGTCTCAAACCACATCTCAAACTATTTCTCTGTTCCTTTAATCTTAGCTGTTTATAAGCTGAGTAGCATTTGGGTTAGGCGGTACATTTCCTCAGGCTGTTTTTGGGTTCAGCTGAATTTGGGCTAGGCGATGTTTAATGCAATTTGTGTGTGAAGGCAGTGTTTGGGCTGGGTCGTGTTTGGGATATGATGTGCTGTGGCCTTGAGTTCAGATGTGTTTTCTTCTGGGTGCATTACGTTGCCTGTGAAGCAGAGAAGGACTAAAAAACAAGAATTTGTGAAACGTCAAGGACTCAGATGTACTTGCATGTGTGGTGTCTGACATAGCCTCTGCCATCTCCGTCATTGATACCAAGATTTGTTATTTATTATGTGAATCTACTTTGAAAATTACCCCACCTCCCCAAGGAATACTAATCACATCTAAACAGCACTTAAGTGTCAATGCAGTTGCTATCAGGGGAGGAGAACTCAGCAGTTTAACCCTCAGGTGCTGTTATTACTGGGAATAACCAAGACATTATGTAACATATAATCATATTTAGAATGAATATAATAAACTCTGAGAAGCCGAAACTCAAACTTATCAATACAGAATGTAAATCAAGAATGTAAATGTGGTACATTATGTAAATAACCATATAATTAACTATTTAATTATGTATGTGTATGTAAATGACCATAGTCGTAGCCTTAAATGCACTAAGGGTTAAATGTACACATTCAGAATATGTTAAAGACATGCACAGCCAAACAATGAGAAAATTAATAATATTATTAATCTTCTCATTGTCTGACCATGCATGTCTTTAGCCTATCCTGAACATGTATTAAAAACCCTAACAGCTTCAAAGCTGTAATGTTCTCTGGCTTCCAGCTGTAAAAAACAGCCCAGTTTCAAATACCCATCCTATAACAGTCATCAGAGCGGAGGTTTCCTACTTTTCAAACTGGAAAAATCTCACTCTGGAGAAACACTGTAAGAGGCAACTGGGCATGTTTACAACAGATCAAGCAATGGTCACCTTTTTCATTTTGGCCAGAATGCTTCTTTAACTGAGGGTATCCAGCTATTTACTGAGTGAGATATCTTTTTCACAGACCCTCTGTCCCTTTAATAGTAACTCAATTGCTTTGCACTTTTTCACATTAAACAGATATATCAGAGTGTGCCCTGGCTTTCATTCTCAGAGAAGGATATTCTAGATGGTTCCAGAACTTACAGACGAACTATTTCCATATAAATGTATCATAATATAATTAATTGCGTAATAATGTATTTACACCGAAATAGTTTTATATATATATATATATATATATATATATATATAAATACACACACCACCTG
>JBBPCZ010000042.1:27326397-27339424 GCA_037974445.1 Brycinus macrolepidotus
AGAAGGTGTCAAACAGAGTTCTTTAAAAAAAAACACCAATTGTAAGGTTCCTAATGGAACCGAAAGGGGTGTTTTCTCAAAGAACCCTTTTTGCCACCCTAAAAGCACTTTTTTCATGTTTAATTCCAGTCTTTGGACTCCCAAATCCACCAGCAGGACCCCCAAAATCCAAGGCATGGCCCAGAAGGGAAGTCTCCAGCATGGAGGAGCCTACCTACTGCTCCCAACCCCACCAAAGCTCTTTCTTTTAATGGAATCAGAGGAGAAGAAGAAGGAAAAGGCTCACATCTTGGATCATTTACTGTAAGGAGCCACATGAGCTGGACCAGCGTGTCCTCAGGGCTGTCCAGAAGAAAGAGGACTTTTCTGCTGGCCATGAAGAATGAGAAGATGAGAAGATGAGAGTATGAGGCTGGATCGAGCTGAAAGGAGCCCAGAGAGCAGCTCGGCCCTTTTTTGACCCACTCACCTTCGCTGCCACTCTGCTTGCCACTGTTCGCCCCCATGGTGCCCAGAGCCCACCATAATCTACCCGCCTCTGCGCTCCACACGGCCCATACGCACCAGCACCGAGCCCAACAGGCAGGCAAGCGGGATTAAAAGAGGTTATAAACTCCACTGTTAACGTTAGACCCCTTCAGTCCTCCCCTCCGTGCTGCAAGAGATCCATAACGTGCACAAAAAAGTCTCCAAAGCTCTCCAAAAAAACGAGGTAAAAAAAACACGTCAGAATCCAAGCTGCTGGACGCGCTTCTGGGCTTGATGGATAGAGAGCAAGCATGCAAAAGAAAAGAAAAGAGGAGGAAAAAAAGAAAAAGAGAAAGAAAAAAAGGAGGAAAAAGAAAAAGTTAGGAGCTGTTGCGTCAGGACCGGACCGGACCGCGCACGCGCTCCCGTGCGGTCCGAGCACGCGCACGGTTTATTAATAATAATTCCCGATCGAATTCATAACCATGCTAATAAGAAAGGGCGGTGCCAAAAAAATAGAAAGTGGTTAAATCATCCGTCTGGTCAAAAAAAGAAAGACTTTATCTGGCGTTTCCTGGCTGCCGGAGAGTGAAAGAAACGAGCTTTTACAGTGACTTTGTGCATGAGGGTCGTTACGAAGGGGGGCTTTAACTTCTCCAATAACGGGACACTTATAGAGAGTCAAGAACGCGCCCCCTGCTGGTCTGCTGTCCTCAGTGCTGAGGGACGATCTCCATCCAAGCATCCAAATGTGTGTAAAAAAAAAACCAAACCAAAGTTGCTTGCTTTGTGTGTGTGTTTTGAACTCGGTGGATGTGTCCCAAATCGAGCTCACCTGCATGGATTGGGAATTAGGCCCTTTTAGGGAGGTTATTCTAAAGCATTTGAATGCCGGTGCTGTAATGTGACTCCAAAATGTAGATTTATATGGACAAAAAGTATTGGGACACACCTGTTTTTCAGGGTTTGGGTTAGGCCCATTAATTCCACCGAAGATCAATCGTAATGCTTCAGCAGACCAAGACATTTGTGGACACAGTTTGGGGAAGAACCTTTTCTATTCCAGCATGACTGTGCCCCAGTGCACAAAGCAAGGTCTATAAAGACAAAGTCAAAGTGAACTTTATTGTCATTTCAACCATATATAAGCATACAGAGAGACAAAATGGTGAAGCTCAGGTTCCACAGTGTACACACAGTGCAACAGACATAAGACATTGTGTGACATTCAAAACAGTGCAAATAAAGAAGTATAAATAAGAGTAAGGTTTTGACCAAACCTGTGTGTGGACAGCTCTGCACAATATATACAATATATATATAAATATAAGTAAAATGTGATTGTGATTGAAAAAAATGTGCAACGTCGTAGAGAATTGTGCAAACAGTATAGACAGTATAAACAGTATAAATGGGAGCTTAAGTATGCATTTAAGGGTTTGTGTATGACTTTCAGTCTATGTCTACTGGATAAAGTAGCTGTGCATGAGTATAAGTTCAGTATAAAGACATGGTTGGATGAGTTTCGGTTTGGAAGAACTTGACTTGCCCGCGCAGAGCCCTGACCTCAACCCCATCCAGCACCTTTGGGATGAACTGGAATGGAGATTGTGAGCCAGGCCTTCTCGTCCAACATCAGTGCCTGACCTCATAAATGCTCTACAGAGTGAATGGGCACAAATTCTCACAGAAACTCCAAAAGCCTTCCAAGAAGAGTGGAAGCTGTTATAGCTGCAAAAGGGGGGACCAACTCCATATTAAAGTCTATGTCTTTGAATGCAATGTTATTAAAGTCCCTGTTGGTGGAATGGTCAGGCGTCCCAATACTTTTGTTCGTATAGTGTATTAGCGGTGTGAAAACAAAATGATATGTCATTCAAGGTTTATTTAACGATAATGATATTATGTTCTTGTATAGGAAGCATGTATTCAGAGTACATTTTTGTGTTGAAATGTGTGATATGCCGTTAGCCTCTTTTGGTCTGTCGCCACACGTTAGGATAGCATGGCATGAAATCAAGGCCTGAAACGTCTCAACGCAGGTCAGCCAAGTCAAGCGTGTAGTTTGTTTACGCGTGAAGTCGAGCGGGTAGTTTGTTTACCTGGAAAGTTTTCCGGAAGGGTTGAGCATCCCGGCGTTCCAGTAAATCTAGTCCCCCCACAGCCCTCAGCTGACTAGAGGCCAGTTATTCTCAGATGACCAAATTATGTTTGCTTGACTTATTATCAAGCGTATCTTTTCTGCAGACCTGAATACACTAGACATTTTTGAACCTTTCCAAATCAATCACCATGCTGAAAGACAAATGCCTGCCAAATGCAGAGGTGGGTAGTTATAACTTCCACTCACACGGTTCCATGCACTTTTTGAAAACTGCTTTCTGGGTTCCCTATAGAGCTTCAATGGAACTTCTCAGTTGACCACATCCAGCAGCTGTCAACACAGAAGCTAAAGTTTCCCATTCTCTTCTTTTTTTATGGGCTATTATTCTCTTTTTTGGTCCTTTTGGCCCAAAACAATGTGCTAACGCTCCAACTCGGAGACACAAATCCGTCCAGCAGTTGAATGACTGCGAGGGCATTTCTCTCTACAGAGAAGGCCAAGAATGGACTCCACGTTTGGACTTTCAGTTCAGGAGTCATGTCTCCAGAGAATGGGAGGATGCATTCGTTCAGTTGGCATTTGGAACCAGGCCGTCCTTGTTGACATTAGAGCTCAGCTCAACTCATGGGTCTCGACTCAAGGCTTAAGACCCTCCATTTTCACCTATTTGATATTTATAATAAAACAGTATAATACACCAAATTGTATGGGTTTTAAAAAACAATATTAATTTAATATTTATATATTTACAACAGTGCCTGACCTCATAAATGCTCTACAGAATGAATGGGCACAAATTTGCACAGAAACACTCCAAAATCTTGTGGAAAGCCTTCCAAGAAGAGTGGAAGCTGTTATTGCTGCAAAGGGGTGATCAACTCCAAATTAAAGTCTATGTATTAGAATGCAATGTCATTAAAGTCCCTGTTGGTGTAATGGTCAGGTGTCCCAATACTTTTGTCCATACTGTGTATATTCACACTGTGTGTCTATAAAAAGATCATGGCGGGAAATAATTGTGGAGCTGGTAGTTACGGTAGAAGTTGCTGAGTTGCTGAGTTGGGAGGATAAAAGTGGAATAAAACCATAAGAAATGAGTTGAACATACCGTTATGTAGTCGTTCCTCCTCATTGCCACTACTTTGTGTGAAATGCGTTCTGAGAAACTTGACTGCACAAGTCCACACAAGTCCCCTCCTTATGCGGCCTTGGTAAAACCAACGAATCACGGACACTTCCAGGTATTTGGTCGGTACTTGGCTAGAGGCAGACTTTGAACTGGAACCGTACATGGGTCTTGACTGATGACTTTTACAAGTCCATGAAAACCCATGTAGCCTACAGAAAAGAGCACAAATTGGGAAACGCCCCAAGAGGTCAAAATAGAACCCAGAAAAGGAATGAACTAAATGTGAAGGGTTAAGAAAGGTTCCTCACAAGCATGTATGACTAGAAGTAATAACCTAATTTGAGCAAAAAAAGCATCAGATCCAATACTGAGTTTCCTGAGAACTGCATTGGAACTTCTTGCTCCATCTATCAGCATGTTGGCCACATTTATTAATACTCCACTGATTATTTGTACTTCTACTTGAGTCTTTATTTTATTTAAAGATCACAAAACATTTGAATGCAGTATTTAATCATTAACATACAAAGTCATTTAGAGTGGTTCGATTTGACTTGAGTCATTCTAGAGAAATGTACAGAATCTGAATTGTTTACAGTGTTGTTGAATGGAACCAGATGTCTGTTAATGCCTCGAAAAGCTTCCTGATAGAAGGTTAATATGTGAAATGATTAAGAAGAGCAGGTTTCCTGATGCCTGAGACTTGCCTGAGGTGTGCTTTTCAAAAAAAACTAATGGCACTACCCCAAGAAAACGGTTTCATCACCATTATTATCATTACCATCACATCATCACTGTCATCACTATCATCATCATCAGATCATCATCAACATCATTACCATCGTCACAATCATCACTATTATCACTACCATCATTATCATCGTCATCATCATCATCATCATCATCAATAACATCATCATTACCATCGTCACAATCATCACTATCATCATCACCACCATCATTATCGTCATCATCATCATCAATAACATCATTACAATCATCACTATCATCACCACCATCATTATCGTCGTCATCATTGCCATTGTCACAATCATCACTAAAATCATCATCAACATCCCTACCATAATCACCATCGTTACATCATCATCATCCTCACTATCATCATCATCATCATCATCAACATCGTTACCATCATCATCATCAAAATCGTTACCTCCATCAAACCATCATCACCATCACCATTATCACCATCATCATCATCATTACCATTGTCACAATCATCACTAATATCATCATCATTACCATCATCATCATCATCATCATCATCATCATCATCACCACCATCATCACCATCGTCATCATCACCATCGTTACCACCATCACCACCACCATCACCATTACCACTGTCACAATCATCACTAATATCATCATCATTACCATCATCATCATCATCATCATCACCACCATCATCACCATCGTCATCATCACCATCGTCATCATCACCAACATCGTTACCACCACATCATCACCAGCATCACCACCACCATCATCACCTACATCTTTACCATCATCATCATCACCATCATCTTCACCATCATCACTGTCATCTTTTCATCAGCATCATCTCATCTCATCATCATCATCATCATCTTCTGCAGTTCTGACTGTGTTCTCTTCTCTCTACCACAGATGGCGACACTCTCTCGCACTCTGAGCTCCAGCTCCGTGAAGAAGTCTCTGTAAGTACAGCAGAGCTGAACTCGGGGCTGTGGGTGAGCTGTAAGTGTTTCGGATTTTATGACTGATTTATTTGAATCCCTTCAGTGTTTTATTTCAGTCCTGTTATCTCTGGTGTTAAATGTTTAGGAAGCAGTGTTAGCGTTTCCATTAGCTTTTCCTTTAGGTGAATTAAACATGAATAAACGTGGCTAATGTGGAGCCGTAACGTTACAGCAGGCGGCTTTTAGTTATTAACTGACAGTCACGACAGGTTTTGATTAAATAAATGAGTTAAAACTATTTTATCTGACCTGTGAAGACAGTAGGTTAAGCTAACGGTACGAACAGTGACTTAAAGAGACACTTTGATCGATATATCTTTTATTTCCACAGTGAAATTACCTCTAAATTTGAGGTGGTGATGCTGTTGTCTAACAGATTTAATGGTTTGAGCTTTAAATGTGTGCAGTTTATTGTTATAAATACAGACTGGGGTCCCTGCTGGGAAGTGGTCGAAGTATCGCTTCTGTTTACGTTTAAAACGTAAAACCTGGAGATTATGGCATTACAGAATGTTGTATCACATCCATATTCAGTTATATTTGGCTCTTGTCATAGATCCGAGTGATTCATTCACGGTAGAAAATACAAATATCTTTATTTTTGAGTGTATTCCCTAAACGGACTACAAATCTGTCGCGTGCATGACGTTAGTGTCTCTCATCCTGCGAAGCGCTGCTGTCATCAGGATCTGGGAATTGTAGTTTTTTGTGTAATTTTGTCTTCACATTCACATAGTTCAGTCCCAGTGCTCTGCTGTAATATTGTATACGTAACTAGTAAACCTATGGTCACAAAAATTACTGTCCTAATCCGTTACCAGAAATTTCCTTGTGACGAAATGAATATACACTATATGGATAAAAGTATATGTACGCCTGACCATTACACCAGCAGGGACTTTAATGACATTTCATTTAAATACATACCTTTAATATACAATTGGTCCCCATTTGCAGCTATAACAGTTTCCACTCGATAGAAAAGGTTCTTCCCCAAACTGTCAACAAAGTTAGAAGCATGACTTTGTCTGAAATGTCTTGGTATGCTGAAGCATTAAGATTGCTCATGACTGGAGGTAAGAGGCTCAGCCCAAACCCTGATAAACAGGTGTGTCCCAATACTTTTGTCCATATAGTGTATATCTATATGGGGTGGTGGCCTAGTGGGTAGGATACTTGCCTCTGGACCAAGAGGTCATGGGTCCTACCTTCAGTATACCACCACTGGGTTCCTGAGCAACACCCTTAACCCCAAGTTGCTACAGGGAGACTGTCCTCTATAGTTTGGGAATGGAAGTTGTCTATAAAAGTGTCAGCTAAATGCTTGGACAAAAGCACTTGGATAAAAGTGTCAGCTAAATGCTGTAAATATCGATCAAATTGTTTTGAACGCAACCAGCAGACAGCAGTGGTCTATTGTTCGCTTTCGCATAGTGGAGCCCTGTCCCCTTAAACATGATCCATCAAAGAAAGAGCTGCTTGGTTTAATTTTCCTGGATGTCTGTTTGGTTCTTACAGTACTGTGCAAAGCTCTTGAGCCACCCCTCATTTCTTCATATTTTGCTTACAAAGAGTTTCCTTGTATTTCAAATGTAGTCCTAAGACTTTAAAAGTTGTTGGCTCTCATTTTCAGTCCAGTCCTTGAACCTGACCAGTTTCAGAGGAATATATGAATGTATGAATCATTCAAGTAGAACAAGGACAATCTAACTTAAGGTCTGAACCAGTGAAGAAGCAGGTGCAGATGATTCCAGATGATCAGGCGGTGATCAGTATACTGGTGGTGCTGAATGCTGAGTGGTTGGAACTCCTTTATCTAGGCAAATTGTATCTTTAGGCACTGTCGGAGTAAAACATTTGTTCCCGTTTCTTTCATTTAATCTACTCAATATTCCAAAGATAAGACAGTTTGACAGGCATTTTTGCACTAACAAGGTGATTCAAAGCAAAATATAAAGAAATGAAGTGTGGCACAAGACCTTTGCACAGTACTGTATATTCACCCAGAGAAGTGGGTTACAGTCTTATATGTCTGTAGCAATGGATAATTTCAGTCCCCATACTAAATGTTCTGCAATTTTAGTTTATACGTATTAAAAGTAGTTAAAATAGCAGCCAAAACATGTTAATGAGAATTAACTTAGGATGGCAATCCATGTTACTGAAAAAGAAAAAAAAACACTGTAAAGTGTCATAATTTTGGGTGTTGCTGATGCATAAAAGGGATTAAAATATTTAGTGCAGAAGGACAACCGAATTAGAGATGATCATTCTTCTAAGTAAAGATGGCAAAGTTAAGTGTATGGTAAGGGGTAGGGTAACTGTCCTGTAGTCCACAGTTTGTGGTGGTGGTGCTGGGATTGTGTTGCTTTCTCACTCGAGTTCTGTCCCTCACCTGCTTTAGGAATGATGCGACAGCTATGGCCACCAGCCCAATGCTCCATGAACGAATCAAAACAGCCAAGGAGCTGCTAGAGCGCGTGGACCTGCTGTGCAGTCGTCAACCCCGAGAGGTGGAAGGCCGTGCCAAGCTGTGCAGTAAACTTCGCGCCGAGCTCAAGTTCCTAGAGAAAGTGGAAGCTGGGAAGGTCGTGATCAAAGAGTCTCATTTGCAGAGCACCAACCTCACCCACCTAAGAGCTATCGTCGAGTCAGCTGAGAGTCTGGAGAATGTAATGAGCGTTTTGCATGTGTTTGCTTATGAAGGCCCTGATGGGCAGAAGCAGACGCTGGTGGTGGATGTGGTAGCCAATGATGGACACACGTGGGTTAAGGCCATTGGACGCAAGGCAGAGGCCTTGCACAACATCTGGCAAGGCAGGGGGCAGTATGGGGACAAAAGCGTGGTCCGGCAGGCTGAAGACTTTCTTGAGGCCAGTCGTCAGCAGCCTGTTCAGTACAGCAACCCCCACATCATTTTCGCCTTCTACAACGGCGTCTCCAGCCCTATGGCCGACAGGCTCCGAGAGATGGGCATCTCTGTGAGGGGCGACATCGTTGCCGTCAACACTGTGGTGGGAGTGGGAGAGGATGACGAGCGAGGAGAGGAGGATGAGGAAGACGACGGTGAGGACGAAGACGGTTCTGGAGAAGAGGAGCTGGAGGCCGAGAACGAGGCTGCGGAAGATGAGGAGGATGAGGACAGCAGTGATGAGGAAGATCCAGACATCATGCACACTCGAGTAGATCGGGATACAATCGTGGCCAGCTTGGCTTTCCCCACTGAAGTGAAGGTGGACGTCTGCAACAGAGTTAACCTGGACATCACCACGCTCATCACATACGTGTCCTCTCTCAGCCATGGCAACTGCCACTACACCTTCAGAGAGCAGGTGCTGACGGAGCAGGCCGCTCAGGAACGGCAGGAGAAGGTTCTGCCCAAGCTTGAAGAGTTCATGAAGGGTAAGGAGCTGTTCGCCTGTCACTCTGCCGTTCATGACTTCCGCGTTATCCTGGACACTCTAGGCGGCCCTGGAGAAAAGGCCCGAGCTGAAGAGCTCCTAGCCAGGCTGACCGTGGTGCCTGACGAGCCTTCAGAACGCACGCAGCGGCTGGTCACCAGCTCCAAGGTGAACTGCAGGTCGCTCATGATCTTTGGGACTGGAGACTCCCTCCGAGCCGTCACCATGACTGCCAACAGCGGGTTTGTGCGAGCAGCCGCTAACCAGGGTGTGCGCTACAGCGTGTTTATCCATCAACCCCGAGCTCTAACGGAGGGTAAGGAATGGAGAGCCACGCCCATATGAGCGCAAACAATTACTGAAAGGCATCAGATCAGAGTATAACAATGGTTCCCAATACTGGTCTCGGAGAACCCCTGTGGTGGGTTCATATACTGGGTGGGTTTGGATAGTATAAACCAAAAGTTGAAGATTATCCAGTAGGAACGTCCCTGGCCTCTCCTCCTATTGGACAGGCTTCAATTTTGGCTTGAAGAAATACTTTTTTTTTATTTTTTTTTTATTTCTCTCTGCAGGATCTGTAGCATATGGTTTATTACCATTTCCGTGTGCCCAGTGACCCCATTGACTCAAAAGAGTTTAAAGCAGAATCCAATAGGAAGGTGTTTCCATTTTCCAGTTTTCCAGGCAAACTCACCAAAACTAGTTTGTGTAATCTAATGTGTGTAACAGGTGCTGCAAATATAGATTTATAGGTTTAAAAAAGGAAATTGTGCCCTCCGTGTTGTATCTGCCTGACTTTCAACCCAGGCATTTGTAAATTAATTGATTCTTTGGATCGGGTGTGTTAGAAGCAGAGCAGGGCTTCTCCAATACCAGGGTTCGGAATCACTGGCGTAGAACTACCGAATATAACAATGTGGAACAGCACTTTAAATGCAAGTCCCATTATATTGTATGCTTAAAGGAAATCACTTGCAAGAGGCATTATCCTACAGTTGTGTATGATTTGCACAGCTGGCTGCTAATATAGGTTGACCCCCTACAGTATGTAATCTCTTCCGATGAGCTCAGTGCCTCAACTCTGGCCAGCACAGATGTCAAATATACCAAATGTTGTGTATGTCAATGTATTTTTGGAGCACAGATACTGTACACTTTGTATCCTGTAGCTACCAGTCATCAGCACAACCTTGTTGAGTTTTCTTTTCAAATTTTGGTTTCCACATGTATGCTTGATTGTGGAAAATTCAAGTCACGTTGTGTACCCTTGGACCTTTTTTTTTTTTCTTTTGCATAAGAAAAATAAACATCTGTAAAATGTCTGGCATGAAGGCTCAGCTTTGTTCAGTTTATCATGGCTCTGTATTGTTACAAATTTTTTGATATACATGAATCTCTACTCATTATTAGACGCAGACACATTACCCTGAACACGTAACAGAGTCCGGATTTTGTAGCTTTTCTCAAAGGTACGAGTACATTACCAGTCAAAAGTGTTGGCACCCACTGAGATTTTCTACATTTGAATGTTACTCAATATTTACTAAAAACTACACTCGATATTCTTTGCTAATAAATACATTTGCAGCATGTTCACCGTTTGAGTACCTTTATTAACCAAAAAAAAAATCATATTTTTTTATTCATCACTACTGACCTGCAAAAAGCCTCCTAATATAATGTGGATTAACGGATAACTGTTAGATATTTAACGAGCTGTTAAGTGATGAAACAGTTAACTAGTGCATTTAAAGTTGAAGGACAGTCTAGAATTTGACTTACCACCACACAATCAGTTAACAGGATGTCAGACATGCACTGTTACAGATTCTTCGTCTTATAAAGGAAACTTGTTTTATTTGACATAGTTTCATTTATAGTTGCTCACTCAACAACTTTCCAACGCTTAACAAGAATAAAAATCTGCAGTTTATGAAATAAATGGATAAGAGGTGAAAACCTGTGGTGTGCAAAAACGTTTGACTGGTAGAGGATGGAGGATGTCAAGTACTGCTGTAGGACGGGGGTGCTGTAAAATATGTTCAAGAAAGGGCCATTGGGGGTGCCCTAATTGACACTCACCCACCAAAATCATATTCTTTCCTATGCAAGAATAATCATCAGATAATTAAAGAATTAGTAGTGAATTAATTGTGATGAGAATAATTGTGAAGAAAATCTGGACTGTTTTCTACAACTGACATCAGTCCCACTCAGTACTGTTGGCTTGGGTTCGTGGGCAACTGCTGATCCTGTTTATGGCTGAAAATACACTATATGGACAAAAGTACTGGGACAGACCTCTTAATTATTGAATTCATGTGGCCCCTTACTTCCAGTGACGGGCAATCTTCAGCATACCAAGACATTTTGGACAATACCGTGCTTCCAACATTGTGGACACAGTTTGGGGAAGAACCTTTTCTATTCCAGCATGACTGTGCGCCAGTGCACAAAGCAAGCTCCATAAAGACATGGCTGGATGAGTTCAGTGTGGAAGAACTTGACTGGCCCACACAGAGCCCTGACCTCAACCCCATCCAACACCTTTGGGATGAACTGGAACAGAGACTGCGAGCCAGGCCTTCTCGTCCAACATCAGTGCCTGAACCTCATAAATGCTCTACAGAATGAATGGTACACAAATTCCCCACAGAAACTCCAAAATCTTGTGGAAAGCCTTCCAAGAACAGTGGAAACTGTTATAGCTGCAAACGGGCCATATTAAAGTCTATGTTTTTGAATGCAGTGTCATTCCAAAGTCCCTGTTGGTGGAATGGTCAGGCGTCCCAATACTTTTGTCCATGTAGTGTATCTCAGGTTAAAGATTAGAACAGGGAGATCTTGGGGAGGGGATTTTATGTGCTGAGCTCTGAGATCTTCCTCTCAGTGTTGAAGGGGATTTTTAGAGAACTTCCTCTGAGTGCCACCACATCACCAGATGGGGCAGTTTGTTGTCGTAAGCTGGTGACGTCACGGGGAGGGCAGCTCCAAAACAAGATGCCAAACTTGCTGCTAGTAGAGAGCAGGAAAGTGGACCGAAGGACCTCTGCCGGGTTATAGCTTCACTTTCGGAGTGACCACATGAGTGTGTGAGGACAAACGTGTGAGCGGAACCGTGTACCCTCACACTTTATCCCCTTGAAACAGCCTTAAACTGGACTTCGCTAGCTTAGCTAACCTAGCCCGGCTAACTCGAAACTAGCCTGCTATTTTAAACTCGGGGCTCTGTTTAGTGCTTTCAGACTCTTTTTTTTTTTAACTATAAGCTTAAAGTAATCTTAGACATTGCTAATAATACAGCCAGAAACTTTTCATCAAATGTAAAACAGCCACAAGACGTCGAGCAGCGTCTGGAATTGGTAAGTTGAAGCTAAAAAGTGCTAAACTTCACTTTCCCAGTCTGTTTACTGGGGAAAAACTAATACCAGCAGATCCAATTTCGTATTTAAACTGTTTTTTCATACATTTAAATCCTTATAACATGTTTCTCACAGGTTAAGGATGTGTATAAAGGAATTCTGAGTCTGAATTTTGTGTTTAGTTTGTTGAAGCCTCTGAAAATCCTATTAGATATGGAGAGTAATTAGTATTTTCTGTGGATTTCTGATTATTTTTTTTAATGACTGACTTGAGGGAAATCTGGTTAGTAGGTTTGGAGAAGGTGCTTCAACTGTTTAGATCAAGAATTTGATGATGTTACAGAATACAATGGCCTGTATTAAGCCTCCATCTTTATTGCAGTGCACCAATGGGAGTGGGAAATCAAACAGGTGTCATTTATATGGTGTGTTTTTGCAGAGCAGAAGAGGTTGACAAGAGCAATGCAGATCTGTTACCACACCCTAACTAACTGCAGACTGCCCCTGGAGACACACGGTTATGGAAAAGAGACCCAGTGGGGCGAGACTGTTTCACCAAATTAACTCTGTTAGATGTATACGAGCACATAAAAGTGCTCCTGGAAGTTTAATCCTATGTTTGCCAGCTAAATACAGATACACCATATGTACAAAAGTTTTGGGACACTCCTGTTTTTCAGGATTTGGGCTAGGCCCCTTACTTCCAGTGAAGATCAGTATTAATGCTTCAGCATACCAAGGCATTTTGGACAACACCATGCTTCCAGCTTTGTGGACACAGTTTGGGGAAGAACCTTTTCTATTCCAGCATGACTGTG